>JAWMAG010000013.1:13047500-13232500 GCA_037013455.1 Ceratitis rosa | reverse complement strand
TTGAAGGAAACATGGAAGGTTCTAACGTGCAAAACAACCGACGCGGAAAGGCCGATGCTAGTTATGGTGGTAAGAGGACAACCGAAAAGCGAGCCAGCCAACATCTCCAGACTTCATATGAAAGACCGTCTTCATCTACTATGTCGGCTGATAGCAAAATGGCGAAGATGGGTCCTGTCACCAAGAAATTCGATAAGGTTCGTACGTTTGCCGGTGTAAAACAGCCAGGAATCCGTGAGCGGATCATCCATATATTGGCTGTTAAGCCATTATCGAAGTCGGATCTGAAATCACGATTAATGGAAGAAGGCATAGCACGCGGTGATCAGGCAGTGATTACTTCCTTCCTTCCCTTGATTGCGAGAATGGAAGATAATCTGTACCATCTGAAATGCCATGTGTGGGATGACGTCAATGAGAATTGGCTACACTACACCGAGGAGGAGCGGAAGAAAGTGCAGCTGAGTAAGCGTTTTAGTGCGGCTTCACCAGTGACCAGCACCAGAGTTAATGTGTCAAATACGAATACAGAACTCAAGCAAACGTCACCATCTGGGACGACATCAGTAACCCGCAGTGAAACAATTGCATCTAGTAACAGTTTAAAGCGACTTCGAGGTGACCTTCCGTCCTCAAATTCAAAGAAATTGAGACTCAGTGGTGAACAGAGTTTACCTGAGTCGTTAACCAGGCCTCAGATCGAGGCCTATGCTAGAACCAACTATGGAAGGCACTCAAGCCTTCCAGTGGACTCGAGGAAGATGGTATCAGAAGCAAGTGTGTCGAGAGTGGCTACTGATGCTCCACCGAGCCTACCAATCCTTACGGATTGCGATGATCAAAACCAGTTCCTTCCGACTTGTCAACAAACTAACTTCAAAAATAACGATCCCGCACAGAAAGTTGCCCCAGACAGCAGTAACATCTTAAAGTCTTCGAACAAGCAACGATTAGCCGATCCGGTTGCAACCAGAACACAAATTGACGATAGTTGCTTTTTCAGAAAGCGCACCAATCCTGGAAGGCACTCGAGCATACGACGCAAGGCACACAATGTAACCGAAAGTGGTCCCTGCGACAATAATGCCAGGTTCTCCTTTCCAGAGGAGAAGGTCTTTACGGAGTCAACAAATGCTCAGACACAAGAAACAGGCTTAATACAAGAGCCAAAAAAGCAACCGGCACAAGCAATTATCAACGGAATTATCAATTCCGCACAGCTTTTGTCTCACATCGAAGAACTAACACAGAATTCGATAAAAGGTTGCAGTGGTGGCACAAAGTCTGCGAAGATTTCGGTTGCCATGCCCCAGGGGAACCTTCCAGCCAAAGCACGTTGTACAATAGAAGGTGGAGCCGTCAATAAAATGCAGCTGAGTAAGCCTTTTAGTGCGGCTTCACCAATTACTAGACCTAACGAGACCATCACCAGAGTTAATGAAGCAAATGCATCTAGTAACAGTTTAAAGCGACTTCGAGGCGACCTTCCGTCCTCAAATTCAAAGAAATTGAAACTCAGTGGTGAACAGCCTTTACCTGAGTCGTTAGCCAGGCCTCAGATCGAGGCCTATGCTAGAAGGCCTACCAACTATGGAAGGCACTCAAGCCTTCCAGTGGACTCGATGAAGATGGTATCAGAAGCAAGTGTGTCCAGAGTGGCTACTGATGCTCCACCGAGCCTACCAATCCTTACGGATTGCGATGATCAAAACCAGTTCCTTCCGACTTGTCAACAAACTAACTTCAAAAATAACGATCCCGCACAGAAGGTTGCCCCAGACAGCAGTAACATCTTAAAGTCTTCGAACAAGCAACGATTAGCCGATCCGGTTGCAACCAGAACACAAATTGACGATGTCACCTCCACTTTTTAAATTAACAATATGTATGTGCGTATGTACATACGTACATACATATGTATACCTACAGTGGCTGTTGGTCAAGCGCCTACCAACAACCACACACGCTAACAAAACAAACTACCGCACAAAAAGGGGATGACAAAAACTAACAAAGCGACCGGCCAGCTTAGTGAAGACGGCGTGGGTCGCTAGCTACGTACAATAACAAAACTATGGGTAAAAACAAACGAAGTGAAATGGTCAACGCTATTACCAGAAGCAGATCACACGACGACAGTAATTAAACAACAAGATCGACTATATGTATATGTACGTAAACAAAATATGTTCTTGGGGTGCACCCGAGGTGTGGTCCAACCAAACTGGTTACGAACCCACTCGCACTACTCCCGTGCTGCCGGGGGTAACTTTAACCCGCCTGTATGACTGGGCTCTGGGTGCGGGATGCTAAAAGGATGGGTATGGGAAAACGAAGGAACGACACTGTCGGCACGACAGAAAAACGTACGGAAACAATATACACACAAAATGATACTTATGGTTTCTCGGTCGGGTGTGAGTACCCAACTTCGGTGCTCCTCCGGACGATGTCGCCAAACTTCGATTCCGCCACTGAAACCACTAAAAAACTATAAATATACACTATGGGCTTCGACTGCCCTTACTAGGCTTCGACTGCCAAAAATATTCGCCTCGACTGGCACTATTAAAAAAAATTTAAAATAAAATCTAATTTTATCTTTTTTTTTTTTTTTTTACAAATATATGTATCGCACGTCCGCGCAAAAAGATGTGCACACTTCTGTAGATTACTAGAATCTGATCCGGCACGCACTTACGAGCCAGGCCGCAAGCTACGCGTCGGCAGTCAGAATTCTCAGGCGAGTGTGTATTGGTGCCCAATCATTTGACGCCGCCCCCATTACCCAAAGGGACAGAGTTATATAGCGCACGCCACCATGGCACACCAAGTACACTGGGATAATTTTCCCCTCGCCGTATAAAAAGAAAGCCGACACCCCTTTTTACGGAATACTCGCGCAAAGCATTCCGTTTCCCTAATATTTGTTAGTGGAGGAACCGTTTTGATGAACATCTCCTTTTGGAGACTTATACCACTGGGTAGGCACACACCGAGTACAACCGTGCCAACAATTCATGGCTTTGAATTATACAATTATTTGCCGACAGATGCCACTGCCAACGCTTGGAGTGAAAGGAATATTAGGCAAAACAAAGGAAATGAACAAACAAACACAAAAGAAGTTTTTGTTGCGGCCAGTACGCGACAACTCCACCCCTTCCTCAACGAAAAGGAAGGACTCTTCCTTTTGGTCAGGGAACGGAAATCTCCTACAGTATCCTATTAATCCCTATATGGCCTCAACTCTTTAACGTTCCAAGTCCCTTTGTCTTTGCCTAAGTCATCTGTCAGTGTGTATGTCCACGGTGACACTCTCTTCCTAATAATAAACGGCCCTACATACTTTGGCGCTAACTTCGCTGCATAAAAATTCGCTGCATCCGACAGCATAAAATTCTTCCTCCACACTAACTCTCCAGGCATATACTGTACATCTCGACGTCTGAGATTGTACTGCCTCGCAAGCTTCTCACTCGCCTGCTCTAACCTAGTTCTAATGTTGGCCCTAATCTCTTCGAGCCTCTTTGCCCGCTCCTGACAATTGAATTTCTCCTGATCTCCTAAACTGTCTATGAAGTCCCTACTGCCTTCTACCGCCATTTCCCTACCGAAATTCACAAAATATGGCGTAGCTCCTAACACTTCGTGCTGCGCTGTCCTAATACAGCATGCTACCTTCGCTAACTGTTGGTCCCATGTCCTCTGGTTCTCTGATACATAAGCCCTAAGTGTTGTTTTAATAATCTGGTTTATCCTCTCGGCCGGGTTAGCCTGTGGGTGATAGTGTGCGGTGTACCGGAGTTGGACGCCATAGTCACCGCAGAGGCCCCGAATCTCTCGACTCCTAAATTGGGGTCCATTGTCACACACAACCGACCGAGGAACTCCAAACAAAAGAAATACATTGTCCTCCAATTGTTTGCATACGCTTTTTGCCGTGGCAGTACGCAAAGGGAATAGGAGGGGAAATTTGGAAAAATAGTCCACTACTGTTAGAATATACTGGTAGCCTTGTGACGACTTCACTAAAGGCCCTACCAGATCTACACAAATCATTTCCCAAGGCTCGACTGCCTTGGTCCTCTCTATCATACCCCCAGCTGGCTGTGAATTCTCAGGTTTCACCTGCTGACAAATTTTACACGCCCTAACATATTTCGCAATGTCCGACTTCATCCTTGGCCAGTAGAACTTTTGTGAAATACGCGCAAAAGTCTTTTTCACACCCATATGGCCTGCTAACGGATTGTCGTGACATTGTTTTAAAATCTCACCTCTACCATCACGCCCTATTACCTTTTTCCACTCTGGTGAATCACCGTAAACAGAAGGAAATCTCGACCTAACAAACTTGTAGAGGTTGCCACCTTCAACTCTCCACGCTGGATACGACAAAGGCTTCTTCTCTACTAACCGAATCATCTTAGCCAACCAAGGATCGGCAGTAGTCACCTCAGCAATAACTGGCACACTTCGGGATAGCATATCTGGAACCACATGTTCCTTGCCTTTCCGATGCACTATATCAAAATCGTACTGCTGGAGTTTCAAAGCCCACCTAGCTAACCTACCACACGGATCCTTCAACTTATTCAACCAAATAAGCGAATAATGGTCCGTGACAACCGTAAACTTAGCGCCCTCAACGTATGGTCGCAGTTTCTCAACCGCCCACAGAACCGCTAGACACTCCTTTTCGGTCGTCGAGTAATTTCGCTCTCCTTTGTTCAAGGACCTACTCAAATAAGCTATCACCCTCTCACCGTCATCAAACATTTGAGTTAACACCGCACCTATACCGAAATCAGACGCGTCTGTCTGGATTGTGAAAGGTCTATCAAAATCCGGGCAACTCAAAACCGGAGCTGTCACCAAGCGTTCCTTCGCTTCTCTAAAACTCCTTTCACAATCTTCAGTCCAATTGAACTTTCGATTTTTCTTTGTTAAATCGGTGAGAGGCCTAACTAACTCTGCAAAATCTTTAATAAATCTGCGGTACCAGGACACTGTTCCTATAAATGACCTCACTTGCTTTACGTTCTTCGGTACCTCAATCCGAAGCATCGCCTCTACCTTCTCGGGGTCTACGTGTAGACCGTTCTTGTCCACCACATAGCCCAAATATTTTAATTCAGACCTACAAAAATTACATTTATCCCTATTTAATCTGAGCCCTGCACTAGCTAATCTATCTAAGACAATCTTCAAAATCTCTAAATGCTTTTCAAAATTATTTGTAACGATAATAATATCGTCCAAATACACAAAAACATGAGGTTCTAACTCTGGTCCTATGACCGAATCTATAAATCTCTGCCAAGTTGCCGGTGCATTATGTAAACCGTATGGCATCCTCTTAAACTGAAATAGTCCTCTACCTGGTACCGTGAATGCGGTGAAGAGCCTCGACTGCTCTTCCACCGGAATTTGCCAATACGCGGACTTAATGTCCAGACTTGATAGAAACTTGGCATCCCTTAGCTTATCTAAGGTCGCCGACACATATGGAAGGGGGTAGCTATCCTTTTCGGTACATTTATTCAAAACCCTATAATCTACACAAAACCTATATGTACCGTCTTTCTTCCTGATCATTACAACTGGAGACGCCCAAGGACTATGTGATTTCTCTATCACCCCTTTGTCGAACATATCTTTAATCTCCTCGTCCATACGCGACTGTATGACGGGAGACACAGGGTAATAACGCTGTTTCACAGGTTCAACTCCTGCTTTTACCCTGATCTTATGCTCGACCAAATGGGTCCGGCCTAGCCCTTCCGGCATAGCCTGGAACGCCCCAGCTATTAGTTGACCTAATGCCCTAGATTCCCTATCACCTAACTCGGAGTGGTCCACTATTGCCACCAACGGTTCTGGTTCCGGCCGAGAAAACGACCACCTCATTCTCGATACATCCGGGATAATACCCGCCTTAGCCCAAAAATCGATGCCAAGGATTACGCCCTGAGGTAACTCTGGAACCACGAGGCATTCCAGGAGAACCGACTTGCCCTCCACCTCGATTGGCAACAAAACCAAACCTAACACCGAGATATGACCTCCATCCGCGAGAGTCACTCTCAAAAAATTCGAAACTGAACTCACCCTAATTCCATACGAACTCAATTTCTGCCAACCTAGCCGACCTATTACTGTTCTGGTCGCACCAGAATCCAACAAAGCCCTAAAAGCGAAACCATGGATCCAAATATCCAAATACGGGCGTTCGTCGTGACCGTCCGTCACCAACGAAAACGCCAACCTAACCTCTTCAACTTCGACTCCTACATTTGCCAGCTGGGAGTTAGCAGGTTCACTAACTCGACCTACTAGACCGCCTGTCCTGCTGTCCCAGGGGTCTATCTCCCGTTTCCCGATCTGTTGTCCGACCTGACAACCCTATCGCTTGACCGTGAATTCCCTATTCTTTCGTCCGACCTACTCTCTCTCACAGGCCCTGACCTGAAGGGGTTGTGGTTTCGCCCACCACCGGAAGTTGAACTTCGTTGGGTACGCGGGGAGCCACTCGGCTTCGCTGCACACGCCGGGCAGTCCCGCTTCATGACTCCAAGTCTACCGCACCCGAAGCACTTAATTCCCTTCCTACAATCCGCTGAAATGTGGCCAAACCGCCTACAATTAAAACATCGGGTATTTGACCCCGGCCTAAAACTATCAACAAGGTCCGGCTCAGCTACAGCCGCGACCTCTACACCAGCCGAGACATAAGCCAGGTCAGGTTCCAATAAACCTTTGGCCTTATGACTCGGAGGAGGGACAAAAGCATCCACCGATGACCTAACCGCCTCTAGTTGCCTACCTAAAGCAACTAGTTCGGAAACCGACCCTATTGTCACCAGTCCCAACTGGGTCTGGTAGAATGGTAGGAGATTCGACCTAATCAATCCTAACATCCTCTTTTCCGATAAAGGCTCCTGAAGTCTACCAAACATGACCTTCATAGCCGCAACATAAACACCGATGGACTCATTCGCTCCCTGAGTCCTTCGCCTAATCTCGTCTAGTAAGAGATCGTCGTAGTTGGGGTGTAAAAACTCCAACTTCAACTCTCTTACTAGCTCCTCCCAGCTACCCAAAGACTTCCTAACCGACCTAAACCATAATAACGCCTTTCCTGCGAACAAATCTACCGCGCCTCGGAAGAGTTGAGCTTGGGTCACACCGCGTGCCTCGCTCAACTCCTCAATCCGTTCTAAAAATGCGAAAAGCGACATACCCGCTTTTTCGCCGTCGAAGTGGACGTCCCACTTCGACAAGTTCACCGGCTTCTGAGACTCGGCTGTCTCCTCAACGACGCGTCGTACCTCCACGGGCGGGGGTGCTATCGGGTCCGCACGAGTGGCACCCGAGCGCTCTACCGAACCGGTTTCCTCTTCTTCGACTACCTCTTGTAGTTCGGCGAGATGGAGCAACAACTTGCTCTTTAGCTCCATCTGCTGAGTCATCTCGCCGTCGCTTCCCGGTCGCGCCCGTCCTATTCGCGAAAGACACCACTCGATCTTTGCCATCGCTTTCGCTCCATGCGATGGCTTGCCTCCGCCCGAAACCGATAAAATTAATTTCTCTACCTCCTCCAGTTTCGATTCGACCGCCGTCCTATCCTCGTCGAAACTGAAGGGGTAGTCCTGGAAGAGGTTTACCGAACCTCTTTTCTCTAACAACCGTGATGCCCTAATCGATTTCCTCATGGCTTCGACCGTACCGATTGGAAGGCCGCGTGCCTCCATCTCGTACGCGAGCTCATCTTGGGACAACCGATTTATTTCCATGTTAAAATAAAAAAAAAATAAACTCGAAAAACAAAAAAAAAAAAAAAAACAAAGCAAAAAAAAATAGATTTAAAAGAAAATTTGAATTATAGTGAAAATTAAAAAATCTACTACCCTAATTTGGTAAACGCGTTGCCCTATACTGGCACAACAAAAGACCCTAACACGAAAACAACAAAAGAGCCTAACCACAAGAAACACAAAAAAATTAATAAAATAAAAAACAAATATTGTCTACTCCGACAACACAACTATTAACAAAAAAAAACAAAATTTTTTTTTATTAAAAAAAGTATTCAATCAAAAACAATTAAAAAAACAACAAAAATCCTTAATTAACAAAAAAAACAAAAAAACACAACCTAATTTTGGGCAGGACTACTACTGGTTACTTCTGGACCAGTTTCTACCCACTCGACATAAAATTTTTGCTACTAGTATAAAACACGCCAATACAATGTACCGCAACGAACATACAAATTGAAAATTTACGAAAACGGAACGGACTCACCAAATTCCTTTGTAATAAATATATACTAATTAATCTCCTGATGGGCCTTGGTTCGAATCCCAATCTCTTCTTTACTTCCTCGCTACTTCCACTATTGGAATGCCTAACTAACAAAACGAAAGAAAAAATAGAAAATTGTTAATAATGATAAAAAAAAACCAACAGCACAAAACGCCACTCGAAACAGTTTATTTAAAACACAACCAAAAAAAAAAAATATTTTTATCTTTAAATAGTCGGGCCCCACGTTGGGCGCCAATTTGTCACCTCCACTTTTTAAATTAACAATATGTATGTGCGTATGTACATACGTACATACATATGTATACCTACAGTGGCTGTTGGTCAAGCGCCTACCAACAACCACACACGCTAACAAAACAAACTACCGCACAAAAAGGGGATGACAAAAACTAACAAAGCGACCGGCCAGCTTAGTGAAGACGGCGTGGGTCGCTAGCTACGTACAATAACAAAACTATGGGTAAAAACAAACGAAGTGAAATGGTCAACGCTATTACCAGAAGCAGATCACACGACGACAGTAATTAAACAACAAGATCGACTATATGTATATGTACGTAAACAAAATATGTTCTTGGGGTGCACCCGAGGTGTGGTCCAACCAAACTGGTTACGAACCCACTCGCACTACTCCCGTGCTGCCGGGGGTAACTTTAACCCGCCTGTATGACTGGGCTCTGGGTGCGGGATGCTAAAAGGATGGGTATGGGAAAACGAAGGAACGACACTGTCGGCACGACAGAAAAACGTACGGAAACAATATACACACAAAATGATACTTATGGTTTCTCGGTCGGGTGTGAGTACCCAACTTCGGTGCTCCTCCGGACGATGTCGCCAAACTTCGATTCCGCCACTGAAACCACTAAAAAACTATAAATATACACTATGGGCTTCGACTGCCCTTACTAGGCTTCGACTGCCAAAAATATTCGCCTCGACTGGCACTATTAAAAAAAATTTAAAATAAAATCTAATTTTATCTTTTTTTTTTTTTTTTTACAAATATATGTATCGCACGTCCGCGCAAAAAGATGTGCACACTTCTGTAGATTACTAGAATCTGATCCGGCACGCACTTACGAGCCAGGCCGCAAGCTACGCGTCGGCAGTCAGAATTCTCAGGCGAGTGTGTATTGGTGCCCAATCATTTGACGCCGCCCCCATTACCCAAAGGGACAGAGTTATATAGCGCACGCCACCATGGCACACCAAGTACACTGGGATAATTTTCCCCTCGCCGTATAAAAAGAAAGCCGACACCCCTTTTTACGGAATACTCGCGCAAAGCATTCCGTTTCCCTAATATTTGTTAGTGGAGGAACCGTTTTGATGAACATCTCCTTTTGGAGACTTATACCACTGGGTAGGCACACACCGAGTACAACCGTGCCAACAATTCATGGCTTTGAATTATACAATTATTTGCCGACAGATGCCACTGCCAACGCTTGGAGTGAAAGGAATATTAGGCAAAACAAAGGAAATGAACAAACAAACACAAAAGAAGTTTTTGTTGCGGCCAGTACGCGACAACGATAGTTGCTTTTTCAGAAAGCGCACCAATCCTGGAAGGCACTCGAGCATACGACGCAAGGCACACAATGTAACCGAAAGTGGTCCCTTCTCCTTTCCAGAGAAGAAGGTCTTTACGGAGTCAAAAAATGCCCAGACACAAGAAACAGGCTTAATACAAGAGCCAAAAAAGCAAACGGCACTAGCAAATATCAACGGAATAATCGATTCCGTACAGCTATCGGAAAACCAGCGTAGCTCGACAGAAGGTGGAGCCGTCATTAATATCAAGTTGACCAACTCGAATGGAAATTACCCGGCGAAGGCGACAGAAATTCATGCACCAGAAGCAAGCGTAAGCAGTGTGATGACTGATGCTCCACCGGGCTCGATATACTGCCATGAACAACAACAACAACAACAACAGCAACAGCGAGAGCAACCAGAGCCGTATGGGTCTCTCAAAGCCGTGGGAGCAACTGAGCTTTTAAGGTTCTTGTCATGCAACCGGGAATTTGAGAAATACGGGGATCTCACTGCATATGAAATGCTTGTGAAGAGGAATCCAAAGTTTGCCTCTGAGCTGCCAAAATTTAATGCCGGCGAATATCCACCCATCACCGATGAATGGCAAAAATGTATATACTGCTCAGAATTCCAAAGTATTGAGGAGAAATATAGGAAACTACATGCCGAGATTAAAGCCTTAACGTCAAAGTTTTGGTGGCTACGTACTTTATTCTTGGCTACTGAGGAGCACGATAGCGAGTTTGAGGATGTTAAAAAGAAATTCCTTGAATGCTGCATTGACATAATCGAAGAGGAAGGGCTAAAGAGTCGAACGCAATTGGATTTTTACCAAGATATGCGGGAGCATCTAGTTCTATCTATCATAGATTTTGATGACCCAGCGTTGGGGGTTAAGACAAGGAAGCAATTGCTAGCTGCTAAGGAAAAAAATCGAGAGTGTATACGGAGCACCAACGTCGTGAACATCAACTTTCTTACTTTGCCACTGATAGAGTAGAGAGGCACGGCAGAACGAGTAGCAACATCCACAAAGTCAACGCAATTGAAGACCAGAAGGATGTTTTCTCTTCCACCAACAGTGACCTGGACGGATCGGATAGTGATTCCGATGACTAAACCCGTGACTAATCAAAAGACAGGGTGTATACATACTCAGTCTTCAAACGGCGACAGGACCTTAGCTTCCATTGACTGTGGTTCTATCTGACGATGCTTGGGTGATGACCTCAGGGCTCAAATCCCAGAGCAGAAAAATTTTTTAAAAATATTTACGCTTTTCTATTTTTAATAATTTCATATAGTTTCTTACTGTACATATTTAAAAAATACGTTAAGTAGTCTCGTTCATTTTATTGTGCTTATGTTTACGTTTATTTTATATATAATTTTAATATATGTTAAAATATGTATTTCATTTATCTAATTATCTGTAAAATAATAAAAAAAAGCTCTGAAAAGAAGTTCTGTTTGTTGTTGATTTTGGTTATTCGGCTGTTTTGGCTCTTCAAATCTAATTTCTGGCACTTAGGTTTTTGCTGTTTTCGAAATCGAAATTTAAAATAATGTGGTTTCAAACCAAGACATATCGATTTTATTTTCTTTTAATCTTTTTTTTATTATTATTTATGTCATTTAATTTTTTTCTTATTATATAATTTGTTTGGCGTGTCTAAGCTTGGGAGCGGGAGGATGGTGAGTAGTACCCTTTGTATTTACACCTCGAGATGAATGAGGATTAAGTGGTATATAATTACCATGGATGGTCGACCTTTTCTTAAAAACTCAGAGAAACCTAGCGGCTGATAGTATACAGAGGATGGATGGTATTTTTTTTGTTTATTTTTTTTTTCAATCCCTTATTTACATTTTCTTGGTTTGATTTGTTTTATTTAATTTCTTTAGTTTTATTTTATTGAGTTTCATATATTTCTATTTTATTTTTTTCCGTTTTATAGTCTTCATATTATATTTTTCAACTTTTGAGGTTTTACATTATTTTATTTTATATTGTTTTATTTTACTTTATTTGACTTTATTTTTTTATTTTAATTTATTTTATTTCATTTTATTTTATTTTATTTTATTTTATTTTAATTTATTTTATTTCATTTTATTTTATTTTATTTTATTGTATTTTACTTTATTTTACTTTATTTTATTTTATTTTATTTTATTTTATTTTAATTTATTTAGCTTACTTTAAATTATTATATTTTAATTTAAAATATTTACGTTTAATTTTATTTTATTTATTTTAATTTACTTTATTTTATTTTTTTAATTTAATAATATTTTATTTTATATTATTTTATTTTATATTATTTTATTATATTTTATTTAATTTCATTTTATTTTAACTAATTTTATTTAATTTTATTTTAGATTACATTATTTAATTTTACTTTATTTTTTTTATTTTAATTTACTTTGTTTTAGTTTATATTATTTAATTTTATTTTATGTATTTGTATTGTTTTATATTATTCTGTTTTTTATTTTATTTTATTTTTTTAATTTTTTTTTAATTTATTTGTTTATTTTATTTAGTATATATTATTAAATATTTTTCCATTCTATTTTAAGTTTTATATTCTTTTTGTTTTATTTAATTTAAATTTCTTTTATTTTATTTTATTATTTCTAATTTTTATCTTTTTTATGTTATGATCTTCAGTTCTTCCTTTGGTTTCTCAGTCATACTTCAGTCCCCCCAAGCATATGTACTTTATTTCTGTGAATTCATCAATGCCATGATGGCTGCCTTCGCGTCCAATTCCCGACTCTTTGACTCCACCAAAAGGCGCCTCAGCCTGCGACATTAGCCCCACATTTACACCCACCATACCGACTTCAAGTTGGCGTGCCACGCGAAATACCTGCGCCATATCTTGACTATAGATATACCTAGCCAAACCAAGCAAGGAGTTATCCGCTTTGGTGATCACTTCGTCTTCCGTTTCGAATTTCGTCAAAATAATTACCGGACCAAATACCTCTTTTCGGTATATACGCGCCGTACGATCCACACCGGTAATGATTGTGGGCGCATAAAATAGTTCGCCCTTCCCCTCCAAACTTTTACCGCCGCAAATTATTTTTGCGTGCTTACTTTTTGCATCTTTCAATATTCGATCCTCTTCAATTGACCTGCATTGATAAGTGGACCGATTTGTACACCCTCCTCATGACCGGGTCCTATTTTGAGTGCTTCAATTTGTGCCTTCAATTGCTTTACGAAGTCTTCGTATACTGTGGAATGTATGTAAAAACGATTTGAAGAAACACAAGTCTGTCCAGTGTTACGAAACTTGGAAACGATGGCGCCCTTCACCGCCTCTGGCAGGTTAGCTGATTCGAAAACTATAAAAGGGGCATTGCCGCCGAGTTCAAGTGAGACACGTTTCAGCAGACCGGCTGATTCACGAAATAAATATTTGCCAACTTCGGTGGAACCGGTGAAAGAGATGCCACTCACCAGCGGACTCCTGCAGAAGAGTTCACCAATTGGTGGCGCTTTATTGGTGGTGATCACATTGAAGACGCCTGCTGGTATACAAGCCATTTCGGATAGTTTGGCTAGCGCTAGAGCAGTAAGTGGTGTATCCTCAGCTGGCTTGACGACGACGGTGCAGCCTGAAAGGTGATTGCTATAGTTTCAGTTGCTTTTCTTTATTTGTAAGTTAGCTCACCCGCCCCCATAGCTGCTGCTGCTTTGCGCAAAACCAAAGCCAGCGGAAAATTCCAAGGTGTTATAAGTCCTGCCGCACCTAATGCATTTTAGAAAATACATTTTTGAAATTGTAATAAAATATTTTGATTTTTTGTTTGAGGTTTCTCAAACATTATTGTTTACTTTTGATCGAATTTGAAGAAAAGTATTGCCAACTATGGAAATCGAACAACTTACGGGATGCCGAAAGCACAAACACAAAACTCTCGGTAAGTATGGATCCGGTTTCTGGATCTATCAAAGAGCATTCTGTCTGAACAATATCTCCCTCTCACACTCTCTCTCTCTTTCTCTCACTCTCTCTCTCCTTCTCTCTCTTCCTCTCTCTCTCTTTCTCTCTCTCTCCCTCTCTCTCCCTCACTCTCTTTCTCTCTCACTCTCTCTCTCTCTTTTTCTCTCACTCGCTCTCTCCCTCTGTATCTCTCTATCTCTCTCTCTCTCTCTCTCTCTCTCTTTCTATCTGTCTTTCTCACTCACTCTCTCTCTCTCTCACTTTCTCTCTCTCGCTCTCTCTCTCTCTCTTTCTCTCCCTCTCTCTCTCTCTCTTTCTCTCCCTCTCTCTCTCTCTCTCTCTTTATACCGAATGAGAGAGGGACTAACTGATAGCTATTGCAAGGCTATTGAAAAAATTATTTTAGCAAAATCAGAATTTTTTTTAAATATTCTTTCATTACATTTAATAAATAAACCGTTAAATCGATTAAGCAAAATAATACGAACGAAAAAAGGTGTGAGCAGAGCGCAGAAACATGCAATAATATTCAATATTTTATTTATATTTATTAAATTTCATTTACAAATTCATAAATACAACAAATTACCAATTCACACAGAAATTTTTATTATTCCCATTTGACGCATTTCCACCGACATTCAGCATTTTAAACTATGTACCATATATAAAACATTTACACAGCTCATCAATATTAATCTCACTGCAAAAGTTAAAGCAACAAAAATTGTAATATTAAAAGGAAAAACAATAAAAAATAAAAAGTAGAAAAAAATATAAATAAAAACTAGAAAAAAAACAAAAAAAAATTAAATATATAAATCAGTGAAAAAATTCCATGAGTTTCAAAATAAATGCAACAATTATGTATTTAACAAAGTTCAGACCACAAAAATAGCAGCAAAAATTAAATACAACCAATACAAGAATTGTAATAAAAACAACAGCAATAACGGGAACAGAAATAGTTAACCAAAAAATAGAATATTTAAACGAAGTTATGGAGCAGTGCGGTTGTGCCACTGTGGGGTAAGGTTGGTTAATTCGCTATAAGTAGACAGAGGATTTAACAGCGAGGAGAGCACAGAGGATATAGAAAGTGATTGAGTGAATGAGTGAAATATATTAGTTCTTGATATTTTTTTAACTCTCCGATGTTGTTGTTGTTGAAGTGGAGAGCCAGGAAACGAGCTGTTTCGACGGGTTCGTATCAAAGAGAGAGGAGGGTTAAATGTGTCGGTCTTAGGAGGCATGTAAGGTGGAGATTAGTGTTGTGCGGGGACTCGTTACGTGCTGGACATACGTTGGGTATGTCGGAGTAGAGTCTGTATAGGTAGAAATTTAATCAGCTACAATATCCAGACCTAAGTTGCAGCAATTCCGTGTCAAAAGATTTTGACAGATCCAGTGCTATCAGAACAGTTCGCGCACAGTTCCGGTTTCGGTTTGGTTGAGGCCATTGACCATCTAAGTATTTTTGGCATTAAGTGCTGTGGTGGTACTGTGCACTTTGCAAAAGTCATGCTGATGAGTATTTTTAGGGTGTTCAAAAACAAATAGAGAACCTTGATGCTCCCGCTAGTCTTAGATGTTTTAGCATCAGCATGCGTATTACATCGGGGCCGATAAATATATAGGCATTCGCCCTCCCGATGACCTCCTGAACCTCTTCCCCCAGGGAAGTCAAGCGTAGCGCTCGTGCTCGGCAGTCTGCGCAGGCGGCGGTTACTTGTCGCTTCATTTTGTCAACCGAAGGGTGCAGTTTAAAAAATCGGCTAAAATAGCTCGCACATTTCTTCCGGTCCGACGAGGCGCGGACACGAATAAAATTTCCACACGGAGAGGTTGCAGGATCTTAAGTACTCCCCCTCCTCACTTTTTCCACTTATGTGTATTGACTATTCGCCGAATCTCCTGATTAGGAGATTACCGGGATCAGCGGTTTGCATGGAGTCAAGCTTTGATGCTAGTACCACCGTTTCTGTGGTAAAATTTGGGCGGACTCTTCAATTTGGCCTGCCGGCTTTGACGTCAGATGTAGTGGGTAGAGCACTGAAGGTGTTCTCCGTGAATCCGTAACAGTTAACTTTTTGGAAATAAACGAATGTGCGATGGTCAGCGGAAGCTTAGTCGGGAGACCTCTCAATCGAGATTTGTATGGATAAATGGTCCGATGCGAATGTCAGCATATATATATATTATACCATCAGCCCACTGTGCAGTGGCAACCAGCGCCTGCAATAGACAATTAAAATTTTCCTCTTATTTAAATAAACCAGTAAGAGTACTTCCGTTGTTGTTGCTGTTTTATCAAAATTTTGTTTTTTTTCATTTGCTCCATTTGTTGTTGTTGTTGTTGTTGTTGTTGTTGTTGTTGTTGTTGTTGTTGTTGTTGTTGTTGTTGTTGTTGTTGTTGTTGTCACATAAACATTCCATGTTTGTTGTTTGTTGTAGTAATTGAGCGTAAAACACAGAAATTTGTTGGAATCCATTGGGTGTTTGTTTGATCATTCGGTTGGTTAGAGTTACCAAAGTGTGGCAAAAACAGGCAGAGAGCGCGAGTGCGGGAGAGAGAGATAATAAATACAAGTAGATAAATATGTATGTATGTATGTGTATGCATATAAATATTTAACGCGCTAAGGGAAAATGCGGTAGAAATGCAGAAATGCGAGTGAAATCACAACGCGATGCAAGGCGTGTGTGTAGGTAGTGAAAAGAGGGGAAAGGGAGAGAGGGAAAACAGAAGGGAATGACTTAGGAATGTGCGTTGGAAATTATTTGTTCACATTTCGATGTGTGTGTGTGTGTGTGCTTCTGTTGCATTTTGCAAATGACACAATTTAACAAAATTGCCACAACAACAACAACAACAACAACAACCACAACAACGACAACAATAATGACAAACCCAAAAAATAAGACAGCAACAATAAGTTATGAATATGCAATTTAATGCAATCACAAAGTCACTGCAGCATAAAGTATTTTTTGTTTTTGTTCCAATTTTTTTGTTTGCGGAATAGAAATTTTGAAAATACCCGTCGCAGCGCGCAGGGGGGGGAGGGAAGGAGCATTGGGCTGGTAGCAATAATTTTGCTGCCGCAACTTTTCCTCGATTTCGCATATGTCTATACATTCGACTACATAAATATTTATTCGTTTGCCCGGCAGCGGTGGCAAAAACGCTCGCGCTTGCGCCGGCCCTGCTTAACGCTGGCTTAGCAGCGAGAAATATTATTCATAGCACATTTTCAGCGATTTATATATAAACTCATTTGCTCTCCGCAGCAAAAGTAATTTTGAAATTGTACTCCCTCCCCCCTTTGCTGCTGACTTAAACCCCCCTTCCCGGCCAATCCATCCTCAGTATTTATGCAAATTTTATGGGCGTAAATTATGCATGTTTGTGTGTGCGTGTGTTTTTGTTGTAAGCGAAAGTGCTGCTGCCACAGCGAATTATGTTGCGCGAAAAACAATAGTTATTGCTGCAACAATTTACTATGCAACCACAACAACAACAACAACAAGAGCAACAAGAATTATTGTCGTTTGTGTTGGAATAAAAATGTGCGCCTGAAAGTAGGTTACGCTTTTGATTACAATGCTTTGTTGGCTTTGCTTAGCTCGGCGGCTTACGGAATTTCTCGTTGTAAGCAGTTTTAAGTCGACGCAGCAGAGAGCAGAACGAAGCAGAGCCGAGCGGAAGGCACATGCACATTGTATTGTTGTGCTGGTGTATATTTAAATTTAATTACAATAAATAATTACTTGTTATGTTTTTTTTTTTTTTCTTTGCTTTTGCTTCGCTGTCAGTATGGGTGCCTTAATTTTCATTTCAAAGCTTATGTAATTTACCTATAGTAGTGCTGAAATTATGGCTGCTTCAAATAATAAGTTATTTTTTGTTTTTGTTCAGTTCATGCTGACTGCGTAAAAAGGTCATAAATGAAAGCAATGTGCTTGACTGTCGGAACACGTGCTTCTATTTGGTTTCTGCCCTGCTCAGAGCTACTTGAGAATAGCGACCCAGAGATGACACGTTCTCCACGTGCAAGCCTTGCGATCTTGGTAGAGCCGAAAGTTTGACCAACCTCAGCGACTCCTTTCGTTATAGAAGGTCCTCACAACTCCACGACGTTGCAGCGCTCGCCTTGCAGTTAATGAGCTGGTGTAAAGCACACATCTTACACGAAATCATGAAGAGGAGCATTAGCTGAACCAAAAGTTGGTAGCTTTATACTAAAGGAACTAAGAACAAGCATTACTTTGGAAGTTATTTTGCTCCAAGAGTAAGAGCACGGTAAGCAGATCGACCCTGCCAGGGAATGTCAACCCCCTGTGTGTATTTCTGATATGAAATAAAATGCTGCTCATAAAAATCCATCAGCCTTCCTTCATTCATTGAAAAATATCAGGATACATACGGCAAATGTATCCTGTCTCTCTTTCTCTGTCTCTACCTCTGTGTCTCTGTCTCCCTCTCTCTGTGTCTCTGTCTCTCTCTCTGTGTCTCTGTCTCTGTGTGTCTGTCTCTGGCTCTTTGTCTCTGTCCCCCTCTGTATCTCTGTCTCTGGTTCTGTGTCTCTGGTTCTGTGTCTCTGGTTCTGTGCCTCTGTCTCCGAGACTTTCTGTTTATGTCTCTGGCTCTGTATCTCTGTCTCTGTGACTCTGGGACTCGTTCTGTCTATTTCTCCACCTCTCCGTCGCGTTTTCTCCCTCTGTCTTTACCTTTCTCTCTGTATTTATCTCTCCTTTTTTCTGTCATCCTCTCTCTGTTTTTATATCTCTCTCTCTATCATTTTCTTTTGAGTTTTTTTATCTCTTTCTGAGAGAGGGCTGTCATTTTTTTTTGAGTTTCTCTCCCTTTCTCTCTCTCTCGCTTTCTCTCTCTCTCTTTCTCTCTCTCTCACTCCCTCTCTCTCTCTCTCTGATCTTCGTCTGGTAATGGGGTAATGGGCCTTCAAAGTACTCCATCTCCCTCATGACAATGTGCAAAGGAGCGAAGGATAGATGAAATAAACTCCGTATCATAGTTTTCTACCAAATACGTGAATATTTCAGTAGTGTCTTCTTTTAGCCGTTCGGCACCAATTGTACACACAAAATGAGCCAAGAACTTCCGCTACAATGTCGATACCCTCTTGCAGTGTCAACTATAGTGAACAGAGGGTGGAATTGGACTTCAGCGAGCTGAATATTATGGTCCCATCACCTAGACTTGCTTCAAGGCTCCACACGGGTTGGTTACACCCCCTCTCAAAATGGTTACTGACGTTTTCCATTGCGACAAGGACCCAGTCTCACACTCACTCTTGCGATACAGGACTAAGATAAGACTCTTCGAAATTCTCGATGCTGTGGCCATTGGTGGAAACAGGAGGAAGCTCTCCACTTCGATGAAAAGCTCAAATAAACAGATACCCCACATCACTAAGCTTCCCGAACGACTCTTTTGCACACTCATAATACCATAAATAAAATCAGTTTTGCAATAAAAACCGTAAAAAAATATTAAAATTAAATAAAAATTATAAAATTATAAAATAATGTCCTTTCTTGTTGTTCGGTAATTATTTTAAGAGTTTGCGAAACTTATGAGGCCACACGACATAACAGCGATATTCCGCAGCCGCCTACACTCTCTTCCGGCTCTGTGCCTATGCCATGTGCTTGTATGTGGGTTACAAGCCAGCCTGATGGGTTCTTGCTGCATATCCCTTTAAAGCGTTGCGGTACTTGTTTGGCCACAACTTCCCCGCGCAGACCAACAAACTACATACTCTTAACCCTCGCACAACTAAGTTCTTTAATATGTATGTATATTTGTGCGAGACTACAATGCAAACATATATTTATTCACTTAAAATCAACAATAAAGCCGTAAAGCACTCTTGTTGCTGGCAAAAAAAAAAATTAAAAATAAAAACAAAAAATAAAAACAGAGAACAGAAAACAGAAAACTACTAGCAATTTAGCACAGGAAAGGGTTAACAAGCAAGCAAGTTGCTGGAAAACTTCAAGTTTGCGTTGGTTTGCTGGCAAAAGCGTGCTGCCTGCTTGCCTGCCCATCAAAAACCGCAAGTGCAGTGCAGCAGCGGCGGCTGTTCAACGTTGTTGTTGTTGCCTACGCTGCGTGCACAATTTCCGTGGTTGCAGGGAACTTTTTCGAAAAACAATGCAATTTGCGGCGGAGCAGACAATTAAGTACACTTCGGGCGAAAAAAAATATACAATATATAAACAATATAATAAAATAAAACAATATGAATTTAAATAAAAGGATATATATATAGAATAAATAAAAAAGTAAATAAAATAATATAAAACAAAATAAAAATAAAACGAAATAAAAGAAAATATAATAAAATAAACAAAAATTAAATTAATTTAAATTAAAAAACAACTATAATATAATATAATAAAACTAAAATAAGATATATATATAGAACTAAAAAATTAAACAAAACTAAATAAAATAAAATAAAACCAAACAATATAACATAAAATAGTAATAAATTTAATTTAAGAAAAATAAAACTAAATGAAAAAAAATAATATTAAATAAAATAAATTAAAATAAAGTAAAATAAAATAAAATTAAATTAAATAAAAAAATTCAAATAAAATAAAAAAATAAAATAAAAAAATAAAATCAAATGAAATAAATTAAAAAATAAAATAAAATAAATTAAAATCAAATAAAATAAAATATTATAAAACAAAATAAAGTAAACTAAAATAAAATAAAGCAAAATATATAAAATAATATTAAATTAAATAACATAAAATAAATTAAATTAATTTTAAAATAAAATTTATTATAAAAAAGACAATAACATAAAAATACTAATTAAATAAAATAAAATAAAAAATGCAGAAAAATTAAATAAAATATTGTAAAATAAAACAAGTAAAATAATGAAAAACAAAGAAAGAAATCAAAATAAAATAAAATAAATTAAAATAAAATAAAATAAAATAAAGTAAAATAAAATAAATTAAAATAAAATAAAATAAAATAAAATAAAATAATATAAAATAAAATAGAATAAAATAAAATAAAATAAAATAAAATAAAATAAAATAAAATAAAATAAAATAAAATAAAATAAAATAAAATAAAATAAAATAAAATAAAATAAAATAAAATAAAATAAAATAAAATAAAATAAAATAAAATAAAATAAAATAAAATAAAGTAAATAAAATAAATTAAAATAAAATAAAATAACATAAAATAAATTAAAAATAAATAGATTGAAATAAAGTAAAGTAAAATGAAATAAATTAAAATCAAATA
Source organism: Ceratitis rosa (assembly GCA_037013455.1). Classification (NCBI taxonomy): domain Eukaryota; kingdom Metazoa; phylum Arthropoda; class Insecta; order Diptera; family Tephritidae; genus Ceratitis; species Ceratitis rosa. Next base: position 13,211,356 of record JAWMAG010000013.1, on the reverse strand, counting down.
AAACAAAATATTATAAAATAAAATAAACTAAAATAAAATAAAATAAATTAAAATAAAATAATTTAAATTAAAATAAAATAAAAATAAATAGATTGAAATAAAATAAAGTAAAATGCAATATATTAAAATCAAATAAAATAAAATAAAATAAAGCAAAATAAATAAAATTAAATTAAATTAAATAACATGAAATAAATTAAAATAATTTTAAAATAAAATTTATTATAAAATTTATTATAAAAAAGACAATAACTTAAAAAATACCAATTAAATAAAATAAAATAAAAAATGCAAAAAAATTAAATAAAATATTTTAAAATAAAACAAGTAAAATAATGAAAAATAAAGAGAGGAATCAAAATAAAATAAAATAAATATAAAATCAAATTTAAAAATTTAATTTAAGTAAAATAAAATCAAAAAACAAAATAAAATAAAAATTGTAGTAAATAGGTTAAAATAATATAAACTTTGAAAAATACAATTAAATACAATATAATATAATAAAAAGGAAAAATTTTAACTAAAACAAAATAAAATAAATTAAAATAATTTAATATATGTATATGTACCATATGTATACTGGTATATCAAAGTAAAATAAAATGAAATATAGTAAAGAAAATAATATGAAATAAAATAATTAAAGTACATTACAAAAAAGAGAAGTATAAAATTGGTAGCAACGACGAAAAATATGAAAATTAAACTTTGCATTGTTTAAAAAAGTGGATAAGTGTATAAAATAGAAAAAAAATGCTAAAAAAAGTGCATTTAAAATCACAGTGCAAGTAAACAAGCAAACAAACATCAGTGAGCAAAAAAAGCATTGAAATAAAAACAAAGTTCCGCAAAAATCGCGAGGAAAAAATTTGATGAATAGCGTAAAAGTAGAGAACACAGACATTAAAAATTTCACTTGACCCGCTTTTTGGAGTGTGCCAACGTAGCAGCAACCGCTGCCCACTGGCTTCTACGAAAAGGCTTTTGCGGTTTACATTCAAATATGAGCGAAAAGAATAAAGGAAACAATAATTATAAAAACTTTTGCGTAAAATTGAAAACAATTAAAAGCCACTGTGGCTTAAGTAACAATCAGAGCTTTAATGATTTTCTCAAAACTCGTTGTATACTACGGAGCTTTTGCGGATTTTTTATAACTCATGAAGGATTTTCAAATTGAAGTTTGATTAGCTGAGCGGTTTGTGCAGACTCGCCGAAAATAACAAAGCGGCCGTGGTGTTTCCTTAATTTTCCCAGGGTATATTCGGCGTGATTTAGGGTTCTCTGCACTTGCCTCTGTGTAGCAAAACAGGCCGTTCAACAAAAACAATGAAGATTTGTCGTTGAAATCTTCAATAACAGCAGCTTTTCCTACACGACTTGCATTGCTTCTTCATGAGAGCTCCATCCCCAACTAGGTGTAAGGGAACTGTGAATTGGCATTTCAAGCTCAACACGTACAGATGCCAAGAAGGATCCTCGAAATGGTCAAAAGGACAGCTGGGACGATGAGGATTGCCGTACTCCAGTGAAGATAATAAAACTGTCATCCTAGGTTAAGCATTCGGAAAGTCAAAGTTGGAATTCAAGTTCGACCAAAATTTAAAAAAAAAAATTATTCTAAATGCGGTTGCCTCTCGACAGGGAATGTCAGGCCCATCAAGTGTATTTCTGGCGTAAAATAATAGGCTCCTCATAAAATTCCATCCACCGTTCGGAGATGTCTTAGAATAAATTGTGAAACACAACAAGACGGACACTACAAACCGAAGGAGTAGCTCGGAGGAGGTGCTATGACTTATTTATTTATCTTCCACCACATCGTTCTCCACATGATAACACATAGGACTGACACCAACTGAAACTGTACCAGAAGAGGCGCAAAGCAGAGGCGTCTACTTAATAAAATCCACCAACAGGAGCCCATTAAATTTTCTAAAGTACCACAGCTTCGTCGCTTTACCTTCTCAACCGTCCCTCAACACCGCATTTGACTCAATCACCGCAACGAAGACACTCTGTCAAATGTCAGCTGTTTGTAAATGAGAAGACTTGATGAATTAATTTACAAGCTCACGCCTTGCTTGTTTGTTGCGGCCGTTGGCATTGGTATGGCAATAACAAACAGATGTTGCAAAAGAACGCACACACACACACACACACACAAACAGGCGTGTAATGAAACCTAATTACAACGTCTGTTTATTTGTTCTTATTTTTGTTGTTGTTGTTGTTTACAGTATTTATGCCAGTGACAGCTGCGGTTAAAGAGAAAACTGCTTTGCCGAGAAGTCTTTATTCAACGGTGCAACTGTGTACGCAGGTACTTACACGTATGTATATAGTATATAAATATATATATGTGTGTATGTGTGTGTTTGTATGTATTTGTGATCATTTTGCATAATTAAAATAACGTTGCAACAGCAAATAAATCATTATTTGCACTTTTCCTGATGAATTTACATACGCTGTGTTCCATATGTGTGTATGTATGTATGTATGTATGTATGTGTGTGTGCGTGCAGACATGTGTGTTTGTGCCACATTTACTTTTGGCATTACAATTAGCACAAAAGTGATTCTAATTACATTACAACGCAGCAGCAACAACAACAAAAAATAAAAACAACATAAGCAACAACAACAACAACACTATTGGCAAATAGTGCAAAATCAAGTGCAAGCGCAAGAGTGTAGAGGGATTTCCACTTGAAAAGCATTTGAATGTAAAGTGCTTCATTAATTTTAAGTACAGACATACATACATATGTATGTGCACATACACACATATATGTATGTACATAATTTAATTGAATGTTACATTATATAAATGCAGCAACAACACTTTTGTAGGATATTCTTTAGCATGAAAAGATTGCAATTAATAGAGCATATATAAATCGTTGCATACCTCAAGGCGCTATATTTACATTTTCTTTTTATTTTATTTTTTATTTTTATTTTTATTTTTTTTTTAGGACTTTTACGTTCTTTACATAGAAACATTTTCTACAAATACCTAGATTTTTCATCAAATTTTTTCCAATAATGTTACGCCAAGTTAAAAGTTCATTCGGTTTTTATTTAAGAGATGGCGTTATTGTCCATAGTACTAGTGTTACGTGTCGCATCATATCATATTATACGGCGCTGAAAGCGTGTTTATTTGCGCTAAAAGTTTGTCTTTGACAGTTTTTCGATTGATTGACTCAGTACGTTGTGAGCGCTCGTCAAAGATGGACACCAGCAAAGAGAAAATTCCCAATTTTTTACAATTTTTCTTCGATCAAGGTGAAAAAACAGGCAAAGCGGTTGAGAAAATTAATTTAGTTTATGCGTCTGATACTGTAAACGAACGTGTGGCACAAAAGTGGTTTGCTAGGTTCCGTTTCGGTAATTTCAATGTTAAAGATGCACCACGCGTCTAGAGGCCTGTCGTCGAAAATAGCGATAAAATCATGGAAATAGTGGAAACAGACCGTCACGTGAGCACTTATTAAATTGCTGAGGAACTAAAGATAAGCCAGAAAACCTTTTGGAACCATTTGCATAACCTTGGATTCAAAAAGAAGCTCGATGTTTGGGTGCCACACGAACTAACGCAAAAAAACATAATGGACCGAATTTCCTTCTGCGAATCGCTGCTGAATCGCAACAAAATCGACCCATTTCTGAAGCGTTTGGTGACAGACGATGAAAAGTGGATCACTTACGACAACGTCAAGCGAAGTCGGTCTTGGTCGAAACGCGGTGAGCCGGCGGAAATGGTGGCAAAGCCAGGATTGACGACCTGGAAGGTTTTGCTGTGTGTTTGGTGGGATTGGCAAGGAATCATCTACTACGAGCTGCTCCCCTATGACCAAACGCTAAATTCGGCCCTCTACTGCTAACAGCTGGACCGCTTGAAGGCAGCACTCATCCAGAAGAGGCCATCTTTGATCAACAGAGACCGAATTGTGCTCCATCAGAACAACGCCAGGTCAGTCACGTCTTTGATGACACGCCAGAAGCTTCAGGAGCTTATAGTCCGGACCTGGCACCAAGTGATTACCATATTTTCCTGTCCATGGCAAACGCGCTTAATGGTAAGAAGTTGGCCTCAAGAGAGACATGTGAAAATTGGCTGAAAAAAAGATTCTCATGAACATCCATTGGCCATTCGTAGGTGGCTTAGAGTGAACTGTAGCTAACTCGATTTCTTGGAAAAATAACAATCACAAATTCGTAGAAGAGTTCGGCCAGTGGTTTGAAAATTTTCGATGCAGTACCCGCGAGTAGAAATAGAGAAAGAGGAATATCTCCACTTCGCTTGGAAAGACCAGATGGAGAAGTATTTGCATTAAGACTTGAATTGTATGTAGGAGGTTTCAGTGTTAGCTGTGTTGTGTTTAAGATGTTTTTTTAATCTAAATATAATTAATTAAATGTTTCGCAATCAGATGAAGTTCCATTTAAAAGAAAAAAGAAGGCCATCCAGTGACTTTATAACACCCGTAGCCAACCATATCGGCCTGTGATGGAAATATAAAAGACACAAAACAGCTTAATTTGTCCCATATAAATTTGTATGCAAGACTACTCGGCGTGATTAAGATTATGTTTTCTCTCAACACTAAAAACTGTTGTCAAGACATCACTGTTAGTTAGTCTCCATAGTAAATAGAAACAATGATACATACATATGTACGAGAATGTACATACAGGCAACGACCATATCGAGTAAGGTCGAGAGCATTTGTTTACACTTGTTAGGCATATTGTAATACATACATACCATACATATACAATATTGTGTCAATTTCTACTCATTGTTAAGTACTTTCAATTGTTTGTTGCATACTTGCATAGAGCTATACATAACATAAATATGTACATATGGATATTAAGAAGGCAACATAGTCAATGTGTCGTTGATTCTTTTGACTATTGACTTTGCTTGACAGTGATGTATTCATTAGTATATGTCTATGTAAGTGTATACGTGTAAGCTCGGACATTAAAAAAGCTTTAGATGGGTATACGGCATGGTGAGCAGGCAGTTTTGAACTAGTATGTTACCAGTTTTCACAGAAATTAGTGCAGTATCATCGAATTTTTTATCTTAAAATAATTTTTAGACTATATATCAGCATCAAACTAGTAAAATACCAGTTCCACTAAGTATGCTTAGCCTCTATTTCCCAAAAAAAATCAAATAAAAATATATCTACAACAAGAATTGAGCACCAAAACTGAGTCCCTACAGTGATAATCTCTAAAGACGTGAATAAGGTGATCATTATAATTGATTGGTGATCTGAGAGGTCAAGCGGGAGTGCAAAATTTACAATCTACCAACGAAGAGTCAGAGAAGGTTTTTCTTAATTTTGGAAAATTAAACTCACAATATTCGGTCTGATTAAAGCCTTAAAGTTCATAGATAGTTAGAGAAGAAGCCATACCCTTATGATAGAAGTAAAATACGAAATAACCGGGAATTTTTTTCTAAGAGTGCCTGGTACTCACTTAAAAGCGCCGCACTCTTCAAGCCAACTACGGTTACATGACGGAGCCCGAACTATTGATGTGTGAAGCACAAAATTCTACCAAAATATTATCCAGAAATTGTTTGACTGATACTACAGAATTATAAAGACTTCCTACTGTTCGAAGAAATCCCAAAATATCGAATGACCTAGAGTTCTAAGTTGCCTTCGAAAGATCGAATAAAATCTTATCACCGCCCGACAAGAAAGATAACAAAATCAACTCTAAATAGCCCTAACTGAGTGTAAGCCCCTCAAAACAGGCAACCAAAGAAGCACAAACTGTTCTGTACAGTCATCTTCTAGAAAGGTCTACATTAAACCATTTCATTTTTGGAACTTATCGTGATCGAGGCAGGACATTTGTTGTTACCTGGCTGTCGTTGAAGATGCAAGTGTCTTTCTCCCTAATAAAAATCTTAAAGTCACTTTCAATTGGGTATTGGGTATTCCACAAACGTCATTACAACGTTTTTTGCATAAAGACTTGAGTCTTAAGGCTTAAAAAGTTCAGTTAACACAAGAACTTAAGCCGACCGATCATTAACAACGTCGTGTCTTAGCTTATTGTGTGCTTGAAATGTATGAAAATTACCCAGAATATCATCGCAATATCATCTTGACTGATGAGGCACCTCGATGGCTCCGTCAATAAGCAAAACTGCCGCATCTGGAGCTCAGAAACGCCTAGATTTATTACTGGAAAGGTTCCTCACTCTCAACCTGTTGCTATTTGTTGTAGTTTATAGTCCGGCGGGGACATTGGACCTTACTTTTTTCGAAATCAGGCTGCAGCAACAGTTGCGGTGAATGGATTGCGCTAACGAGAGGTGATTAATGATTTTTTATGGCCAGGTGTGGACAGTATTGATTGGACAACGTTTACTTTCAACAAGACGCTTCAACGTGTCACACAAGCCACACGAAACCATCGATGTTTTGAGGAAAAAGTTTCCGAACATATTGTAGTTTTATCTTTCGAAGAGATGCTCGCAATTGGCCACCGAGATCTTGTGATTTAACACTTTGTGACTTTTTCCTTTAGATCCAAGTGAAATTTAAGGTCTACGACAACAGGCCAACGTCAATTCAAGGCCGCAAGAACGGAATTCGTGAAGCTATTGAGGGCATACAGCAGCCACTTTGCGATTTAGTAATGGAAAATTATATAAAAGGATACGATCGGATATTACGATATCTCAAAAAATGGCATTGTCCTTTGAAAATCAACTCTTATTGGCACCACTATAAAACTAGTCTTTTTTCGTACTAGTTCAGTTTTTAGCTACAGCGTATTATACTTTTATATGCTTGTATTGTTGCTACTGATGTCACCTTGCAACTGATTGTTATTGGTAACATTTCTAACAAAAAAGAAGATTTTGTTGTTGTTGGCGTTGTGGTTTGTGTAATTTTATTTTAGTAATTTTGCATGTTTATTTCTTATAGCGACTTGTATTGGCTGATTGTGTCGTAGTATGTATGTATGTATGATATAGGTGTATATAGCTAGTTATGTATGTACGTGTATATACGAGGGGGTTAACAAAAGTTCGGTCAGTTGGGGACTTTCAAAAAATGGAACGATTGCACCGTCTTTAAAGACTATTTCTAAGTGGTTCCGAAGTTTCCAGACCGGACATTTTTCCGTAGAGGAGGAGCACCGAGAAGGTCGATCAAAATCTTCCACTGATGACGTCATTGTAGCACTGGTGAAGTCCAAAATTGACGAAGACCCACAATTGATACAAGAAATGATTGCTAATGAATGCTATGGCTATATCGCGAATATTAAGTAATCATCTGGGATACACGAAGAAAGCCGCTCAATGGGTGCCGCCAATTTTAAATGAGACCCAAAAAGAGGCTCGAGTGCATTTTGCTCAATTTTTTCTAAACAAATTCGAAAATCCCAACAGGAGCAGGTTAATGCTGAACTTGATAAGCTTAAAAAGCTATAAGACTGAAGACTGTTTTCTGAAGTGGATCTACAACCTTAAAAAATGCATTGAATTGAAAGAAGATTACGTAGAGAAGATAAAAAAGGACAAAGATTACGAATAAGTAGGAAAAAAAATTTTTTTTCTGGTCAACTTACCGAACTTTTGTTAATCCCCTCGTAAGAGCATATGTATTTCTTTCTCTCTGTGCACTGTTTTGTTTGTATTAATTTGCTTTTGTTTACTTTGTGGTTTTTACTGAGTCGTGTCAATAACATTCAATATTTAAACAAGTTCATCAAAAGCAGTAGAAGCAGTCCATTAATGCAGCACCAGCTATAGACAGCAGGGATTGGCAAATAATAAACATACACATACACACATACACACACACACATACAAAGGTCTATAAGAAGAGAAAAATAGAAATCGAGCTATTCAAGCTGTAGAAAGTGTAAAGACCAAAAGAAAGTAAACAAAATCAGAAGTTATCTTATTTTTGCAGTACGTATAACCTTCGTAGTAGCAGCAGCGACGGCGGCAGCAGCAATCAAAGTGCTGCCTTTTACTCTGCCTAGATTTCTTGTTGTTGTTGTTGTCATTGTTATTTTCTGTAAACTATACGTACTACCTTTGCTGCTAGAATGCACACAAATTTGCAAAGGCTCACAAACACAAACAAATGCATACATAAACACACATATATACATATACATACATAGGTATACAATCAATTTCATTTCATTCATAGTTCTCTTCAGTGCTGACTGTACTGTATTCATTCATATTTGTTGTCATGGTTTTCAGGTCATGAATATTCCAATGATATAAATTCACTTAACGAACGAGAAAAGAACGAATGAAACAGTGTAAAATTTATGCAAAAAGCAAAGGAAATTGCCGACAAGTTGTTCGAAAGGTTGCGGTAAGCGAAGGTGGAAGCGTAGGTAAAAGCGTGTGCACTTTGAGCTCACTCACAACGCGCGCACATATGTACCTACATACATGCATACCTACATACACATACGTGTAGTACATAAGAGTTGAGTGAAAACTAAAACTTTTGACTTTTCACACGGCAAATGTGGTAGAAAAAGTAGAAAAAGTAGAAAGGTATGCAATCCGAGGTAAGGAAAAGTGAATCAAAGTGTAGCAAAGGCACAGAGAACTGCAAAGGAAAAAAATGCCTGCTTCCAAATGATTGCTAGTTTGGGTCGTACGCTGCGTATACGCAACCTTTGTAAAAGCATTCAATTGTGGCAAATATTTCATACAAAAAAAACCGAAAAGTCTCGACTGAGGGCGGGCTGGAAGTAAGTAAGTGAAATATATATACATCTGTACAATCGAGCATATATATTTGTAAGAATACATTGCGGTAAACACAACTACAACTCAAGTAAAGTTCGGGCCAAAGCGAGATCAATATATTTATAAGCCAGCAAAGTCAGTAAAAATATTTGCAAGGAAATTGTCAGTAAAAGAAAGTATTAAAAAGTAATAAAAGTTTGCCAACAAGCAGAAAATAAAAAAAAACGGGTAAACCCGCATGTGAGCGTATCAATTGCAACTTTTTAGGTTGAGTTGAAGTGAGATATTTTATATTAATAATTTATTTAATTTTTTTTAATACATTTCATTTTATTTTATTTTAATTTATTTATGTTATCATAGTTTATTTTACTTTTTTTATATTTCATTTTATTTTATCTTAATACGATTTAATTTTTTTTTTGTATTTGTTTTTATTTCATTGAATTTTATTTATTTCATTTATTTTATTTTATATTATTTTATTTTATTTTATTTCATTTTTATTTTTTTTGTTTTTTTTATTTTTTTCTTTTATTTCATTTTATTTTCATTTTTTTCATATAATTTCATGTTATTTTATTTTATTTTATTTTATTTTATTTTATTTATTTTATTTTATTTTATTTTATTTTATTTTATTTTTTTTAATTTTATTTTATTTTATTTTATTTTATTTTATTTTATTTTATTTTATTTTATTTTATTTTATTTTATTTTATTTTATTTTATTTTATTTTATTTTATTTTATTTTATTTTATTTTATTTTATTTTATTTTATTTTATTTTATTTTATTTTATTTTATTTTATTTTATTTTATTTTATTTTATTTTATTTTATTTTATTTTATTTTATTTTATTTTATTTTATTTTATTTTATTTTATTTTATTTTGTTTTATTTTATTTTATTTTAATTTTATTTTTATTTTATTTTATTTTATTTTATCTCTTTTATTTTAAATTACTTTATTTTATTTTATTTTATTTTATTTTATTTTATTTTATTTTATTTTATTTTATTTTATTTTATTTTATTTTATTTTATTTTATTTTATTTTATTTTATTTTATTTTATTTTATTTTATTTTATTTTATTTTATTTTATTTTATTTTATTTTATTTTATTTTATGTTATTTTATTTTATTTTATTTTATTTTATTTTAATTTATTTTATTTTATTTTATTTTACTTTATTTTATTTTATTTTATTTTATTTTATTTTATTTTATTTTATTTTATTTTATTTTATTTTATTTTATTTTATTTTATTTCATTTTATTTTATTTTATTTTATTTTATTTTATTTTATTTTATTTTATTTTATTTTATTTTATTTTATTTCATTTAAGAGCAAGGAACTGATAAAATCTCTATCCGACAGCAGTGATTTGGCTTTTAAAAGAGTTTACAATGCATAGCATTATCGAATGAAAAAATCGTGAAAAACTAAAATTTAGAATTCACTAGGCTCCAGCCGATATGGAGACCCAACTCAAAGCTGTCAAGTGAAAGTGGCATTTAAAATAAGCAAACCAGCAAATATTTGATATAAACAATCTGCAAACTTATGGGATTTTATGTATTTCAATTTGTGTATCTACTAGTGTGTATGAGTGGCAAATTGGAAATTTAACCGAAAATATTTACCCACATCAAACGTCCGTTTAAGCTGCACGCACGATATCTTAAATAACAGCCAGAGGCATTAAGTGTGCACATACATACATACACTTGTAAGTATGTGTATATAATAATCATATATTTGCAGCGTATTTATGTTTTGTCTTCCTACAGGTCACCCATCTCAGCTCTTGCTGACGCTATTTTAATCTGACACACTTTCTAAAACTTATTTCCTTCCGCACCATCCGAGAGTGTCCCACTTTTGCATGCCTGCGTGTTTTACTTCTCTTTCTTAATATCTATAACCGTTAAGTGGTGTGGCGCTCATTTCGTATGCCAGTAGTGTCTTACACGTTAGCAACTTATTTATAACCTCAAAAAAAATTGATAAACTTTATCCACTTTCGATTAAGTAGCTATGCATGTGTGACGCGTGTAAGGGGGAGAGTGCAAAATAAAATTTACTCATAGAGTATATAAGCGCAACAACACTTTAGGAACCTTAGGAAACTCTTTGTTTTTTTTTTCTTTTACGCTGAGTCAATCGTTCAGGCAGCATAATTTACTCACTTCCTGGCTTAGCTACCCACTAACCAACTTCTGCTTGAGCGGCAAAGCGGCAACTGTGGTGAGAAGAGAGCGTGTTAAGATTTTGACGCAGGTTGTGCTCTCATTCTTACTACTACTCTATTAATCTGACTTTTTATATCTTTCATTGGGCTCATTCATATATTGATCCCAGTTGTTTTTTCCTTGTTAGCTAATTTAGTGTGTAATTCTCAAACTGTTTATGAAATTACAATGTGCAGACTTAAGCTTAATTCCAACGCAGTATCACACTTGCCAACAGTTGCCACTATGAACTGAGTAGGGTGCTGAAAAGTAAAATCTTCTCTCAACGATCAAAGATCAAACTCTACAAGTCCTTCAGCATTCTCGCTCTTGGTTGAAGACAACATCTGATAAGTAGGTTCAGAGAACTATCAACAGAAAGGTTTTGCAGAAGATTATTGGTGCTTTACCCAAGGATAACGGTGAATACGTCATATGATGGAACGATGGGTCGTTGTGGGAGAAATACTGTGGCTACTGGGCTAGGTCACGTTGTCCGAATGGATGAGAGGACTCCAGCTTTGAAAGTGGTCAATATAGTGTGTAGTAGAAGAGGAAAATCTCATCTCCATTGGAAAGAAAGACTTTCCTTCACAGCGATATGACTTACTGTTGTTAGCTCGGCTATAATCGTATAAGGGGTCACTACGCCAAAAAATAAGTAAAATAAGTAGTACCAACACATGAGAGCAAGAGTGAAGTAGTGGAAACTTCATATTTGCATGAAAGTCAAACAGACTTTGGAATTTTCGAGAATCTCCAGCACTACCATATGAGTCACACCAAAGTAAACTCATAATATCACATATTCCAAGAATAGGCTTACTTCGAAGGGCATTTCTTCGTTCAAAATTAGGCTGGGGTTGGTAAAAGGCTTACCTAAGAGAGAGTACCGATTCTTACAAATTCTTTAAGCTTCAGATCAGATCAGGTCAGGTCAACACACTCACGCGACACAAGACGCGATAACTCGATTTGTGAAGAAGCATATTCTCACCTTCTTAAGCCATGAAATATCATTTCAGTAGGTAGATTACTTCCTTAGTCATCATTATTGCCGCTTGATACCGGAACTTACGTTAATCCAGAGGCAATCGAGAGCTCGTGACTGAAAGTTTCGTTCAGCTACTTCAACCCAGCCAGTGAGTCCTTCGAATGGCAAAGAAAACGAAGTGATACTTGGTTCTTACTTCGCAGCTTCTATCCATGATCAGCGACAAGTCTTCTTAAGGTCTGCATTATCTAAGATTTTAATAACTCTTTAAAGAGGTTTAGAAAGTTCATTTTAGCCCACTTTTCACCCAAAACCGAAGACAAAAATGTATAGAAAACCCTTCATACGTAGACCCCTCCAACTCCACAAAGCTTTGCTCATAACAATTATGTTCTAATCAAACCGAAATTCTTGCCACTATGAATGTGCGTGTGTGTGTGTGTGTGTCTCGGTCTATGCTGTGCATCTGTGGTTTGCTAGTAAGCACATGTGCCGCACGCACAACAACAGCACACCTGCCACCAACCAACCAACCAACCAACCAACTAACATGGGCTACCAACATCGAACGAGGTGTACGTATGTATGTATGTATATACATGTGCGTGTGCGGTACTCAATAAAGACTTTTGCACGCGTGCATGTTTTCACAGCTGCGTGTTTTTGTGGCTTCAACTCTGGGGGCGTAGACATACACGCACGCACACAGGAATCATGAAAAATATTGATATTTGTATGTGTGTGTGTGTGCGTGTGTGTGTGTGCGTGTGTGTGTGAGCATGTATAGTAGTCATTCAATCGATGCAGCACATAATATTGATGTTATTAACTCTCGCTACAATAATCGGTTTGGCAAAAACAACAACAACAACAACAACAACAACAACAACAAAAACAAAACCAAAAACAGCAACAGCAGCAGCAGTAACAACAACAACAACAACAACAACAACAACAACAACAACAACAACAACAACAACAACAACAACAACAACAACAACAACATAAACAACAACAACAGCATCAACAACAATAACAACAATACTGTAGATTAACACAATTGCTTTGCCAATTTCCTCTTTCCGCAAGTGAAAGAAAAGTTTTCTTGGCTGCCACATTTATTGTTAATGCTGATGATGTTGTTGGCCACAAAAGTGCCTGCCAGACTGTCATAATTGTTTTTATTTGTTTGCTGTACGTGAGCGAGTTATTTGAGTTGGTATTTGTTTGAGTAGATTTGTGGGATTGAGGATTAAGCAAATCTTTTTTTTTTTATTATTAAAAGAAAATGAAAGAAAAATGGGTGGAGTGCGAAGGAAAAACTCAGCTCATGGGGTCTCCTTCTCAATAATTACTACCTTCAAAGATATATTGGAGCTTAAACTAATTCAATTCAGGGCATACAGCTGCTCCTGATCCTACAAGAGAACCCCAAAAAACTTTGGTTGACGAAAAAATTGTCTGTTGTTGTGAGACTGAATTTGAAAATGTCCATTTCTGGAATGGAGCAGTGAAGATACTGCGTTACTGGAAAGAAAGGGCGAGCTGGCGTTGTAACTATGATGGCGTTATGGGTGTCAAACGGGTGTGAGTATCATCTAGAGTAAGTTATTTAAACGTCTTTAGTTAGGTAAAACATTGGCATAATGAGGCTGGGAAGGGATATTTTTCTCCTTCATAGACGTGGCCACCCCAAAATCTGAAAAACCAATTTTCTCTGAAGTGGTCGTCCCTCGGCAAAGATAGTCCGATAAACCGAAACCTTCTGCCGGATGTATGCAACGTAAACCTTCCCGATCAATAAAGTTAGGATGAAAGGCAAGGCTCTTGTGTATCTGAAAAACAGATCTATCTGACGACCGTCACTGAACTCGACCACCAGCAAGACCTACTGCTCTGATGTCATGCTTCCTCCAGGTCTCTTAGTGTCGACTTTATTATAATTAAAGGGACGGATCACTTCAGTATAAAAACCGGTGTGATATTCCTTCCTTTCCTACTTGTTTCTGAAAATGGTTGTCCATCGCTTGCCCTTACGGTTGGCTTTTGAGGGAGGAGTGGGTTTTTTACATTTCGATTTAACCGTTTCAAGAAGTGATCGTAGATGTTTTTCTGTCTGTGAAGGCTTTTCGTTAGCCTCGCTGATAGATTCCGGCTGCGTACAGCTGCTGGCGCTACGGTATAGAGCCCCTTACCATCTTTTTACCAGGCTAGGAGTACTATCTATCCCAGGGAGACTGTGTATTCAGTTTGCTTTAAAGAGAGTTACCCACTTGGAAGTAGAATGCCACTTTAAAGTACTGCTATGTAAGGTCGATGGCAATCCAACTTCGGGTCTACAAAGCTTATATCTAACGAGAACTACACGCAGTAGGAGAAATGAAGAAGAGGGATGTCTAAAGTAGAATGTGGTTGATGAGTTTAGGTTGGTTTGGTTGATCTCTTGGGTAGTTTTACATACACTATACAAAGTGTATAGTATTACTAGATGCACTCTACTCGGATAAGACGTCTTACCTGCTTACCGTTGTCTCCCGAGGGAAACTAGAAATATACTCAGTTCTTTACTATATTTCCCATTACTCTCAATATCACTTTATTCATAATCTTTCATCATCTTCTTATACCTTCTTTGGAATTATCATTAACATATGTACATTTATATTTCATAACCTCAAATAATCTCCTTTAATTTTTCCATCTTCCTCGTTCAGTCACCTTAAAGACTTTTCTTCGTCAACTTCTTATCGGTAAGCATAAATCACCGTGAAGTAAGAACCAGCGCCTCTCAAAATCTGAAATTATTAAGAAATTAAAATTTGGAAACGAAAAAGTGGCAGCCAAAATTAGAGAGAGATATTTAACTCACCGAAACAACGGTCTCATAATTAACAACGAAAAAGTTCAAACCCGTCAGCTGAAAGGGATTACTATTCAAATGTATTGCCAAGGCTATCAATTTCATTGTCTTTTTATTCTCTTCAGCATCAGTGGAGTAAAAAATGATTTCTTCCCAATCGCAACAGTAGTACGAGGTGCTCAAATCATTGGTCTATGTGGAGAGAAAAGCGAAAAATTAGAGACACATAGAGAGCGTATAAAGAAAGATTTGAGATATAAGGAAGTGCATCCTCTCATATATTTACGAGAACGCACTCTCTCGTTTAGTTTTATCTACATATTTCGTTTGTACTCACCGTCGTCGATAGTGTTGTTCCCAGGCGCCCGAAGATGAGCAATTCTACCACTTTTCCGATTATCCAGCTGACGAATCTAATGTTCTCTGCAGTCAATCCGAGCTAAATATAAGGAAAATTAAAAGAAATATTAAAACACATTCTTCTTGGCGATATAATGAAATTTTTAAGCCCTAATCGTAGAACTAATTAATAAGAAATAAGAAAGCGCAGAAGACTATAAAAAAGGCTCTCTCACTCTTTTAGGTGCTGGTGCTATTTCTGTATAGAAGTCGGAATAAAAATTTCTAAAGACGCAATAGTGGGACGCCCTGCGTCCTGGGCGGAGTTAGCACTCTACTGACTACTCATCTATTCATCTAAGTTTCTGCAACTGTGACTGAAGTCGTTAAAGAAATATAGCCCATCCTTCCACTATGAGCCCTCATCCCACATTGAGGGAGTAGAGAACGTTGTTCTGTTTTCCTTCCCCTCGATTAATGCCTATATCTGTCTGGTTATATTGTAGATGGTTTCCTTCTACCATCTACTACTGATGAATTAGCAGAATCTATTATAGTTAAAGGGAAAACCAGCTAATCGGGCTTACAGACCTCTAGAACGACTGGTCATTCATCGCTGATGTCAAAGGCGTGTGACACTCCGGAGCGCAACCTGCCATCGAGTTTTGAGCCTTTAGTAAAGACGGATATGTATCTTCGACCCAAAACTGTTACAACTTCCCTTCGTTCTTCTTCTTCATTGGCGTGGACATTAGCTGTTTGGCCACATTTGGAAATATCAAGTGAAACCAGATCGCTCTCCACCTGATCTTTCCAACGCAATCCAGGTCTTTTCCTTCCTCTGCTTCTCTGCTTCGGTCTTCTTAAATTTCGAAGTAACGTAGTAACTCTGGGACACCATGGCAGTTTTGAAGGGACGATCTATGGTAAGACGTTATAAAAAGGCACTCCAATATCGAAGTGGCGGATGTATACTCGTCGGGACAAAACTCTCTCAATCCTCGTCACAATATTGAGAAGAGTACCGACGGATTTGCCTTAGAGGAGGCTTAATGGTTACCTAAAGCATGCTTGCAGGTATCTCTTGACGTACATACCACATATAGGAATCGAGAATTAGCCGGCAATCTTTTGGAACTATGTGACTGTTCTTATTAGTTTTTGGTTTGAAGACCACATTTCTCTTAGTAAAGATAAGGATAATGTGGCCATGGATGAGACATAGCGAGGAGATATTCTGTTCGTGGCTACCAGTAGTTTAGAGGGAAGCCCCATTACAAATTAGTTTAGTGGTAAGAACTAGCTATGGAACAAGGTAACAAAATGAAAGAAATCTGAGAGAGGCTCCCTATCACCTACTCTCTTTCTCCCTATATTTTTCTTTTTCTTACTCCCTCTCTCCCCTGCTTACTCTCGTACTCGACTGTTCTCCATTTTCTTCGCTCTTAAGTGCCTTCTGCTCTTTCTCCCTCTCTTTTTCCCTCAGACTTTCTTTCCCTCATGCTTTGCATATTTCTCTTTTTCCTCTTCCACAATACTTATCTCTTTTTACCGCTCTCTTCTTTGGCGTGCTCAATTCCGAACTATTTTGCCTATACATTAACAATCTTCTGAATGCCTACAAAAGCATTTCAACTCACCGTCGCCGTTAAGAAACCCAACACACATAGCAACGTTGCACTGAGAGCCATCATGACGAACACCCGAAAAGAGTATTGATCCTGCAGGGACTTCGCAAAATCATTCAACTCCACATTGCGACGTATAATATCAAAGAGACTGTAGCGAAAACGTTGAGTTACGGAAATCTTATCTCTACCCTTACACTTCTCATGCTCCTCAATAGCTTCGCGTGCAATTTTACGCAAGTCGCGCAACAGCAACGAATAGCGGCCATTCAAATGTAAAATCTGCATAGCAAGCATATTGGCTTCGGAGACGAGTGGACCGACAACAGCAAATCCAGTCCAAATAGACATAGTGAGAAAGACCATATACCGCGGCCAGGGTATGGTGAAATCAAAACTGAATTGTATAGGAAATGGCACCAAACGCTCATTCTTCACCAAACCACTGATCGGCACGTAGACATAAGTCACCAGCGTGATGATGTAGGTGAATGTGGAATATTTGGTGGGCAAATGTTGGCGACGTATCTGCTCGAAGAGCTCTGGATTCCAAGTGCTGGGGTGAAGAGAGAAAGGGGAAATCGTATAGAAAAAAATAATTGTTTATTATTTCCGGAATAATCACTATATGTATAACAGCTTTCTTACCGCTGTACATAGATCTTCTTGTAGAACTCTTCAATGTGCGTACGAAAACTATTGCGCTTGTAGATAATATTATACGCCCGCAGCATCAATTCGATAAGTATCAGATATGGTGCCAATACCATACAGACAAAACTGATATCATCTAAATTGTTACGCATCGCTATGGTCTCGCCCGACAGCACCATGCTCTCGGACATGAACTGTAGCGTAGTAATCAGCATGTCGATCATGCGACGTGTCTTCGTAATGTCTCTCGCGAGTGGCCAACAATTTGAGCAAACGAACCCGTAGAGTTGCCAGTCGATGGGCGGATGGCGGCCATTGGGCAGTAGAGGTTTGTGATAACTTGATGGTAAGTAGCGCATGATGGGCGAGCGATGTTTGAACTTAGCTTGGATGTAGTGTAGTTATTTTAGTATGTTGTTTCAATCTTTTTGAAGCCACGGGGTTTTATTCCATAAATAAAGTGAAGTAGAATTAATCATACAATGAGTTCATAATATTACAAAAATTTGTACTCTACAGCTGGTCTTAATTGACCACCGACATTACATATTAGTCATTAGTCATTAGTCATAAGTCATTAGTCATTAGTCATTAGTCATTAGTCATTAGTCATTAGTCATTAGTCATTAGTCATTAGTCATTAGTCATTAGTCAGTAGTTAGTAGTCATTAGTCATTAGTCATTAGTCAGTAGTCATTAGTCATTGGTCTTGAATCAATTGTCGTTAGCCAATTATTGGCTGTAACCTTTAGATAAATTTCCTTAATTCTTCTGATATCTTGAACAATTTATTATTCATTTAATTCGTTTTCATACTCTTTTTTTAATTTTAATCACTCGGCCCAATCATTAAACTCAGAAAACTCTGGATGTCGCTAACCGGATCACATCTTTGGGTTCTACTTGAGTATGCTTCGGCCCTGAAACCTACTAAAACCCTTCTGGTTTTCTATATCGTTTTTAGCTTCTCATACTCGCGTATTTCGGTCTCTCTTATTTTCCGTAAGCAAACTTCATCAGGTCTACCTCTTCAGCTCTCGGTACATCTCCAAGGAATCCAGAGAATGTCAAGCCCTCCATAAAAATCCGTCAGCCGTTCGGTAGCGGCTTAGAACACACTATAGGTTCCGTAATTTGTTTAAAAAATAAGGTGTGCATTCGACAAATTTGAGGCTCACGGCAGACGAAAGGAAATTTAAGGCTTTTGGACTTTCAGTATCAGAAAATTGGGGATTTTCTCAGGCTTCTCGTGAGGTTAATTCTTCACCAACCAAATCATTAGCCATAGGCACAAATAGATGGCTATCATTTGGCGCGTGGTCCGGACTATAAGGTCTCTCAATCAGACTCTCTAAGCTACTGGCGAGGCACTGTCGTTGTGTTCAGTCTGGGGTTGTCTTAATGACATACATTTCCCTTCCTTATGTTCAAAACTGGGCGCTTCTAGGCGATTGCTTCCTTCCAATCGGTAGAATTGTTGACAGTGCAGTGTCATAATATATCCTAACTGATTATTCCATGAATGCAAAGAGTTCTGCTTGTAAGACGCCGCAGTAATCTGGTAGTATCTTGCTCATATCTATTGAGAGTATCGAAGAGTGGATTCCACAGCCCTGTAAAGATGTTTATGGCTTCCTGATACATTCACTTCTGTTTGAACAGGACCATAAAAACTATTCATCTTGGCTTTCGTCTCCATCAAAGTGGAATTGTAGAATATATATATACTCGTATATATGTGTGTCCATCTTTGACAATCACTCAAGCACTACGGAGTTAAGTGATCAACACTTCTTTTAACGCCGTCTAGCGTCATTCAATCGCATTTACAGAACGCGAGATACAGATTACTAAAGCCATCTAGTGCAAAAATAATGTATTACTTTTTACTTGACCAATTTTTGGTGTTTGAACAAAGAAATTCTATTTTTTCGAAATTTTTAATTCTTCCCTGACCTATGCCCATACCTTTCCTCTTAAATTTATTAACATCATAATTCCAATTTAATGGAATTCTAAAGAAACACTTACACTCTCTTTTGTCTCTATGTCCTTTGCTCTCACAGGAGTTACTCAATGCTTTCCACACTTTAAGCGGAAAATCATCAATCAGTCAGCTTTTATACGCCTTTTCATCACTTAGCAATTCTTTCACACCAACAACAACAAAAAAAAACAGTAGTTAGACTCACTCAGTCTTCTCAGCTGCATTTATGCATGAGCTTCTCTAATATTGTTTTCTCTGGTCATGGGTAAATTGGTCAAATGATAATTAAAACTTTCACCAAACAACTTAATTGGCCTAACCGTGTGTATTTATGTATGTGTGTGTGTGTGTGTGAATCGTAATTGTGCACGTTAACGTCGAAAACTTTTGCGAATCGTTCATCCTCAGGAATATCATTGACCAAGCCGACTGACTGCAACATTGCCATTTGACTGTAATTCTATATGTCTGCTGCACAGTGGCTTTCTTTCATGTTGCCTCTCTGACTCTTTGATTCTTTGCAATTGACATTTGCACCCATATTTACGTTTAATTTGATAAGCATGTTGAAGAGAGGCGGAGAGAAGAAAAGAATTGATTGATCAGTGTTTAATGATTAATGATGGAACCATATACATATGTATAGGTGTGAGTATGTACTGATGTGCATTGTTTTTGTAATGCTCTATCGTTAAGTTTTTTTAACGAGAATTGCCAATATTTACAGTGAAAATATATTGGCCGTCACATACATACATACGTGTATATAAGCCGCATTTGCAACACTTGTCTCGTGGAAATGATATCTTGAGCAAAGGCATGAATCGGGTTGCTTGTGTGGACAAGAAAAGAGTGAGGCGATGACTTACTGACGAATACAAGAAACATTTCGGGCGCTGGAGCTGAAACGGGAAGATAAAATCTATCGCATGAACGTTGACTTCGCTATATCGCTGTTGTCTCTAAGCCGAACAAGAGATGAAGCGAGTCCTTCTGATTTTGTGCCACGAGAAGACACCTTTAAGTTAATCTGGTGTAGCTGAATCATTATGAAATCCTTAAAATCGCCCCCAAAATCTATTTTTTCGGGTTTGACTAGACCTTACAGTCCCCTATATAGTGTGAAAATATGACCAAGGATAACAACCCCTGAGATAGTGGATAATTACGACCTCTTTTCAAAAGTGAACTGCCACCTTGCCGATATTTCTCACTTCTTCACTGCAAGACAGTTAACAAAATACAACCGACTAAATCATCGGCTACCCTCTTCACCACCTGGACGAAGGTGTACAGGCTTGAATTAGATGTGAAGGTTGATAACGTAAAAATTCCGACTATAAACAACCCAAATCGTGTACATTGGGAGTCACACTCGATACCCTGAACTCCTTCACTCCGCACATGACCGCAATTGCCGCAAAACTCCAGGACCGCAACCAAATACTCAAAGCGCTAACCGGCAGCACCTGGGGCAAAGACAAAGAAACCTTGCTGGAAATTGGCCGGCCGGTCGGTATGCTTCACCGATCTGGGCGCTGGGGACGAACGAGACGCAGTTGAAGAAGTTGCAGGCCTGTCAAAACACCGCCCCTAGGACCGCGACAAGAAACCTCTTGATGTCGCCGGAGCATCACTTGCACAGCGAAGCATTTATGCTACGAGTTAAGGACCATAATTCTTTGCTTTGCAAGCAGTTTCTATTGGGATGCTACCGTAGGGAGCACCTCAATAGGCACCTTATTGAAGCCGTACCTCCACCTAAGCACATCAGAAAGGGAGTACTTGATATGAAGAGCACCATCCAGCAATACGTGCAACAACCGCTGGTTAGGACGACGTACAGCCAAGCACTGAACGCCATTCACCAGGAGTCAGTCAGCGCCTTCAAAGGCTCCCTTCTCGTGAATGGCGTACTCGGAGTAAAACTACCACCTATTACAGACAACGAGCTCGAGCTGCCTCGAGATATTGTAGCAGGTTAAACTCTTACTTATCCAGACTCGACCTCAGCATACCCAACGTATGTCCTGCATGTGGAGACTCTCCGCAAGACACTAACCACCTCTGCACATGCCCCCCTAAGCCGACTCGTCTAACCCCCCTCTCCCTTTGGTCCCGTCCCGTCGAAACAGCACGTTTCCTGGACCTCCCTTTAGATGACCTCGACGACTTAAATTGATTTAGCCTGTCCTAAGCGGGGTTAAAGAACCGCTACTACAACAACAACAACCTCTGAGATGGTTTAAGAAGCCTCTGAGTGAAATTCTTTCTTTAACAGTTAAGCTCCATCAGCTATACTGCCTCGTCCTTGACCTCTTTATGATGTAAACATTCCAAGCATTGACAGTTTACACTCTACTACCCGCTGGTGTAGGTTTTTAAAACCAAAAACATTTCGAAAATGTGTTCTCTTTAGCACCAAGGGGCAGTGCAAACAACTTTGACCTAGCTATTAAAAGTCATGTTTAGCATAGTGTATGTTGGCTTTACGAGTAGGTTAAACGCCTTCTACATTCATTAACTATGAGATTTATTATTTCACACCAAATGTTAGACAATACTTTATATGTCATATTGTTATGATTTATCTCACGGAGTGTGACGCAGACAATGTCTGATTTTTACTGTCGTTCAGCCGGCTGAAGAGATGTTCCCTACGTAAACAACAGCCGAGTTGTTAGCAGCACGTACTACCATGCGGAAGATCTTTATCCTGAGTCCTGGATCGATCAACTTCCAAACTTGTAGAAAATTCATTTAAAAAAATTGAGGCCGCCTCTCCGTAGGGAATGTCCAAACCTCCGAGTATATTATAGGTATTTCTGATGGCAAATAAATTCTCCTCATAAAACCCATCAGCATTTGTTGGAAAAACGGAAAGACGACCACCTCAAATTGAATAAGGAGCTAGGCCGAAAATCGCTTCAGCCTATTATTATGGCTGATGTTATGTAAATGTAGAACCGATTTAGAAGGATAAAATGTTTTAATTTTTACGCGTGCAGTTTTGGTCACAGTTGTTGGGTCAGGTTACACGTGATCTCGTTCAGCCATCTAGAGTCTGCTTCTTTGACAAAGGTCAAATTTAACATATACTTTGCTGTGGGCAAAGGTAAGCCTGCATCGTGTGGGTGTATTAATGAGGATGCGGTTCCTCACTCTCATATTTACTGAGATTTTTTTAGACTGAGTAAGCAATTAAAAAGTGAAGTCCTCTCTCGGCGAACGAAAACCAAACTCTACAAGTCGCTCATCATACCCGGCCTACTATATGGCGCAGAAGCGTGAGCGATGTCAACAGCTGTTGAGTCGACCTTGGGAGTCTTGGAGAGAAAAGTTTTGTTAACGATTTATGGTCCTTTGTGCATTGGCAACGGCGTTTACCGCAGACATGGAACGATGAGCTGTTCGAGCTATTTATATGATGATATTGACATAGTACAGCGAATGAAGAGACAGCGGCTACGCTGGCTAGATCATGTCGTTCGAATGGATGAAAGCACTCCAGCTTTGAAAGTATTCGATGCAGTACCCGGAGGAAGTGAAAGACCTCCACTCCGTTGGAAGGATTAGGTGGAGAGTGATCTGGCTTCACTTGGTATTTCCAACTAGCGAGATGAATAGCGCGCTAATATTGATTCGTCTATAATCGGGTAAGAAGTGTCAACGGCAATAAAGGAGAAGAAAAATAAGAGGAAGGATTCCACAGCCCACTTTTTCGTAGAGTCTTGAGCTGTCTGTTAAGATGGAAGTTAAGAAGATTTAGTTGATGGCAATGCTCCTATTACCAGGTTAGCAACCAACAGTCGAACTCGCTCTAGTTTGCTCCTGAAAGTAATTTCCTTGACAGCCGGCCACCAGACTACGGTGACGCAGTAGAGTGTGATTGGTTTAAATACCACTCTATAGATTCAGTAAATGATATTCCTTCTTAGACATCTTTTTGCAAGCGTAAAATGCCGTTATAGCCTTTCTCGAACTCCCTGCCGTGCTTCAACTTCAGTTGAGTTTGCTATCTAAAATTATCCCGAGATATTTTACTTGGGTAGAAATGGTGATCTCTATGTCTTTTAGTATAGTTGGCTTAGTAGGAGGCGGTTTGTACCTTCTGGTAAATACAACTTTACTCATAAGTCAAGTAAAGTTTTCTTGAAAGGCTTTGAAGGAAATTGGTTATATCTAAGAGCGAGAGAAAGAGAGTTCTGGTTTTTATTTTATTTTATTATATACCCGCCGAAGTCATAAAAGCGGCTCCATTCAATTCAACTATGAAACTCATGCACATCAAAACTAACGACCAGCCAAACTAGTCAAAGCACCGCCTGTCCGCCCTTTCCATCCATTCTCCCGCTGGGGATAAGAGCCTCAAATGTCGGCATTTAAATGCACCGCAACTTAATATACGCAACCGTATGAGTATTCACGATGGAACAATTTATGACCGCATTTAGATGGAAGCGCCAGTCAATTCATGCATATACATACATACATACAAGCTTAACAATAATATATTTATTTATAAACGATACCGAGTATACACATACATATATACCATAGTGAGTAGGAATATTCATATTATATGCCAGCAATTTCCAGCAAACTTTGGCCTCAACACGCACACACGCACACAGCCATACACATGCAGTGATATTTTCGTATGAGTGAATTTTGCGCTTCAATTAGCTGTGCGAATATTTTGCCATAATTTTGGTTGAGAATATCCGATTTTAATTATGCAACCAAATTAATGCTTGCTGTCAATATTGAATTACGACCAATGAATGGAATTCGAATGCCAATGTGACTTACCATATATGAATATATATGTATATGTATGACGACATGCACACAAATATGATGAAAATGGTAATATTTATATGTATTTGTAAATATTTTTATATGTGTGGGCATTATTTAGAAAGCGTAGCCTCTACAACCCATCAGACGGAAAATTCCAAATATCGCTTGAAAATCTTTCGAATACTTTTTCGTAGTCTTGCAGGTGACTGAAGAAGAGCTTACGAGTATATGATTACAAATTTAATAAGAAAAAGGTTCAAGCTTCTGGGCTTCTTGATAATACCAGCTTATTGTAGCATGAACCTCGCCTCTTTTAGTAAATCACGAGCGCATCTGCTACTGCCCTTACAGGCAACATCTCTCACTTCTTCTGAGTTAAAAAACGTATCCGTTACGAGATTTTTCAGTCTCCGTCTCGTAAATCCAAGTATAGTCCATAAGAAAAAACCTAAGCGATTCCATTTCCTCTTCCAGAGAGCAAAGGTAATGTGGTTCCAATCAAAATCTCTAGCGGAAGCATTATTGAGACTATGCTCAATCAGAGTTCCAATTGAGTGTGGCACTTTTGATCTTAGAAAGAAGTTTCCGAAAGCTTCCACGGTTCATCTAGCTACGCATGTGGCACCAGTGCTCGCTGAACTGCTACAAAGTCTACCTGTTCCGTAGCCAATCGGAGCACATATTGGCAGAGGAGCAACTGTATAGGTCACGTCCGGCATTAATGAAACGTGCAAGCTCATTAGCCTTGGCGACAATTTATTATTCTTCTTTATTGGCATAGACACCGCTCACGTGATTATAGCCGAATCAACAATAGCTCGTCATTCCTACCTTTTTTTTTTACTCTTCGGCGCCAATTGGAAATACCAAGCGAAACCACAACACTCTTCGCTTGATCTTTATCATAAATCATTTGCAGAACTTTTCTCTCGAAGAATCCCAAGTCCGACTCATCAGATGTCGACATCGTCCACGCATCTGCGCCATATAGTAGGACGGGAGTGATGAGTGACTTGTAGAGTTGACTCTTTGTTGGTCGGGAGAGGACTCTTTCTTTGTGTTAATGCTGAACCCTGGATAGACAAAATGATCTACGACCTCGAAGTTATGACTGTCAACTGTGACGTGGAGGCCTAGCCGCTTTTTTTGTTCTTTAACCGGACAAACGCTATACGAAATCAGAGTCGGGAAATGGTTTCGGATTCACCATCTCCAGGTGTTCCTCTTCGCTGCCAATCAGCATATCCATTCCACAAATTCAATATACTCTGTGCATCAGTCACTAGATTACCTCTCTGGATCCTCCAAGAGTTTGAGCCTTGAAATTATGTGTTTGAGCTTTTCGGATAGTACATCTCTAGTATCTAGTATCATCCAACGTCCCACTGGTGAGTCTTTAGTTGGGTTTCAAAGGAAATACAATGAATCTATAGGAGTTTCTCTGAACGTCTTCTGTTAAACAGGCTCCCGAGTTCCAGCTGTATTTGCTGAAATTTAACATTCTAGGCGTTGATATGGCAACCATGGTACGCCTGAGGGCATTTTCGGGGAAAAGCCTTTAAGCCAATCAAAAAGTTTTTTGTGATGTCAGCGTTGGACTTTTTCTTGATCTTAGCTAGTTGTCTTAGCTAAAATGGAGAATAAAAGTTTGAAAGACTGAACTTGGGTATCATTTAAAGCACCACTTTTATCAGATTTAGACCAATATGAGCGTGGTGAGTGCTCTTCATCCCACTTGTTAAGTATCAGAAGTGTCACAGAAGGGAGTTGACAGAATCTCTAACCTTTCTTTGTTGAAGGTTCACAGAAATCTTGTTTTTTTATATATCGATCCTCTAGGGTGCATGTCCTGATTGCTCTCTGAAAAGACTGTTCCGACAGAAGTATCCCCATTAGCTCTAAGGACCAGCCCTCTGCCCTCGACCTTTGAGAATCTTTTCCCGAAACACAACGCTTTTGCTTTCTTCAATAGAATATACACGTAGATCAAACTTAAGATGTCAGATGGCGCAGTTTGTATAAACAAGGAAGGGAGACCCTTAAAAATGAAACTAGGCCGGGCAGGAGCATCGAGTTGGCCACGCCAGAACTTATCCGAAAAGATGAAGAAATTGTCTTCGCTTCGATTTTCGGCCGAAATCGTCCCCCAATTTGTGGTATGCATCTTGATGTTTTCCAACAAATGGAGGGACCTACAGTTGCGTTGACTACAGCTCAGACCAGATCCCGAATGATTATTACTTGTTTCTAAAAATGAGAAAAGTGCTGAGGGTAAAAAATTTATACTTCGTAGTTACAGTCGGTCCGGAAACTTTTTGAAAAAACTTAAGCTACAGATGGCACTGAAGTCGAATTTTGAAAAGCTCATTGAAATAAAAGGTGATTTTATGAAAAGCTCAAAAGCTCAAGAGTTTCCCAAAAAGTGTAAATTTTGATGTTAAATGCTACAAAATACACTTTGGACCATTTCAATCTAACTCGGATATGCGCTATTGAGTTTAAGTCTATTTAGGTTGCACTTTTATCCCTAAAAAGCACTCAAGCTTAGGCAAAACTGGCAATTTGCAATGATATCACTTTTTTTAACTGAAAATTTCATAATTTTGTTTATTTGGCA
This sequence comes from Ceratitis rosa, assembly GCA_037013455.1. Taxonomy (NCBI): domain Eukaryota; kingdom Metazoa; phylum Arthropoda; class Insecta; order Diptera; family Tephritidae; genus Ceratitis; species Ceratitis rosa. The sequence continues at coordinate 13,184,453 of JAWMAG010000013.1, read as the reverse complement.
AACTCCCAAGAACAATCGAATCGTAAATATTGTATGTGTGGAATATGGTGCAGAGTGCTAGTCATTTGAAGTGAGTTTGAAGAGTCGCATGCGTGTGCATACCTCATTTATGTATTTTATAATTTTCTGTACGCCATAAATATAATGAAAATACCTACTTTTCGATAACAACACTCGAATTACAAATGTTCCAAGGATTTTGCTGTTTGCAAATTTTTGTTGTGCACTGTGGGGAAGAGTCGAAGGACAAACCACACACAGACCAATTTCATTCAAATGGGAAAGTGTGAGGAAAATGGAAAAAATTTTATAAAATTGGTACACTTAACGAGTAACTAAACCCACAAGAGCCGCACTCAAGCCAACCAATGAATGGTCCACACTTCAGTTTGCCAAACTTGTACTCTCGTCGATCCTCTCTCTCTCTCTCTCACCCTTTGTATGTATAAATAACATTATTAATACACTGCGTAAACCAGTATGCAAACACATATATGTATTGTATAAGTATATACAGGCAAATAAATATAAATAAAATTATTGGCAAATAAGCACAAACATACAGAGTAATTCATTAATTAATATGAAATTCGCTTGAGTTGGCATTTATATAAAAGCTCATGCAGTATTATTTATAGAGTATATATATATGTATTTGTATTTGCATGCCATTAAAGCCACGTTTGTGCAGGTAGAATCTTTTTGGCCTAGCGAAAATGTTAATTATTAGCGTGAAAAGGATTAAGAGCTCTGTATGGTTGTGTGCGTGTGTGTGTGTGTGGTCATATTTTGAAACTGAAGCCTTTTGGATTTAACTATTCCGCTGGCGTACTGAGATTTTTCAACAAATTCATGCACATATTTAATGCGTATTTGTGCTGCATTTAAGTTGGATATCTGGAATTTTGATTAATGGTAGCCAGATTTTGTGTAATTTGTGCCTAAAGTGGGCGTTAGAGAGAGTACCAAGGACTTGCAACAACATATCGCTAATTTGTGCGGAGCGCTGCCTCGCCACGATAGAAAAAGTGTACCAGGTTGGGCAAAGAATATATCTTCGACACAACTGTCGGAAAATTCAGCCTTCACGACGGAGCATACTGGGTTCAGACTGATCGACTTCGCCGGAGCCCGATGTATGTTTGTCTCTAGTACTAGATTCCAGCACAAGAAAATGCATCAAGCTACTTGAATGTCTTCAGATCGAAAAAGTAACAACAAGATTGATCATAGTTGTGATAGACGTGCCAAATGTATCCAGTGTTATGAATATGCGTACACTACAAGGACCCAAAAATGACTAACCAACTATTTGTAGCAGCAAGGATACGAATGACTTTTTTAGCAAACACAGGGAATTTTCGACGTCAAAAAGCTGCAGTCACAACAGACAGCCAGACAGTTTTCGACACTACTGAGAGAGCAAGAGACAGCACTAATCAGCTACTTGGTTTAAGCGAATTGAGAGTTCATTGGTTTTTGTGACGGAGTGGAGAAAAAACAGATTGCCTACCTCGCAACCTTGCGATCGACTACACAACACGTGCGCGATGGGATAGATACCGGGAATTGAAGAGGGAAGCAAGACACATGATCCGACAAAACAAAAAAGAAAAAGACCGAGATACCGGAGTATGAAGAGCTTGAGAAACCAGCCGATAGAGTAATGGACGAAAATTTTACGAAAAGATGCGGCGACTTACAAGACCGGAACAGACTCTCAGCAGGACTCAAAGAGAAAATCTAGCTACTAATAGCCACTGTCAAAGTGTAGGTTGGCTGGGGTCATGTTGTTCGAATGGATGCTGGGCATGAGAAAGAGCTTTTGGGTCCGAAATATATTTCGAGCTCATTCTTCGAAAGTGTGTTTGTTGTATGTATGTATAAAAGAAATGCTTATATGAAAGCTGGATGATGCAACTCAACGTGGTTTATCTCCCGAAGGAGGAAGAGCCTTCAGACTGAGTACTACCGTTGGTAAATAAATGAAAGTAAGCTCATTTTCAAGGCGGAAATTCAGCCTGATGCCTATACTTACAAAATATCTTAAATTTTTCTGGTTTTTGCATTTAATTTTATCACAAACTTAACTTAGCTTTAACCTTAACCTTAACTTTAACCTTGAACTTTATCTTAACCTTAATCTTAACTTTGGCCTTCAAATTAACCGTAAACCTTATCTTAATTTTAAACTTAACTTTGGCCTCCACCTTAACCGTAAACTTAACCTTACCCTAAACCTTATCCTTAGCCTTAACCTTAACGTTTACCTTAGCCTTAACCTTAAAATTTATTTTAACTTTAACCTTAACTTTTTCCTTAACTTTAACTTTAAACTTAACCTACACCTTTACTTTGACTTTAGCTTTAACCTTAACTTTGTCCTTAACTTTAACCTTAAACTTATCTTTGACCTTAGCCTTAACCTTAAACTTTATTTTAACCTCTAACTTAAACTTTATCTCTTCCTTAACCTTAACCTTAAACTTTATTTTAACCTTTAACTTAACGTTGTCCTTAACTTTAACCTTTAACTTAACCTTAACCTTAACTTTGACTTTAGCTTTAACCTTAAACTTTATTTTAACCTTAACCTTAACTTTGTCCTTTACCTTAATTTTGACCCTAACCTTAACCTTAACCTTAACCTTAAACTTAATAGCTTTGATTTTCAAAACTGTTGCGCCTAAAACTATACTTAAAATTAAAGATTTTATAGCCTCAAAAATAAAAAATTTATGACTCTGATAACTTTTGGCGCTGTATTTAGGACAATAGTAGAGCAATAAATTCTGAGAGGTTCATAACATAAGACTACCATTCGCTTCAACCTGCCTATGTATGTATGTACAAGCAACTGCAGTACGCTTACTATTTGAATTTAAAAAGGGCGTGTTAGGAATAATGTTCAATATTAAGACTAAGCAATTTAATTAAATTTCATATATAAATTGAACCGACAGCCTCGAAAACAAACTACAGGAGGTAAGAAAATAGTTTCTTTTCATTTCAATATTGTAAATCCTAAATGTAGGCCTCGGAAATTGCACACACCACACACCACTACACCATACAAACTGTGTATACCATGTAAAGCAAGTAAATTTCCATTGCCTACATTTAGGATGCTAGGAAAGCTGGAAAGCAATTAAAATGGCGTGCGAAAAGCAATAAAAAGTGTGTAGAGACGAAGAATATACATGCATAAGAAACAATTAAATACGGCATTTACTTAAAGCAAAAATCAATGTTTGGTATGAGAAAATGAAAGAAAATCCTTAAGATAATCAAAACTGTGGCAATTAGAAATAAAGGCAGAACTTTGTGAAAAACCTGCAAAAACCTACAAAAACCATAGAGCAATAATAAAGTCAAATTTTACACTTTTAAATACAAATAAAATGTAGAAAAGCGTTTAAAAGACAATAACAGAGAGAGGAAAGACGATGTAAGAGCTGATTGCAGTTGGGAAATAAGCTGAGCGAACTGTAAAGGAAATTAAAGTTGTAGGTAAGTAAATGGCAATATTCGAACTCATGCAGGAAAGAAAGGCAGTCAAGCGATAAAGGTAGTAGCAACGGACAACAACACTTGAAATGAATTGAAGGTCATTTGGGAATCAGCATTTAATTGGATTGAAGTTGACATAACTGAGTGTCGGTCGAGTCGAGCTGGCCGGACGACGAACTGTAGGTGGAGGAGCTGACCATGGAGCCAAGCGAACAACTGTGAGGATGTGGATAATTGTACACCTACACCTACGCCGGGGAAACAAGTGTAATACACACGAATGTTTCATGTTTCATGCAGCCAACGCGCCAGTTGGTCTGCGAGTCGAAGCGACAAGACAGACAGCTGAGCAGCCGGAAAAAGCAACATTCACTAAATACAATTCGGCAAGTTTGGGACGCTTTCTGATGGCTGGTGGTCTCTAGTGGCACGCCGCACACACGCATACATGCAGACTAGTGGAAAAATAATCTGCCATAGATACATATAGACATACACGTACATACACATTAAAGCATAAAGTAATGCGATGACTTTACAAAAGTGCTGCAGACGCTGAGGCAACGATCGCACTTGTTCCGGCGGGCGAGGTGGAAAGGCGTCAAAAGTAGTAGTCTCGGTGTAGGAGTACGTGTGTGTGTATGCGTGGGCGTTCAAGGCGCCGCTATGGTACGTTTGGGTGTTGCAGGTCAGCAACTTTGCAAAGATGTCACACAGAGTTCAGTTTAATTAAACGAGAATGATTTATGGCCTCGACAATGCACAGGACATTTTCGTATTGCTATGCGCATATGCTTGCCGGCGGTGTGTTTGTGTGTGTGTGTGTGTGTGTGTGTGTGTGTGTGAGCGTTTATCTGAATTCCTCATGTCACAAGCCACTTTGCGCCGCGCATTCATTTCGTACACCGACAGCCTCAATGGCATTCATTTATATATGTCACGGTGTAAATATGTATTTTTTCTGTTTATTTTTGTTCTCATGCTTTTTTTCTCTCTTAACACTCTCTCTCTACTACTTCTCTACTGCTTCTTTTCCAATTTAACAATTCTTTTTCAATTCTTCAGCATTTGGTTCACTCAAGCGAACCTTAAGTGTACACATACATACATACATACATACATTCATTCATCTCTGCTTGCGATAAACATTGACATATGGCATACATTTCGCTTTCCATTTGATTCTTGGCTCATTGGCGCCCAGTAAAACAGTTTTCATGTTGTGCCATTAGCAGTGGAACTTTCTCGTTGTTATTGTTATTGTTGTGTATAGCCTATCAAGTGTGTATAATTTCAAGCATTTCGTCACGGTAGCATGACTTTACGGTGGATGCGATGGGTAGTCCAGGTTGGGAGTATTTTCAAGTCTGCAGAAGGACGCTGGTTGTGGAAAACAGTTTGAGTTTGAGCTGGGAAATATACTTCGAGCTACCATTTCACAGATTGAAAGTTTAAATAGGAGCTTTCTATAATATGCAGAGGTGTGTGACTTTATGTCTTCACGATTAAAGCATTCTTTAGTGGTTCAAAGAATTGTCCTTAAGCTTAATCCCTTGCTGTTCACTGGTCAAAAATTTAGAGTTCTCTTTATCCTATAATGAGTCGGTTATGATCTCCAATGTAAACATACAGAGGTTTATTTCTCAGCAGATGGATAACACGTATGCGAAGTTAGGACTTGAAGTATTCAGACTCAAGGTATTCCTTCTTAAATCAAAGAGTTTAAGCTCATTCACAAGGCTAAAGTTCAGCCTGGCGCCTACTTTGAGATCCATTGCATATAAAAAATAACACCTTTTTTCTAAACTTTAACCTTAACCTTAACCTTTACTTTAACCTTAACATTAACCTTAACCTTAACACTAACCTTAACCTTAACCTTAACATTAACTTTAACCTTAACCTTAACATTAACCTTAACCTTAATCTTAACCATAACCGTAACCATTACCTTAATTTAACCTTAACCGTAACCTTGACCTTAACCATAACAGTAATCTTAACCATAACCTTGAGTTTTACTTAGCATAAGCTTTAATATTATTAATTGTCTTAACTTTAATTTTATTCTGAGCCTTATCCTTATAAACTCAATCTTAACCATAACCACAACCATAAACGTATCCTTATATTTTTCCTTTATTTTAACCTTAACATTATCCTTATTCTTAACCTTAACCATATCCTTAATCTGAACCTTAACCATATCCTTAATGTGAAACTTAACCATAACGTGGATCTTAACCTTAACCTTAACTATTTCTGGACCTTGACTCAAAACTTGACCTTAACCTTAACTTTAGCCTTAACTTTTCCGTAACAATAACCTTCGGAGAGATAATTCTAATTGAAATTATAATCTTAAGGAAGAAACTGAGCTGGCTCTTCACGAGGCAGACAAAAATTAACCAACTTAAACCACTCTCTTAAGTGAAAGTATCATAATACCTTGAGCTTTGATTAGATATCTTGAAGTAATTCTCGATAACTCTTAGTGGACTCCTGAGTATGTATGCGATCCAACGTGACAAGTTCCATAAAGGATCATAGCTCACCACAGAGTTGATATGAGGAGCAGAAGTAAGACATATCAGAAAATTTAATAAATCTTCCCGATAGAAGCAAGAAAGACATTTCTACTTCCATCCCTTGTTCCCTCTCCACTTCTCTACGCATAACCACAACGTTCAACAGAGCGTAGGTGAACAACAGCAACAACATCATTATGCCGCCATCTTCCATGCACTTTTCACATTTCCGCCTCCGCTTCGTTTCGTTACGTTCCGTTCCACTCCGTGTCGGGAGGTTATCTGTTGTTGAGGCGTCCATGTTGCTTGTCCGCCCATCACGACAACACAGGGAATTGTAGCGCGGCCGGCACATTGTGGTTTCGTGCGTTAAGCAGCAACGTTACACGCAACCGCAGAGCCATTAATGCGGCTCAGTAGCCGCACACTCTTCAGACACGCCACGCCACGCCCGCCGCCTACGGTCAGTTCTGTCTGATGCTGAGATGACGTGCGGCTGAACGGTTGTTGGCGGTAAAGTTGAAATTAAAATTTAAAGTAGCAACTGCAGTGGAGCAAATTTTATATAGATGCATATGCGTGTGTGTCGAAAGTGGTTCCATATCGTTGTAAGCTCCATTTCAGCTCATTCTTACACTACCTCCAACGCGCTTGTAATCTTTAGCTGTTGTTGGTGGCTTATTCTTGTCAGAATTTAAAACATATTTAAGGCACGCCTTTACATGCGTACCTACATAGATTACAAACATATGTATATCCTGCCAGCCAATCTTACGCCACTCACTCTCTTTCTCCCCCAACCCAAGGGGTAAAATACTTCAGTCGGACATTTGTGCTGATTTTACGGTGATGCGATTAAAAGCGTATAGCCGAGCAGTCAACCGCAAAGCGACAGCGGCACACGAATGCAATGAAGCGAGACGCAATTGTGGAAATGTGGAAAGCGAAAATGACAAAGAAAAGGGAAAAGCAGGAAAATATACTCATCCACACACACACACACATACATCGCCGTAAGTGTGTCACTTGCGATAAACTAGCTAAGCAGCCGATAAGCTTTGCGCAGGAAGTTGAGTCGAGCTGAGCTAAGGTTACAACGCCAAGGGCCCAGGTGGAGATGAGATGCGAAGCGGAAAGAACTTTTACTTTCGTGCTCAGCGTTTGTAACGATTAGGTTGGGTAAACGATTGAAGCGTAAAGTGAAGATTTGGCGCTGGCAGCATTAAAGGTCAGCGTAGAGTAGAAAGTGAGTTGGGTATTTAAAGGCGAATTTAATGTGGGTAATTTTAATGGGGACCAGCTTTTCGCTGAAAGTTTATTTAAAATCTGCAGTGACAGATATGAAATGTTAAATAAAAATCTTAAAAAGAGATTTAAAATAGCTTTAAAAGAAAATAAACCTCTTTCTGAGCCTTTCTCCCAACCACTCACTCTCTTTCACTGTTTATGGAGCTTTTTAAGAATATCACTGGAATAAAAGCAATAAAAGAATTAAAGGAGGAACCAGGTCTTCAAGAAGACAGTTAGATGAAGATGAAGATGAAGATGAAGGTGAAGACGAAGACGAAGACGAAGACGAAGACGAAGACGAAGACGAAGACGAAGACGAAGACGAAGACGAAGACGAAGACGAAGACGAAGACGAAGACGAAGACATAGACATATGGTATACGAAGACGAAGACGAAGACGAAGACGAGGACGAAGACGAAGACGAGGACGAAGACGAAGACGAAGACGAAGACGAAGACGAAGACGAAGACGAAGACGAAGACGAAGACGAAGACGAAGACGAAGACGAAGACGAGGACGAAGACGAAGACGAAGACGACATATGATATACGAAGACGAAGACGAAGACGAAGACGAAGACGAAGACGAAGACGAAGAGGAAGACGAAGACGAAGACGAAGACGAAGACGAAGACGAAGACGAAGACGAAGACGAAGACGAAGACGAAGACGAAGACGAAGACGAAGACGAAGACGAAGACGAAGACGAAGACGAAGACGAAGACGAGGACGAAGATGAAGACGAAGATGAAGATGATAGGCTTTGGTTGTATTCTAATATGACATATTAGAGAAAAAATCAAGTTGCTTGACTGTCTCAGTGTCCTCAAACTTTTAAGAAATATCTTAATTTTTTCCTGCATGGAAATGGAGTGACCTAGAGTTTTTCCAAGCCGACTTCGAACGGCTGATAGATAAGGATGAGGAGTTTTTTATTTCATTTTAGAAATACACTTGGAGTGGTTGGCATTTCCAATTGAGAGGCTATGGTGTTTAGATTACCAGTTTCCTATAATTTTAGTTATAAGTCTAACCATAATAATTATCTAAGAGCTTCCGCATGATGGCACCAACCGCTGTTTACTCGGCTATAGTGGCCTCTCTGCTTAGCCTCAGATATAGCAAACTTGCGCCAGTATTTTCCCCGAATCTCGAAACAGTTTTGATATGAAATTTTTACTCTGCATATGAACTCCTTCAGAGAAAAACATTTTATCGCCTCAATCCTCTGAAAAAGCCAACCTTCAAAGAGACTCTTTAGCCTGTTAAATGTGCGGGTGTTTTTGGTGAAAAAAAAATATTAAAATAAACAATGGTAAAGGTTACCATTAGCCTCTTAAGCATTTCGGCATTATTATTGACTTATATGGCAAGCTTTGCTGCCAAACGCTTAATATCCGAAATTTCTGGAAAAAATTGTATGACATCAGCCAACTAGTTGCCGATATTTTCAAACACACTACGATATCAAATCTATTCACATTTTCACAACGCCTTAATGTATGCTACATCTCCTTAAATTAATCCCAAGGTCTGACCCATTTACTCATACCTATGGAATCTTAAAGCATTTCATGCATATTCATACAAATTTTTTCAATTAATCAAAATATTACGGACACTTGCATGCTCATACATAATACATATATACATAACATACTTAAGTAGGTGAGTATTACAAGAAAATTTCAATTTTCCTACTCAAAACAACCCATGCCAGCATAACAAATCACAAATTCAATCATTAGCTGATGGCGTTAATTAAGTTATTCTTAAGAATTTCACTGGACAGACGAGTACACATGAATAGAAATGAGACCAAGCAGAGACCAAGAGAGTAAGAGAGAGAGAGGGAGAGTGGCGAAGAGGAGTGAGAAAGTGCTAGAGCAGGAATTTTCTATATCAATTCTTCATATGTTTTTTGTACATCAAATTTAAGGGCAAAGCAAAGTCTATATATAGAAATAACACTACTGCGCTCACCATTAATATCCTCTACAAATTCCTTCAAGCACAAGCATATAAGTACATATACGTAAGCTAACACACACACACACACGCACTCACTCGCATGGCAAACTGCCAATCTATAATTCATCAACTTAATTAGGATTACGAACACCTCAAAGGGAAAATCTTAATATGCGAACATGAAAACAAACGATTGTTTGGGTATGGCAATTTGTGTGAGGATTGTTTGGCACACACGTGCACATATACCTAAACACACACATTTGTACATACACGTAAGCATGCACGTATATAAATATATAAATAGGTATTTATGTGCTTGCCCATGGCAATGAAATTATAAAAAGGACAATGGTTTTGTACACTAAGCATACAACAGCGGCGGAAGGATACATACCTGTGCAGCAGAGTTTGGCATGGCAGAACAAACAGCACACACGCACACAACGCACACACACACACACAGTTAGCTGTGGGCGGTATATTGTTTTGTCCGTAGAAGATGAGTGCAGGATGTGTTGTTGTTAGTGTTGTTGTGGGTATGAGAAAATTAATTTATTGTTTACATGTAGCAAACAAATGACCTTAATTGCTACAGCAAACGAGCGCACACGCATTGAACGCACGCACAAGCACACACATACATACCATATATACACGTACAATCACGATGGCAAAGGTTGAAATACCTGCCTTTAAATGCTTGTTTAAACACATACGCGTTATGTGCACCGACAAACGTTGGCTATTTGTTCATAAATATAAAATTTATATAACAATCAAATAGAGGTGGCATAATAATTGGAATGGAGGTTAGCAGGACACCTTATCTTGGCAGGGATCAGTTTGGAAGGTAGTAGACAAAGAGTATAGGAAAACGGAAACGTGAATTATAACTTGTGAGTGAACTTTCCAAGTCGGATCTACCATCAAATATGCAGCATTATGAGATAGTGATAAATAAATTTTAGTCTAGAAAATACCTTGAATTTACAAATGGAACGTTCCTTCAGCATTTATGTTAATATACAATACCATCAGTCGTCGCGGTTGAGCAATCTACAGCAGCGCAGGCATTTAAACGCGCCTCGGATATGCGAAAACTATCCGAATTGTGAACAAACTCTGAAGAAAGCATTTAGAAAGTAATTAAAATTCCTTATGTATTGATTATTTTAATCATACTTTCATGTACGTACATACATACATATGCACGTATACCAGAAGTGCTAGTTGAAATTTGCCGGTTTTTTTATAAAGAAAACACTTAATTTTCAGAGGAATCTCAAAATTTTTTTAATTCAAAGTATTCACCATTGGTTTCTACACATTTCGCCCATCTCTCAGGCAAATATCGACATATTCACTGAGGTAAACAAATATGATGGTATTATTTTGGCGGAATGTGACTGGCGTATTTTTGTAGGTTAATGTCAATAGAAAAAAATTACATACATGCCAAATCAAAGAAATTTATATTCATATCGCTAGCGACATCTAATAGTAAAACCGGCAAACTTCAACAAACACACCTGGTATATATACATGTGGTACACTTTAATTTTTAGTTTCGTTTTATAAGTTTCTATTAAATTTTTACATGCTTTTTATCATTTTTATATTTATTTTTATTCATATATATGTATATGTTTTAAGTTTATTTACTTTTATTTTTTTTTAAATCTTTTTTTTGCGAATTTCATTTTTAATTTTTCCAATTTATATTTTAATATTAATTTTTTTAAATTTTTCTCTCTTATATTCTTAATTTCTATTCTTTATTTTTTTTGCTAAAATTTTAGTATTCATTTTCCTCTTTTAATTTCCTTTTTAATTTTTAAAATCTTCTTGTTTAGTTTCATATTATATTTTAATTATATAAACTTTTTCATTTTTTTATTCTTGTGAGTTTTACTTTTAATTTTTCTATAAAAATTTTAATATTTAATTTTTTTATTTTTTTTTATATAATGTTAATATTAATATAATAATAATTAATAATTAATATTATTTAAAATCTTCTTGTTAAATTTTGTATTGTATTTGACTCATATTTAAATTTTTTATTTAAATTCTAATATTTATTTTTTTGATTTCTTCTCTTACCTCTTTTTCCATTTTTTATTTTTTTTTATTAAATTTCCTTTAGCTTACTACTTTTTAATTTTTAAAAACTTCTTCTGTAATTTAATATTATATTTTATTTATATAAATTTTTTATCTCTTTTTTTTTAAAAAGTTTGATTTTAATTTTTTCTATTTAAATTTTAATATTTGAGCTTTTTTATATAATTATGATATTAAATTTCCTTTCGCTTACCACTTTTTTTATTTTTTAGTTTTTAAAATCTTCTTGTTTAATATTATATTATATTTTAATTATAATATTTTTTTTTATTCTTGTGAGCTTTAATTTTAATTTTTCTATGTAAATTTTAATATTTAATTTTTTTAATTTCTTCTCTCTTCTCTTTTGTAATATTTTTCATATAATTTCAATATTAAATTTCCTTTAGCTTACCACTTTTTTAATACTTAAAATGTTCTTGTTTAATTTTATATTATATTTTAATTATATTTATTTATTTATTTTTAATTTATTTTTATTCTTCTTAGCTTTATTTCTAATTTTTTCTATTAAAATTTTAATATTTAATTTTTTAATTTCCTTTTTCTACTCTTTTTCCATTTTTTAATTTTTTTATTTAATTTTAATATTAAATTTTCTTTAACTTACGACTTTTTTAAATTGTAAAAATTTTTTGTTAATTTTATGTTATAATTTTTTATATTTATTTTTTATTTTTTTCTTGAAAGTTTTTTTTTAAATTCAGAACGCATGTTTTGGAAATGCCTCAATTGAAGCGGGCAAAATGGAGATTATTTTGAAAAAATAAAACAATTAAAAACAATACTATCCCGAAATATAAAAGGCAACACTTATATAGGTATATATATACATATAAATATCCTCATTTTTTAAATTGTCATTAAATCATTTTCCCTCATTTTTTTAATTTAAAATTTCTTACTTTCCTTTTTTTAATTTTTCCAATTCTCTTGTTTAATTTTCATATTTTAATTTTTTTAATTTTTTTTAAATTCTTTATTTTTTTAATTTCCTCTTAAGTTTTAATTTTATTATTACAAATTATTTTTTAGTTACTTCAGTTCATTTTCTTAATTTTTTTCTTATCTTTAATACCCTAAGCTTCTATGCTTACTTATTTATTTTCTATTTATGTATTTATATTTAGTTTGTTTCCTTAACTTGTTTGCTTAATTTTTATTCTCAGGTTTTTAATAGGTTTTTTCATCAATCTTTTTCAGAATTTAACTCTTTGGTATAATTTTTAACTTTTTTTCTTAATTTTTATTCTTAATTGATTTTTCATTCCTTGGTTTCTTACGTTAAGTTTTTAGTTACTAATTTAATTATAATTTTTAATTTTTTTTCGTATTAATTTTAATAATTTTCAGTATCTTTTAATCCAATTTTTTGTTATTTTTTTAGTTTTCATTTTTACTATTTCTTATTCCTTTTTTATTCTTTTTTAGTTGCTTATTTTTTAATTTTTAATTAAATTTTTAATTTAAATTTAATTTTTTTTTTTAATTATTTAGTTTAACATCATATCTTTACGCAATTTTTATTTAATTTTTAAATTCCATTTTAATTTCTTATTTTTTTGTTTTTTTTTTTTTTGCCAAATTAATTTTCTTTCACAAACCACTTCTCTTACTCTCTCAAACCGCCACTATGTTTTGCCGTTGAGTATCTGAGCTGTACTAGCCGAGACTTTAAATTTACAACACATAATTTCAGAAAATTTGTATTAAAGAAATATATATACTAAATATGCTAATTTCTAAATATATTCGTATAAGGATTTTCCACTAACCGGTCTCACTGAAAAGTATCTGATTGCCCTTATAAAATTAATATAAATGAAATTAAATATTTACATTGTACAAGTATAGCGATTTTGTCTTTTGAATACTAAAATAAATATTTATTAATTAATTATGAGTGAGTAACCAATTAAAGTACACAGGCGTACAAATGATAGCTTTTGGGGGATAATTGTCCCACAGCTCAACTATATCGTCTCTCAGAGAGCAAGAGTGCGAATCGAGTAGACAACCGTTTCCTCCCTATTTGTCCCACCCACGTCGTTCAAAAGCTTTGCTGTCTTAAAGAGTTTTTTTTTATTAATTTTTTATTAGTATTAATTTAATTATCCTACTATTACTATGACGTCAAAGGTGATTATGCCGCAACCGCAAAGCCAAAATTTATTTAACCAAATTTCCGCAAGGCAACCGTTAAACCAGTGCGTATGTATTACGTATACACGTATCAATATATATATGTACCTAAGTGCATATATACTCAACCGCCATAAAACCACGGCGTTACCTGCGGATATGTACAATTTATATAGTAAAATTCCCTATGCATAGTATAATTGGAACTGAAATATTAGTTAAACAAAATTATATATATATATGTATGTATGTGTATGCAACAACAATAGCTGGCATACTCTAAATAATTAATTTCCCTAATACTCCTAATATGATTAATTTGTATGAAATGATTTGGAAATGTCTCTGTTTCGTATTTGTTTGTTTACTTTGTATGCATATGAATACAACAGCAACAACAAAACCAATAAGCATTGTATGCAACAACCAAAAATAACAATAGAAATAAATGTTGACGTTTTCCTATTGTTTAACTATGTATTATTTTTTTTTTACTTCCATGAGTATCAACTTCCATAAGTCCATATAATAAAGATTGAGAGAGAATCTGGAGAAACGCAAATATATAATATAATATAATATAATAACAGGATATGAAATAACAATTGTAAAAAATGGTGACCTATCTAATATGACCAAAATAAAGTAAAATAGAATATATTGAAATAAAATAAAATAAAATAAAATAAAATAGAATAAAATAAAATAAAATAAAATAAAATAAAATGAAATAAAATAAAATAAAATAAAATAAAATAAAATAAAATAAAATAAAATAAAATAAAATAAAATAAAATAAAATAAAATAAAATAAAATAAAATAAAATTAAATTAAATTAAATTAAACTAAATTAAATTAAATTAAATTAAATTAAATTAAATAAAATAAAATAAAATAAAATAAAATAAAATAAAATAAAATAAAATAAAATAACATAAAATAACATAAAATAAAATAAAATGAAATAAAATTAAATTAAATTAAATAAAATAAAATAAAATAAAATAAAATAAAATAAAATATAATTAAATTAAATAAAATAAAATAAAATAAAATAAAATAATATAAAATAAAATAAAATAAAATAAAATAAAATAAAATAAAATAAAATAAAATAAAATAAAATAAAATAAAATAAAATAAAATAAAATAAAATAAAATAAAATAAAATAAAATAAAATAAAATAAAATAAAATAAAATAAAATAAAATAAAATAAAATAAAATAAAATAAAATAAAATAAAATAAAATAAAATAAAATAAAATAAAATAAAATAAAATAAAATAAAATAAAATAAAATAAAATAAAATAAAATAAAATAAAATAAAATAAAATAAAATAAAATAAAATAGAATGAAATAAAATAAAATAGAATAAAATAAAATAAAATAAAATAAAATAAAATAAAATAAAATAAAATAAAATAACCTAATCAAAATTAAAAAAGAAACTAAATTCAATTCAATGAAAAATACTAGTTTGAAAAATACTAAAAAAATATTAAAACTAAGATAATAATAGATAATTTACAAATAATAAATATAGAATAATATTGGATTAAATTTAAAAATTATATAAAATAAAATCAAAATTAAAAAATGGTAATTTAATTTAAGAATAGTATTACATATATATTATTATGTTAAAAATTACAAAAATGAAATAAAAATTAAGTAAACTTATATTGTGTTAAATTAAATTAATAGAAACAAAAATAATTAAAAAATCATATTAAATAAAATATTTTCAATTAAAAATATTAAATGAAATTTAAAATTACGAATCGAAAAACAATGTTAAATTAAGTTAAAAGTTATAAACATAAAGTACAAAATATTAAATAAAATTATATTATACTTAATTAAATTAATAAAAATAAAAATTAAATAATATAACTATAAATAAATAATGATAATAATTAAATTTCAAATGTTTATAAGTAAATTAAATTCAATTAAATTAAAATTAATATTAATGAGTTTATATTAAATTAAATTAGAGGAGATAAAAGTAAATAATATAAAATCATAAATTGCATTAAAAAAGTAAAAAATAAATATTCTAAGTTGGTAATGGCAAAAATTAAATAAAGCTATTAAATTATGCTAATTAAAATGAAATTAAATTAAAAATAGTGTAAGATAAATTTAATTAATATACAATAAATTAAATGGATTAAATTATAATATACAATAAAAAATAATTTAATTAAAATTCAAATTTATAAAAATTAAATAAATGAAATTAAGAATAGAATAAATTAAATTGAAAACAAAGTAATATTAAATTAGGTTTAATTATAAGTATTTAAAAAATGAAATAACAAATAAATATAATTATATAAAATTAAGTTTATTTAAAAGTTATAAAAAATATATAGAATTAAATTAAATTAAATTAAAACAAAGAATAAATTATTTAAAATAAATGAGAAGGTTTAAATCTAATTAAACTAAATTAAATTAAAACATAAATAAAATGTAAAAAATAAGTTAATTTAAATTGCGTAAATAAAATCGAATAAATCGAGCTCTCGTTATTTTGAGAGGGTCATACTGCTGTAAGATCCACACTAACATCTGCAACACTAGCAATTTACCTCTGGAACAGGTGAAGCGTACCTATCTACTTAGTAAATCAAGCGCTATGCGGTATACCTCAACAAAGGCCCTGGAAGTCATACTTGACATCAGACCAATTAACATTCAAGGTCATACGGATAGCAGCTGTTAAAGTCGACCACCCCAGTCATTTCAGGGCCTCCAAATTGTGTCGAAATCTGTGGAGCCTAGAGGAATACTCAAGTAGCTAAAGGAGCTAAAGCATTTTTCATTATAGGACGTACCATTAAGCTACTCTGTGGATGCGTGGATTGGACACAGACCAATTCGTAGCTCCAGGAAGATTTTAGAAACACATGCCTTTGTATGATAGCACGCCCAATCCTTAGTTCAAAGCTCAACCGAATTCCTTCGAACAGGTTCAAATGGCTTCAGAAAAAAGATTAAAGAATCGAGATGAATGTATAATCGACTCTTTGATAAATACTTTATTCTTACATTCTTATTAAGAGAGGTTGAATTTGAAAACATACCCTCAAGACACTTTCCCCTTACTTTATTAATCCCCATCAAAAAAAAATCCAATTCAGGGTACCATCAGACCGTCTTCCAATCTCACATTTTACACTTTATTAATTTCTCCTTCCATATCGAACTGTATTAAAACCGTCACTTGCACTAGCACCACAACAATTAATGAGAAACATTGTTGCAAATCAAACTCGAAGAGTCCGCAAACAATGTAGCGCAGTCGGTGGGAACGCAAGTAAATAGCGAAGCGATCGAGCTGGAAAGAGACGAAACTAGTTAAGAACACACAACGCACCACAATCACCACTTACCACCGCCATAAGCTCGTCATTGCCGCGCAGCGCCACCAATACGCTCGCCTCGCGCAATATTTGACCGCTTCTATTGCTAGACGAAAGCAAGCAAGTTAAACCAACAATAGATGGCGCAAGGCTGCCATACAAAACGACGACCAGCAATAAAGCGACCAAATTGTAAAGCGAACTCAAGTGGAATATATGCCAAACGCAGGTATGCATCGCGGTCATATTGACAATGAAACACTTAATTAGTATGAGCAGAAAGGGCAGCTGACCGAAACTGAGCAGGCGTTGAGTCAAGCGGAAGTAGGCGAAATGCGCGTCGACCAAACAAGACAAACGCTGCATCAGCAAGCGTAAACGTGCTGGCGCTACGATTCTCCTTTCGATGGACGCCAAGTTTGTTAGAGCCGTCAGCA
This sequence comes from Ceratitis rosa, assembly GCA_037013455.1. NCBI lineage: Eukaryota > Metazoa > Arthropoda > Insecta > Diptera > Tephritidae > Ceratitis > Ceratitis rosa. Next base: position 13,167,072 of record JAWMAG010000013.1, on the reverse strand, counting down.
CACGTTGTAATTCGCAATTGATTGTTTCGAATTTTTGCAGCAAATGACAGTGTAACCAAAGTGTATAGTACGCCAGCATAACCTGAAAGGTCGATAATGCCCAACTGACGAACGTCATGACAATATGCGCGTTTGTTTGGCGCGGAAATTGCAACAACACATAAATCGATGTCAATGGCGTTACAATATGTTGTGTCCAGAAGTAGTAGAGCAAGAACCAACGTGTGTGCATTGTCGTCTTGCCATCACCAGCAGGCTGGATACGCTCATATTGCCGTTCCATGCGCCAAAAGACTGACCAGAGTTCGAACATCTTTTGACGAAGCGTCCAAACGAACAGCGAAAGCATTGTGAATGTTAAATATCTACCGGAATTCGTCAAAATATCTGTCCAGTGTTTTACTTCATTCCCAAATATTTCACTGGATTGTGCCAAATACCTTTTATAGGCGTATGGTGTGCCGAGCGCAAAACCAAGTTGAATGCATCCGCTGTAGAGCAGGTAGAGCTGAGACTGGCATAGCGCACCATTGCGCCAACTATAAGGTGACGGCATGAAGCCGGCGCACAAGCCATGATAGTAAGCGATACGTAAAGTAAAATAGTGTAAGCGGCGCGTTAGTAAGTAACCCGTCGGGTGCACCATTGCGTGGTGGCTGTTGGTGAATGAATTTGGAGTGGAAACAGTTTAGCGTGTTTTATATGCCAATATTACAGTTGTAAGTAGTTTAATTTTATTAATTACGGGGCGTAAACCAGACACTCACGGTGTGTTAAGAAGTCCACCTCAATTATGACGTGCAGTGAAGCAAGGACGCGACATTAGGCAAACGTCACAAAACTAGGCGGGAGTTCTTCTACACACAAACATCATGTAAATTATTCCTAACATTCCACTTCCGAAATTAAAGCACTAAAACACTTAACCAAGCCATGCCTCTTTCACTTAACCTTTTCCAAAAAAATCCTCCGAGGCCTCCAATTCGGCTTGCCTATTTAGTTTAAAGTACCCCACAAGACAACTGCTATTCGACTTTTTCATCATACCAATGTTGAAAAGTTTATTCCACATTGCTCGAGCATACTGTACGATTCACAACAAGCAGTCCGGGGAACGGGTTTTCCCGCACATCAAAAATTAAACTTTTCACTTTCACAAATAACTCGTTGAATTTTTCTGTTCCCGGTAAAACCAATCTGTTTCAATCAATCAGGGCCTCTTTATGAGGGTAAAATTCTCCACTTCTTTTGTGTGAAGGATTCGAGCGCAACCCATGCTCTTCGTCAAGTAGGATTTCTCTTGTGGGTTCTTCATCATCACCTATGCGATTATAGCAACAGTCGTTTCTGCTCTTTGCAGTTTGGCATCATCAAGTGGAGCCAAAGGAGGTCTGACTCTTTCTTTATTTCACCCGGTGGCTACTGCTTCGAATCGTTTCATCATTTTCGGTATTTACGGTCGATGATAAAATCTATGCGTCGCCTCTTCGGATGTCATCATCTAACACTTTCTGAGAACCTTGTAGAGTTTTGTTTTTGTTCATCGAGAGAAGACTTTACTTCTCAATTTTTCACTCAGCCTTCAGGAGGCCACTTTAAAATCGGCAAAGGTGGGTTGTGAGTCGATTCTTTCCACAAGAGAGATAGTGAATATCTGGTGAATGCAGGATTTGTCTGAGCTAAAGACCACACTGATGAGATCCGATCAGTTCCTTGATGGAGGGCTTTTATCTTTCACAACTTCATACACCAGTATAATTGACAGAACTCTGGGCTTGAGTTTCTCTTCCACCACGAATCCGACACCAAATTTACCCTCCTTTCCATGGACGCCGTAGTTACATGTTGTTACAAGGACCTACACGTTTCCCTTTTTCTCCCGTCCGACGCGATTTTTGGATGACGGTTATGTCTTCTGCATTAAGTTTTATGAGAACAACCACTCACCGGGTAGCAACACTTTTCCAATTTAGAGAGCGAACATTCCAGAACCTTAGTAAAACGGCAAGCTACAGCTAACGGTATTTTTCATTTTCCCATACACTGGTTTCTGCATCCAAAATTTTTTAGTGATTTTCTTTATATTTTTGCTCCACATTTCTCTGCCATGTTCTGCATTCTATGGCGTATATTTTATTGAGAGAAATCTAATATTCACCACACTGCCATTCGAAATAAATCCAATTGAATTGGAAATAATCGAAAATCTTCGCCTAACATTACCACGCTCCACGCTGCGACTGCAAATCTTCTTTTAACCGCTCAACGTTCCACACCACACACCGCCTGTCAGTCAGCTGTTATGCGCTCGACACATATATTTGTCTACACGTATATATGGTATATACTCGTATATGGATAGACTCAGAGATGCCTGCAGGTTATACATTGAACACATTTGCATGTGAAATTGAACATGAAATTTCCATTAGAACTGAAATGGGCGGACAGCTTTAACTGATGCTTTTGTACCGCACAATAGCTGAACAATTCAAAATCTTCGCCGTCTTACCTCTCTGTTTGCGCGCTATCACACTCTTCTCCTCTTTCTATCTCTCTCCCTTTCTCTCCCTCCCTCTCTCTCTCTCTATCACTCAGCTGCGAAACCGCTTAACTATTCGTAAGTGTAAAGCATTTAAAGTTTGGCTAAGTACTTACATTTGCATTGCATTTATTGAGCCGAACTGCCATTTCTGTCGTCTGTCAGCCAAGTCAGCCAACCATTCGGCCAGCCATTCAAACTGCTGTCGCTGCCACAATTCACAAACGTTCACAGCATCGAATTGCTTGCTCTCCGCGCCATATTGGCACACGTTCGACAAACGCTGTCAGATAAAAGGAAATGACGGTGCTGCTGGTTATTGCTGCCATCGACAAACAGCCAGGCTCCTACTCTTTGATCAACTTCCTTCCCTCTCCCAACCCATTTAATATTTAACTTGGCATAACGTACGCGCGATACCTGGCGGCTGCTATGGTTGTATTGTGTGTTTTTGTTGTTGGCGTTAACTTTAGTCATTGCATTGCCAACTAACTCTGACAATTGAGAACGCAGCGTTGCTTTGACGGCAATATTCTGTGTGCAAATAAGAGGCGGCGCATGCATTCTGTAGTAGCTGGTATGCTGGAAAGAGTGAGAGGAGTTGGGAATGATATCGTCCAAAGCAATTACACAATTGCTATTATTTAGTTTGTGAAATGACGTTACACGCTTTGATATGAGTGTAAAGGCGGCGAAGAGGTGGAGAGAGAGAGAGAGAGAGAGAGAGAGGGAGGTAATAAAAGTGAAGGTGTTCGCTACTTAATGGCGAACAGACCACACCACACAGACCACCCACCGTCTCGTTAATCTAACTACATAAAAGTGGAAATTGCTTGTAGTGATAAGAATCCAATATCTAGAAATACATTTCGCGGTTTTGTAGTAAGAGAAAAATTGGTTTTTCGTTTGCAATTCTTGTCGCGCGCTAAGTGCTTCGGTGGCCATGTCGCGTTGTAAGCATAAATATGGTTGTGTGCATGTTACTTAATTGCCAATAAATACCGATTGCACCGATCTGGCAATTAGCCATGTAACCTGACGCAGGCGATTATTGCGCTCCGGGTACTTGCCCTCCCTGCTGGCGAAAAAAATATGATTTCTTTAAACATTTCGGAGGATGTACGGTGCACTAAGAAAGAGTGTTTGCCTTGAGTTGATGCGGCTGCTGGTCACCAGTGACGAAAGCACTTTAGCTCCTGTCTTCACCTTCTCAAATGTTTAAAATGTGTCCGTTGAAGCTCTAGCTCAGCGCGATAGTCGAAAAAGCCGTTCCCTAGGAACTTGTGTCGCGCAGATGTCAAGGCTGAACAGTAGTAGTGTTCAATAGAATATTTTTTCTCTCGCTTCAGCTGCGACAAAAAACATTAGAGTGGTCTCGTTCAGCCATCTAGAGTCTGCTTCTTTGGCAAAGGTTGGTTTGAGCTTTTACTTTGCCGTGGGCAAAGCTGAACCTGCATCGTTTGCATGTTTTGTTGTGGATTGAAGGTATCCGGGTACCCAGACCACGGCAGAGTTTCATTTAATTCAGAGTTTGTTCGGAACGCTTCTTCATTTTATAGCCACTTTTGATTTGGTCTGTTCTGTTCGGCTGCTTCCATGATGGCAGAGAGTTTTTCTAGGAAGACGCTGTAATGGTCTGTTAATTTCATGCTTCTATTTATTAAGAGCATCGGAGAGTCGAACTTCGAGTCATCTTTAAAGACGTTGGAGTTTTACAATTAATTTCTGTTTGGGATTCTCGTTGAAAAAAGATTGTCAAAGCCCATACTGATAGTGCAGTTCTTCCAAGGCTGAACTGTATACCCGTGCAAATGCAGAGAAAGGAAGTTAGGCAGAGAATTGATGGCAGTGTTCATCTTACCAGGACAGCAGCCAACCGTTGAGCTCTCTCTGGTTTCGTCCTGAAAGTAGTTGACTTGTACAACCGAAAATTTTGTATTTAAGCTTGTCCGATGAGCTCTCATTGCCGACCCCAAGTAACTTTGTGAGTTGTTTGGCAACCCGAACTTAGCAATAGTAAGTTCCAGCCATCATTCCTACGCCCAACTAGGGTAGAGGCTCGCTGCGTATTTCATAGGGTGAGTGGCAAACCACGTGCTGTAAAAAAGCCGAGCCATCCTTCAGAAGCCGAGCGGTTAACAGTGTGTTCCTATACCTTCTTAATTTATGAGCCATTTGGAGTTGCTTTGGGAAAAGCTTTAAGTCTTTTTGTTTATTTGAAAATCATAAAGACGCAAACCACGAATCTCTCTCAAAGAAAGTTCATAGAGTTAGCCGTTTACAAATCATCAATTCCATGGTTGGCTGTATACTGAGATCGAGCATTCATAAATATTTAAGAACAAAAAACTCCTTCGAATGAGTAGGGAAGCTTCGTGATGTGGAAATGGGTGTGGGCATTAGATACTAGCCTGCCGAACACCTTATTTAATTGTCCTCAGTTTGATTGTTTCGTCTAGAAACTCTTCTGGCGACAACGACGGCTCCACAAAGCTCTCAAAAAGTTAAGAGCAGTGGACGAGTATTAAGCTGTACGTTGTTGTTGTTGTTGTAGCGGCTGGCTAATTCCGCATAGGGCAGGTTTTGTTAATCTAAGTCGCCGAGGTCATCTAAGGGGAGGTCCAGGAGACGTGCTGTTTCTTCGGGATTGGACCAAAGGGAGAGGGGGGTTAGATGAGTCGGTTTAAGAGGTCATGTGAAAAGGTGGTTAGTGTCGTGCGGACACTCTCCACATGCAGGGCATACGTTGGGTATGCTGGGGTCGAGTCTGGATAAGTAGGAGTTTAATCTACTGCAGTATCCAGATCTAAGTTGTGCAAGGGTCACGCCGGTATTAAGCTGTACGTAATGTCACGCGGTAGATCACAGGATCGAACTCAGGTTGAAAGCAGCAGCTTAAAGGACCATTACCTCCATTTCCAGTTATCGAGTGCGGTGGACGATGCAGTAGCCGAGTGTTAGCCCTACGTACTGTCATGAGGTCGCTCAATGGAATGGATTATTGAACCTAAATAATAATACATCTCCGAAAGACTTCGAACTTCGAAAGGTCCTTAAGATTTGAAACTGTAGTCTTCCCTATTACTATCTGAACTTCACAAGATGACCGAGAGGGTGTCAACCCGTCTCCTTGGCTTGGAGAAGCACTAGAAAGTTTCCCACTACTTAAATGTACAACAGGTGAAGTTGCATTCGTTCAGAGTATGGAAGGCTTGTTGCCGGAAGGAGCTTTCATGGACCGTACCATGGAGGTTGCTGGTTAAAAACGGCACTATGGACCAGAATTGAAGTAGCATTCCGGCAGAGGTCGCAAACGCTATTGCTGGAAGCTCGTTTGGTCTATAGAGGTCGAAACGAGACATCAGAAGTAAGACTGCTGGCCATCCGAGGACGGGAATGTTGCTGCAAGATGCCCCATCTAAGTTCAATACGAATACCGGGTTTCATGTTAATAAGATAACCTTAACACGTGGTCGTTAGCATACGCAGACAATACATACCGCCAGCCCCGGAATCGGACCGGTAGTTACTCATGTTAAGATGACGACAGACAGATACTCTCAGGTGAAATGCCCGGCAGTAGGTTGAAGATTCAAACTGACGTGAGATAAGCTTTCAATGCATTCCATTCCTAATGAACAGAGGAAAAAGACTAGGAATCAATACTCGTACAAGAGAATCCAGCAAACCTGTCACAATTTATTTCTACATTCATCTACGGGATACCGAGCTCAATTTTCGCTTTTACCATAAATAGTTCAGCTTTACAAATTGGACTTTAGCTTTAGCTTCATCATCTAAACCTCCGTTTGTACCACACAAATATATTCGGTGCGGAGGTCCACAATGCTATCCACACTCACTTGACATAATGAGCAACACCTACACGTACATACAAATACTCACGTACAAACGACGAATAATTGACAGCTCAGCAAAGAACAAATAGCCGCCAGCCGCTAGCCGCTAGCCACCAGCTGCCAACCGTCAATTTGGTCATTTAGACATGCCATGGAGCACCAGCATCACGGCCAGCAAAGTAACCAACGCCACCACCACCATCATCAATGTGCGATTTGATGATAGAAGAAAAAAACTAAACCGAGCCGTATATCATTAGACAGCCACGTCACTGCAAATGAGCCAAATCAGTGAAGCGTGGCTAGCAATTTTTGTTTTTTTTTGCCAAGCGATGTTGCCGCCGCAGCGCGTAAACGATTTTCAGGCAGGTGGAGTGCGATTTTTCGTATCAAAAATTTGTTGATTTTCGAGTTGCCATTAACTATTTGGCGGCGCTGTCGAATTAGTATGACGACGCGCCTACTATGCATTCTCTCCCTAACAACCACCATCACCGCTGTTGTACCATATGCCGCGTCTTCCACCGTCCCGCGCATCCATCTACCCGCTGCTTTCGTATTAATTCCAATTATACGCACGGCTGACAATTCTCGTTCGTTTGCGCCCAACTACATGCTCGAACTCATTGAGGCACAAGGATTTAGGTCATTACACTTTAGCCCGTTAGGCTAACGGTTAAACGCTAGTAGGCATCGAACGCTACAACCAATGAACTATATGTATGTATGTGTATGTGTTTGTAACTCAAAAGCTGGCGTCATTGTGTTGCGCGCTTTGATGCCTTCTCCCATCCGATTGCCGTCACACATATGCACACTCAGTCTCGCATACACATATATACATATATACGTATATAAATAATCCACATACCAAAGCAGCTATCATAACTTGTTGGTTCGCAGTCTGAGCTTGGACGGAGGGGCTTGCTGTGCTCACTACATATACGCACAGCGCCAGGCTCAGCTACAAAGAAGAGCTTATTTGTTTGCGCGCTGCTCATTACCCAAGCTCCGCACAATTTGCTGATAGTTATGCGCCATATGTTTGTATGTATGTAAGTATTTAGTTGCAGCATTAACTCAATACATACGAGTATATAATATGTACGAGTACATACATAAATTCAGTTCCATCACTCATTGCCCGCATGAATGAGCGACTCGTGGCCGGATATGCGGTGTGAGTTAAAGCGCGACGCTTGCTCTTGCTCTCGCCTTCGCCCTCGTTATCGCCCTCGCCCTCGCTATCGTCCTCGCCCTCGCCCTCGCTATCGCCCTCGTCCTCGTCATCGCCCATGTACTTGCCATCGCCTCAGCTGCTACTGCTGTGGCTTCGCCTTCTTATTGCGTATTATCTCAGCTGAAACTAATTGGCTAAGCGTTCGTATTTAGTAATCAAGCTTACGCGCACTCTGTGGTTAGACCAACAACAATTTCATCAACAATAACAACAACAGCATTGAGAACTACTCACTAACTAACTAAAACCCACAATATGCCAATTTAGCCATGGCAGCCGTGGCAGCCGTAGCAGTGGTAGCCGTAGGACCGACCGCCAAGCAAACTCTCTGTGTAGTATTTCTGTCTAAAGCAATTTCCGTTGCTCCCATGTGTCCATACATCCGTTGTGCGGGTTGATTATTGGTATAGACATACAAATATACATATATTTCATACAAAATTCAGCATAAATACATACCTATATGTATGTATATATATTTGCATGCATGTGCCGGACGTACGTTATACATTAACTAATAAGATTTCCATAAAACTAATTAGGAACTTGAACTTCTCAACCAACTTACGCAACACACTCATGTAGGTATATCATAACCTCACTCTTGGGCTCTTCACCGACGTGTACATACTTACGCACGCATACATTTACACTTTACTACTCTGGTAAATTTTATTTTCTTGATTCCCTTCCTCTCACTCCGTTCCTCTCTCGCTCTCTTTCAGCCCTTCTCTCTCCCCCTTCCATATTCAAATCGGCGTATGAATCAAAGTTAGTCAGTATTGCCTCGCAAAAGTTTCGTTAGCTCTGATAACTAACTGTCACTAACTAAATTATTCCACCAAGAATTTATGTGTCAGTTAAATGCAGACTCTCTGTTGACACTTGGAGAATGGAAATTATATGTCACTAAAGGTTAAATATCATTCTATTGTGACATCTTTTGCCAGCTAATGGGATTAGATTTGATTTTGTTTGTGATGTGGCTGCGGGCAATTAGCGAAGGAACTATTTATGTGTAAAGAAATAGCACTGCTTCACATATAAAAATGGTGTTTTTTTTTTGTGTTTTAGAAGTGTGGTTTTCCATGAAGCAAGACCTTTTTTATTTGATTTATGCTCAGTCAGACTTACACTGGAACAATGTTAGCGAATCGTGTCCCCCGCTGCGTCCAATATTCTGTCAACATAATCGCCCGGGAGAGTCCTTGATTCGAGCAACCATGGCTCGCTTTTGCACCACGTTTACTCTAGTGAATAATGTACATTCTCAGAGTTGTCGGAACAGAGCGCACCAAAGACGCTATTGCTGCTGTGTGGAGCAGAGTATCGACCAAGACCTGAATGAGTCCATCCGTCAACGCGCGCCCATCCACTTTATGGAAGATCTTCGTTACAAAATCCTTCTCGGGCAAGAATTGAAGCCGAAATTCCATCAAATGCAACGCACGTTCGATGAAAGGACATATAACGAAATGGCTACCGATATCGTTTTTCACAAGAAAAAATTGTTAAGCGATGAAGCTCAGTTTTGACTCCCTTTGAATACCCTTTACGTCCCACCAACAATATGATTTCGACATCTAGAAGTCAAGACAAACCGATTTACGTCAAATTTAACAGTAATTAAGGTTTTCTTGTTATTTATAAGTATTTCAGCGCTTTATTAGATATACAATGTTGGGTTACAGTGGATGTCTGACGACGCGTGTGGGCCTTTGTGAGGCCCATTGTGAAATTACCTCGACTAAAATCCCCTCACACTACCAGGCTGCCTCTTAATCACAATGTGATTTTTATATTGTTATTTAATTCGTAAAATTTTATGTGAGCAACTACCGAGACATCGTCAAGGAATCAATGACCGTTAGTTGGGAATCTTTTACTATACAAAGCCTTACATTCACATAGAAGATATCTGCTTCTACTTCCTTTGTTGAATCAGTCCGGGGATTGTTCTCACCAACACACAGCATAATCTATATTTCACTTTTAAATACAGGCCTATACATATATTCCCTTTGGCTATCTGTATATATAAATATATTTCTTGTTTGAGCCCTCGCTTTGTCAGAAAACTTTCTTTGATTACAGTAATCTTCACTTGGAAAACACGCTGTAATCTGGTAGTCGGATAGGGAACATGTTATCTTATTTTGCTGAAAAGACCCCACCTCCAACTCGATTATCTCGTTTGAACCCGTCTACTTATCTATGTGTCTTTGACCCACTCCTCTCTGAAGGGGAAGGCAATATTGAGGGTCCAGTTTATATTGTTTTCTAAGGGATTACGATTGAGTACAATAGAAACGGGAACTTGTTAAGTCCAATGTTACAGGTAACTAATAGGGTAACTACTAGGGAATATTCCTTCAGTCTAAGTGCCGTCTTCGTAATACAACATCTAGTGTCTGTCTATGCAAAGAACCGCAGTTTACTTTCTTTTCCCATTGGAAATAAAAGGAAAATCCTATACGATCTGTCAAAAAATTCTAAAATGTATTTTTCTATTGCGACAATTGACATCGGAATTTAAGAAGAAAATAAAATAATTAAAATTACTATAGAATATTGCTTGATGCCACAATATTTTCCTTACTCTGAAGTGTTAAAGTCAAAGAATTGGCACTTTAGGCCAACCAATATGTTTTATTGTCTTTTTTACTTTGATTTAATCGCTTAGCACGTACAAGAACCATTAAGTGACCGATCGAAAACGAAGACGCGACCCATTGAAGTACTCGCACTCAAAATGCAAGAGGCAAAAAGCGAAAAATTAAAGGACAAACTCAGTTGCGGTGTGCACGAATTCAGGCTAATTTCTTCCTATCAACTTGTTGTTGGCCCTGGTTTTATCAATGATGCAATTTGAATAATCAGAATAAAAGAGTTAGAAAATAAATAAAAAAATAAAATAAATAAATAAATAAAATTAAAAATTATTCATACCATATATAAAAAATAATTTAAAGTATATTCATTATGAATTCTCCCTTCGCCTATACCAACTCCACCATAAAAAAAAAAGCGAGGTGTCGCTGCGTTTTCACACAAAACGCTCGATAGTACATGGTATATGCGATATTTAAGAGGCTAATCCCACGGTAATAGTTGCCGACTGTGTGGAAAAAAATAAAATAAAAAAGTAAAAAAAATAAAAAAAACTTTTTTTATGGATTGGGCAGAGCAAACTTAAATTCCTATCGTCGGGCAAGCTTTCAACAGATCATATTTTGCAAAGAAACTGTAGTATGAACCTTATCAGTTCTTCGCCACCGCATTTGAATAGCTTAGACGGGAATTCCATCGGCCCCTCCGCTTTGTTGGTTTTCATGCGTCCGGTTGCTAATCGGACTTCTTTATAGTCGAGCAATGAAACAGTTCCATCGTCATCTCCTGGGGTTGCCCTCCCAGTGCCATTCAGCAGGCTGGAGATGTGTACCCTCTATAAATTCAGTATACTCTGGGCATGTCGGTATCTATTCTATCCAGCAATTTTTATTTAATTTAATTTAAATTCATATAATTTTATTTTCATTATATTTTCTTTTTTTTTTTGTTTTATTTTTTTTTAATTTTTTATTTTATTTTATTTTATTTCCTTTTTTATTTTATTTTTTTTGTTTTCATTTCTTTTTTTAATATTTTTTTCATTTCATTTCCTTTTTTATTTTATTTTATTTCCTTTTTTTAATTTTTTTTCATTTCATTTCCTTTTTTTAAATTCTTTTCATTTCATTTTATTTACTTTTATTTATTTATTTATTTATTTACTTTAATAAATTTGCGCCTTCTCTTTAATATTGAAATTCACTGCTGCAACTTCTTTGCCGTCGTACACAGTTTGAGTAGCACTGTAGCGACAAACGCTTATTGGGATTTATCTGTGCCACTATTTTTATAGCGGAAAACTTGTGAACTTAGCTTTGGTGAGCTTTTTTCCTAATATGCATGCGTATAACAGTTGCGTTTTGTCAAAGCTTTCGGTATCAGAAACTTGCCGAATTTTCATTGCCATAATAAGTTAATTAATAATTGAACTGAATCCCCAAGTATGAAAGGGTATAACAAATTTCAGATTTTAGTGTGAAATTTTTATTATTTCTCTTAATTAAATACAAAAATAACTAACGCGTTCTTTAATTCAAGTAATAAGAGTTTCCAGGTCTGAATATTACTCAAGAGCGGGTTAAATTAAAAAAGCTTTTATTTTAAGAAAAAGCTTATAAAATTAGCAATGAAGCTTTTGCCATGGATATTCACAGATATTCACGGGCTCAACAACCACGCCGTGAGTTCTTTTTTCTCCAGAGCGGATAGGGAAACGAGGCGAATGGGGTCGATAGTGAACGAAGGTTAGACGAAATATCACTTGTCATCAAACACTCAGCGTATTCACAATGTCAGCCTTGCAATCGAATGCCGAATCATTTGCCAACAGGTGCTACTTGAGGCTGAGTAAGCAATTCTACGAAGGGTTCTTTATTCCCGTCCTACTTTACATCGCATCGCCCACGCTACATCTGGTAAATCAACTTTAGGAGTTTTCGGGAAAATGGTTTTGCGTAAGGTTTATAGCTATTCAAGATATATGACGACGTTTACTCACTTCTAGGAATTAAAAGGTAGCGACGAAAGTACTTCAGCCAGTCTTGTAAGCAGAGGTGGGGAAAGATTTTCAATCCGTTGGAAAGATCAAGTGAAGCAGGACCTAGCTACACGGTGCTGTGTCCTTTGCGCGCTGAACCACGAAGAGAATGTCCTAATGCTAACTTCGAAACTAACGGTAATAATATTGACTTTTCAGACAAATAATCCATACAGTTCCCAACAGCCAAGTAAAGAAAAATTGCACATAAATTATGCATATATCAACATCGTAACTCTAATAAGTTAATTAATTTTGTCCACGATTGCTCGGAGAGACAGGTGTGTAGTTGAGCTTTATCCTTCAGAGGAGTACAGAAGAATAAATTCAGGACTTTATATTATATGATCAAATATTATTGGCGCTTTATACATACTGAAGCGATTATCGGCCGAGTTCATACTCCAATTTAACCTGGCCAAGTCGCAAAACCATGATCCTACTGCTTACCCACAGTATTATTGATTACTTTGAAAAACGAGGATGCTCCAACTCGACTCGTCAAATCCATATTAAAAGGCTTGGGTTGGATCTGGAAGGTAGTTGCCTGAACTATCCAGCGAATATAGCGCCTGTGGGTATGAATTATAGGCTTCTTAGGGTGATCCAATCAAGATACTTAATTTCTCAAATAAAAAAAAAACGTACTCAGCCCTTTAAGAGTACTCCATCCCTTTCTATGTAACCCCATTATCTACGCCCTGAGAGATAGCATCAATAAATTTACTCAACTGTCCATCAAAGCATACAATAAATAGTTGCTCACAATATTTGCAATCGAGCTTTGCCAAAGGGGAGCAACACAACAGTAGCAAATAGAAAATGCTACGCGAACGTTTACATCGCATCGTGCTGAATGTTTTCTATTACAACTCACTACTTGGGGGTTTGTTGCCTGCGCCATTAGACCGCAGGACACATGCATTTCGCGCGTCTCGCTCTTATCTCATACACACTGTTTTCGCGCATAGTTTCTGTATACTCGTTACAACCTACGCGGGCTACTATTACTACAGACATGGTTTTCTGACAAGAGATCCCGTATTGCAATGGACCTACAACGTAACATATTTAACAAAAAATCTACTCGTGGTTGTGCTCGTCAAAGAGTTGTGGTGCAAAAGGAAACGTATAAAGGCAGTTTACTTGAGTTATTGGTTGCAGGAAATGGGACTGAAGGCGGCGAGTCGGTGTATTATTTCGGAGGAAACAACAGGCAACCAAGCTCCATTACAATACAACAGAGATGCACAGCGTCACATTGAAAATCTCATCATTTTGAAATTCTTTCTTGCATATGGTCTTGTTGTAATGAATGCGTACTATTTTCTTAATCAACATCCAGGCACCGATGCCACATACTTGCCAATCACTTGCATCTCATTTGGTTTGAACACGTTTATGCTTACACTTTCGGGTCTCTTCTATTGCGTACTCAGTCAGCTTTATCGACAATTTTCACAAATAAATACCCAACTGTGTCTAGTACTGGAGCAACTGCGGCGACAATCATCGGAAGCCGCTATAGTACAAACTGTACTCGCCAGCCGTATCAACTCGCTGGGAATGCTGCACCTCGCTGGCTATCGCCTAACGCAAGAGATATTCGCAATTGGTGAGCTCACATTGGCTGCTTTGTTGTTACGTTTGTTAGCAGCAAACATGCGTACGGTATACGGCGCTTGCTACCTACTGAGTAAAAGACAGACAGAGGATTTGTGGTCCCAAGCCGAAGAAATATTATTTACCGTACTCTTCTTTAGCGACACAGCAATGGTAATGAGTATGCTGGATGCAGTGCTGGCAAAGTGTAATGGCACTGGAAAGTTGCTGAGGGAATATACTGAGCTTCTGGATGTGAAAGGCTGTGATTGTTTGCGGAAAGCGGTAAGTGGATTTCTTTAGAAAGCGTTTGTGTTTCGCTATGTGGCTCGCGGACTTAGTTAGACATGGATAAATTCGTAGCTGTAAAACTGTTGCGATTCACTAACAGGCAAAATATTCAAAATTTTAAATATATTGTAGGTTTAGTGAATGTTTCTTGGCTGAGTAAATTTCCTTCACAAAACTTTAATCCATGTATTTAATTCCAATAGCCTCAAGTTGTCGACAGTTGATTTATGTTTAATTTTTTTTATTTTATTAGCTGGACACATTTTCTACGCATCTTGGCTGCCATAAGCTTCGCTACATGGTATGTGGGCTATTTGAATTTAATAAAATGGCTTCGCTACAATTCTTTTTGACGATTTTGGTAAAAGTAGCAGTACTGGTGCAATTTGACATGGAAAATAAGTTGAAGGAGTAATCAAAATATTATAAATATTGTATCGAAATCGAAATAAAAAAAAACTTAAATATGTAACAAAGTTGAGTGCTGTTTGAATCTAATCTGCAGCATGTAACAAGCCACAGCCACAGATGAATTATTCCACTTCTGAAAAACACCACGATAATTGGGTAACTAGTAATTTCAATCACTTTATAGATTCAGATATGTTAAATATATTCACTTTAAACAGAAAGAAGAGTCAGGCCTATGAATGAAGTTCTGTTTAGGTTTTATAAGCTCCCATGGTATGTTGTAGATATAATGAAAGTACATTACCTTTATTCGTTACAGTAAAACGAGATGAAAACTAAAATTCTTGAATGTAATGTTTATTATGATATTTAAAATCTGTAAAAAAATTAAATATGGTTCTTCAAAATAGTTCGAATTTTTTGTATTTTACATATTAAAGGGTACGTATGAAGGTAAGGTTTATAAGCAAGTGGAGCGATATGCTATAAATATGTGCTTTTATAAAACAAATTAAAATGAAAGATAGTAAAATAAAAGAAATTAAAATTAAATTAAAATTAATGAAACAAAATAAAATAAAATAGGTTAAAAAAATTAAATAAAATAAATAATCATTTAAAAAAATTAATAATATATTATTTTTATTTTATGACATTTAATTAAAAAACATATAAACATTATACATACATAAGGAGTTTTTAAATTATTTAAAAGTAGTAAAATATGCAAAGAAAGCATTAAGAAAAATGAACTTTACACAAAAAAAAAATAAAAAAAACCTTTAAGGAGCTGTAAAAGAAAATAATAAACCTATTGAGAAATATTTAAAAAAAAAATAAACTTAAAAAAATGTATAAATTATTATGGTACATTAAAAATAAATTCAAAAATAATAGAAATAATATGAAGTTAGAAAAAAAAATAATCGAAATTAAAAACACATTAAATAGTATTGAACAATATTAAAATTTATAAAATTCACAAATAATACTCAACAAATCCGATACGTATGGCATTTTGCTCCCACATTTTTGCGCATCAGTTTAAATTAAGTGTTCAAATAGCTATAAGAAACAATTTATATTAATTTATTTTTATTAATTTCATTTTAATTGCAACTTTTGGTTTGAATTGTATTTGCTCGACTTTAACTTTATGTCTCCTCAGCTGCATAAAATTCTCCAATCTTTTTCTACACTAAAAACATTTCTTACTTAAAACTTCACTTAAAAACAGGGTGTGATTTTGGGTTTGCTTCTTTGCAGGATTAATTTATGCTTTTTTTTTTGTATAAAGACTATTATTTCATTTGCTGTTGGTCTTTACACACACAATGGCTTGAAAATATAAATTTGCGATTTTTCTTGTTTGATTTTTAATGTTGCGAATATATTTGTGAATGATTTAAAAACAGTATTTTCTGACGGTTTAATTTAATTTAATTTAATTTTTTTATTTAGTTTAATTTAATTTTATTTATTTAATTTAATTCAATTTAATTTATTCATTATATAATTTTTTTTTTACTTTATTTTATTTATTTACTTTTATTTTATTCATTTTTTTTATTTTATTTATTTTTTTTTAACGTTATTTTAGTTATTTTTACTTCAATTAATTTTTTTATTGATTTTTTTTATTTTTTTCTATTTTTTTTATTTTATGCTTTCACTTTATTTTATGTTTTTTATTCTTTTAGTTTATTTAATTTATTTTTTTTTAATTTATTTAATTTAAGTTTTTTTATATTATTTAATTTTTTTATTTATCTTGTTTTTACTATATTTTAATTTTTTTTTTAATTTGCTTTCTCTATTTTTTTACTTTATTTTCCTTATTTTTTACTTTATTTTTTAAGTTATTTTATTTTTATATTTGATTTTTTATTTTATTTTGTTATTGGATTTTTTTATTTTATTTTATTTTTTAGTTTATTTTATTGTTGAATTTTTTTATTTTATTTTATTGTTGAATTTTTTTATTTTATTTTATTTTTTAATTATATGCTTTTACTGAATGTTCTTTATTTTTTTTTTTTAATTATTTTATTTTATATATTTTTTATGTAATTTTTGTTTATTTTATTTCATTTAATTTTTTTAAATTATTTAATTTTTTATTTAATTAAATTTTTTAATTTTATTTTATTAAATTTTTTATTTTATTTTATTAAATTTTTTACTTTATTTTAAATCGTCTTTATTTTATTTTACTTAATTTTTTTTATTTTATTGTATTTGTTTTATTGTATTTAATCTTTTATTTAATTTAATTTTATTATTTTATTTTATTTTTTTAATTATTTAATTTAATTTAATTTTCTTTATTTTTTAACATTATTTTATTTTTTTTATTTGATTTTATTTCAATTTTTTTAATTTTATTTTATTTAAATTTTTTTATTTTATTTTATTTTATTTTATTTTGTTTTATTTTTTTTTTTATTTTATTTTATTTTATTATATTTTATCTTACTTTATTTTATTTTATTTTATTTTTTTTTTATTTTTTTTATTTTTTTAATTATTTAATTTAATTTAATTTTTTTTATTTTTTTACTTTATTTTATTTTATTTTTTTTATTTGATTTTATTTAAATTTTTTTAATTTCATTTTATTTAAATTTCTTTTTATTTTATATTTTTTATTTTATCTTTTTTATTTTTTTTTTATTTTATCTTTTTTATTTTTTTTTATTTTATCTTTTTTTAATTTTTTAATTTTATTTTGCTTAAATTCTTTATTGTATGTATTTATTTTTTTGCTTTCGATAATTTGTTTTTACAGGGATTTTAGAAAATTGCAAATTGTTTTCTTCTCTTAATTTTTTAATGCTGCATTTTTTTTCATTATGTATTTTTAAGTTTTGTATATATTTTCATCAATTTTTTTTAGCTGACTATTTTTACCATTTTTTAGTACTTTCACTACTTCCTCTCTGCTGCAATATTTTCTAACACCAATTTTTCTTATTACTGCTTTTCAAACCTCTTTCCTACCTACATTGCGGGCTCACATCTATTTTTACGGGAGGGTGGGGATTGGTGCTACACGCACTATATATACAATACATGTACATGTATATGTATGTATGCAAAAAAACTTTTACTCGTATTTGTGCATTTTACAAATATAATTTGACACTTGTTTTAGGTATATGTACTTGTAAGTAGGTTTGCATGTATGTATGTATGTGTGTATATGCTTTTCTCTTACGTTGCAATGCATATTTTTTGTTGTTTAATTTCGTAAATTTTCATTATCATATACATATACATATATATTGTTGCTGTTTTTTTCTTCAAATTTTATTTGTTACAGTAATAATCATAAGTTCATTTTACAAAGTCCATATAGCACAAGGCTGCAGAAATCGTTGTGTACTTGCAGCATAATTTTTTGTTATTTTGTGTGATTTGTTGCCGTGTTTTGTTTTTTGTTTGTGTAACATTTCTTTTATTTACTACTAAAGTAACTATCGACATATGTATGTATGTATGTATGTATGTAACTAACCAAGTATAATGCTCATTCAAACAGTGCTTACTTATTATGCTATGTTTTATATAGATTTTGTTTTTGTTGTTTCCATAATAAACGCATACAATATGAAATGTGTTGCTTACACGCTATATTTATATAGATACATATATGTATATGTACGTATGTATAATGGCATTATGCATTAACCAAGTGCATAATATAAATGAGTTTCTTCTTTTATAATTACATTGTTTTACTCTGTTTATAAACATATGCATATGTATACTTGACTACATCACAAAATAGAAATATGTAAGTTTATACAATATATTTTGTATTCTTTTTTTCTTTTTATGTTATTTTTTGTAAATATTTATAACTAAATTAAAAGCTATTGTAATGTAAACATATTTTTTATTAATGAAAATATACAAAACTAAAGTAAATATCTATAATAATACAATAATTAATCATAATAATAATTATAATTACAATAAAATAGTGTTTATATGTATAAAATCATAAAATCATCACATACGATGCACAACGACTTTCGTTAACCATTACTTTTTCTTTATCAGACAATTTCGCATCAAAATTTCATAAACTTTTCTTCTTTTTTTTTAACTACCCATTAACTGCTTACTGCGCTAACACACACATTACATACTATATTTATATAAATATAAGTATGTACTATGTGTACTTACTAAACGGTGAAAAAAAACACTTATCAAACAACTCACAAATCTACAAGCGTTTACAGTACAATATTTCCTCGCATCCTCTCTTCTCTTCATTTTTGCGCGCTACTACACACTACTACACTACAACATTTTCATTAACACTTATGCCACAACATGACTATTTTTATTCAAATCGGTTAAAAGTACCGCATCAAGATCTTCTGCCTCCAACAAATCCACACATGCATCACCATTCACCGCATTCGTTGTTGTAAGCAATGTGTTAGCACCGCCACCCAGTGTCCCGACCACGCCGCCATTCATGTTCGCATGCGTAACATCACCATTGGCTATAATTATAGCATCGGGCGAATTTCGACGACGTTCACGTTCGCGTACAATATGTGGCGCTTCATTGAATTCGTCTAGCTCGTCCATGCCTGTTTGGAAAGAGAGACAGAGAGATAGAGAGAGGGATAAGCAATGAGAAAACCCCTTCATTAATTGAAAATCACTCACCTGTGTACTTATTGCCGGCTAAAAGCAAATACTGGCCCGAACGATTGGGCCACAACAGACCGGTCATTACACAGTATGCCAAACAGTCGGCTGAGTTGGTAATACCCAGTAGTAGTTTGTAACGCCACATTGGACTCACCTGTAATGCGACGATAGCTACAATGGGTAAATATATGAACCACACCAGACTGGAGGCGCCCAAATGTAATAGGAAATCAAGCTTTTTCGTGGAATGTTCGTATTTCATGGTATTCCGCAGTTCGTAGAGGAACCAAGTCATGAATGATGTGCTGGAAAATGAAAAATAAATTAGTTTTGAATTTAGAAAAACAAAAAATTGTATAATATGAAAGCAATTTATAGCATCAAGAGGCATTTCTGGAGGGTATCTCTAACGAAACTTTTAAAAAATAGTATAAAATGAGATTGAATCAATCTAGCTGGCCTCTCTGAAGCAGTTATAACAGCTCAACTTGCTTTTCAGACCATAGAGCTTGCAAAGAGGTGATTGATGTAAAGTCTTCCTAGACAGTTCGAAGTATACATCGTCAATAGTTGGTGGTTGGACTGCGATAAACTAATTCAGAAGAAGAAGAGAGTTGAGTAAGGTGTAGGAGCGGCTAGTTAACCACTGTTAGAACCAGGCAAAGCTAGTGGATGTCGTCAAGGTCATAAAACAGAAGGAACAAAAGCTGTATGGTGGGTTCCAACCAAAGAAAGAGGAGTGTTAGATCAGTCAGTTTAAGAAAGATGTGTTTTTCATGCTAGCTGCTTGTTGTTTTTGTTATTGTAGCATCAAATTCATGGTTCACCTCTCCGACTAATGAGGAGTAAGTAATAATGGTTTACAAATTCGCCCACGGTAAGGTTTGTCGGTCGTAAGGGGCTACTAAAATCCGAAATCTCCCGCGACGGTTTGGTACCCGAACGACCAAGATTTTTATCCGGCCCAAGACTCTCTTCAGCAACATTCCCAAAAACTTCTTTAGAAAATAGTTTACAGCTGCAACAACTGCAACAGAACTACAGAGACGACTATGTTTTTTTTGTTGTTGTTGTAGCGGTTTACCGCTGGAGGAAATTTCTACACGGTGCATCGTGTCTCGTCGGGTTTTACAGCGATTTGACTGTGGCCCAGAGGAAAGGTTGCAGGATCTAAGTGCTCCTCCCACTTATTCCGCTTATGAATGTTGTCGTGACGACTCTGTTGTTGTTGTTGTTGTATCCGCAAAAATATTCCTCAAAGTAATTTTTGGGGAATGTTGCGGGAATGACAGTCCTTGGCCGGATAAAAAATCCGGGTCGTTCCGGTATAAAGACCCGACTGTCGCGGGAACTATTGGATTTTAGTCGCCTCTTACGACAGGCATGCCTTACCGCGGGTAAATTCTTGAACCACTAACCCGCAGGGGGTTAGGTTAGGTTAGTCGTGACGACTCTCATAACAGCCGGTTGATCCGGCTCTTCTTCGGTCAAGGCCTGCCACCCTTTCGGTGAGCTAACCCCGTTTAGGCCATCAAGTAATACTAGGACCACAGAGAAAATTTCTGTCTATAAAGAAGTGATGCAGGTCAGAGAGATGTTTGTAAGTAAATTATATCCATCATCGCTTGCCATGCCACACGTACCGTAGTATCAAAACAATCCAACCTGGCCAAGTTTGATATTCATCAACATCAGATATAATATCGACCTCCGTCTGTAAGAAAAAGAAAGAAAGAGATGTTACTTATTTCCTGTAGACAAAACCCTTAGATCATACGACAAACCTTATCCCAAACATAGAGGAACATTTGAAAAGCGCAATATGGTACCCATATGCTCATCAATATAATCCAACCAGTACGATTTATTTGCTGACGTGTAACAGCCCAGCCTTTAGCCAACAGCAGTAGGATTAACATGAATGTAGTCTACAAAGGAAAATAAAATTCAATAAATTGTGGCATGAAAAATAACAAACTTCTCTACATACTCTACTAAATATATCCAATATATCGCCCGCTGTCTGCATATTCGGCATGCCAACACCATTGAGAGCGAACTTTATCAAATGCGCCGTAATGAAAGCCAAACTTACAAACTCGCTAGCCAAGCTAAGTGTAAAGAGACGCGTTACAGGATGTTTTTGCAAACGCACAGCATATATTTGCACCGGTAATAGCACCAGATAGACAAGCAGGAAAATCATATACATTTCAAGTAAATTCTGCTGATCGAAGGAGAATTGAAAGCTGAGTGGATGTGCTGCAGAATTATTTGGATGTGTATTAACCACATAAATATCGTAGGCAAGTTCATTGGGACTTTTGAGATGATCGTAGGCTTGCCACTTGCATGTGGTGCGATTACGATAGCAGGCAGTGATTGCGACATACCAGAATCTAGTAGAAGAAAAATATTATTTTATTGTTAGAATGTTTGTAAATATGTACAATAAAAAAAAAAAATATAAAAATGCTATATGTAAGTATGTATATCAAGAGCCTGCTTGAGAAACTAAACTAAACTAAAAACTGTCACGATTTATCTAAAACATTTTATTTAATTAACACTTAAGTAAACAATTATATATTTGTTAATAAACAAGAGTTCTGAAAAAGCATAGTAAGTGAAAATGGCAAAACCCAAATTTTTTAACTCAGTATAGAATAAATGATAACTATATAAAGCCATAGAAGCCGCGGAACTCATTAGATGGGAAAACTCAAAACAACAACAACTTTACTTTCAAGTACACGCTGAGTACTTTCTTGAATTTGCCTAATTGACTCGTTAGTCGTTGATCGTTGATAGTAATGACTTTGCAGCTGAACTTGAAAGAGAGTTCAAGCAACTGTTATGAATTCACACTTGCATAGGATTACGTATATAGTTTACACTTTTACTTTCGTCTACCACACACTCTAAACAAAGCCAGCTGGCGGTATATTATCCATAAAAAGTGAAAGGAGAGCGTAAAACACGCAGCCAAAATAATGTATAAACATATAAATACTACAGTATTAACAATTACATACACATGAAAGTATTTTGAAAATCAAAACGGCAACATGTATGTGTCTACCACTCATACTAACAACCAAACAGACGCTCGCGCTTATCTAATCTTTGAACAGTTCGCTTACATAGGAAATTTATTGAAACATGACATAGAGTGCGCTTTGATTTTTATTTTATTAATAATACTCGCACTTATAAGCAATAAATGAACCGTATATATTGGAATATTCAAACGATTTTAAAGCGTGGCATGACTCGTACACGTGTTAGTAATGGTACACAGCAACAAAAATGTAGTTTAACAAGTATTTATGATGTTTGCAAAGCAAAGGCAGGAATAAAAAATTGCACTAAAATAAGAGTAAAATGCAGGCACAGCGAATTACATACATACACGTATGTACGCCTAGAGAGTTATGAATATACGTCATTTGCCAAGCAGGCAATTTTTTATACTTTCTGAGAAATTAAATAAGAAATGTTTTCGCCATTCCACACTATTATCACGTTAACATTGAAATTATTATGTACTGAACACTTGTATTTACTCGCTTTATTTTTATTTATACACTTTATCACCGCTAACATTCTTTCTACCCCCCGGTAGCCCTGTAGCTTGCAAACGCTTAACATTGTCAACCTTCAAAAAAAAAAAAAAAGAGAGAAACTTTACCTCGCCTCCGATACTTCGCTAATCGTGTAGGTGAACTGATGTTGCGCTATCACGTTACTGGGCGTATCCTCGTCCGCACACAATCCACCATGTGGACATGGCACCCGCCGCACATAATCACGTTTACCCTGTTTATTGCATGTCTCATCATAGATTAGCGGTTGTAGGTGGGCAAACATACGTTGACACGCCAACTCAGGATCAGTTTTACTGCGATTACTATAGAAATCAACAAATGCCTTTTTGTCCAATACCACCAATGAAATGGGTTGTGCAAATTTATCCTTTCTCGCTGTGATGTTACCGTATATGTAGCCAAATGAGCCACCATGTGGTATGGTCGCTTCAGCTTTTTGGAAACCAAATTTGGTGATAACTTTGAAAAAGTCGTTTGTATGAAATGTGCCTGTTAAATGTATTGCGGCACTAAATTGCCATAACGCTTGAAAAACAAACAACCAGTGGAGTAGGGGTAGATGTAGTAGTTGCAGCCATGAAGGCGGCCGCTGCCGCTTCATTGTGCAATTGCAATACTTATTACTGTTGTTGCACTTATTATTATTTTGTTGTGTTGACGTTGCGTTTATTATGCGTAGCTATAAGTTATTGCCTGCGTTTTATGTTGATTTTTTTCTTCTTTTATATGAAACGCACGTATGCACAAACCGATATTGCGAATTTCGATTTGGGTGGAGTGGTGTAGGAATTTTGTTTTCAGCTCTTTGTAGTTGTGCGTTCGTGTTGCATATTTTTGTTTTAATATTCTTCAGTGATATACCGACACTTTTTGGCGTATATTTATTATGTACAGCGCTTTGTATTATTTTAATTCATTGTTAAAAATTACAAAAATTGCACCAGCGCACATACACGGGAAATGATAATAAAACACGACAAACTAAAAAACTTTTCGAGCTGTCAAATTGTTTTGCTTTCGGCAGTGCTGCCACACCAATTGAAAGTTTCCATATAAAACTACATTTACACAGGCGTATTTAAGATATTAATACAATTAATATCAGTGCGGTGCCGAATCCCGATTTGGCATGGAAACGAAAATAACATCCACTGATAATAACATAATCATGTTTTGAAATCCTACCGTATTTAATTTATAGCTTCAATTTAGTGTTTCGTATTTCTTTACTTTCTCAATTTTACAAGCAATCATGGGTAAAAACAAGTTCATATAAAATACCTTTTGCAAAATTTTCCAATAAGAAATATTCAAATTTTTCAGAAATGGGAAGTAAATAGTAAATGCGTCAACAAAATACCTGAATATATTTTTTAATTCCGATCAATTCCCTTAACTAAAATATGGACCAATACAGCAAGCACCAATTGTAGCTTTTAGGGAATAGTTAAAAGATTTACCATATTACCAGCGAGGTTCTGTTCAAAATTTTTCTTATTTGAATTTTTAAGCATTTCAGAATTCTGGAACAATTTTGAAATAATTTGTTTTTGAGTTCATCATTCAATTTTCTATATTTTTGTTTTCATATTGAAAAAATTCAATCACAAGCTTATACGATTACTGCCTTTATGAAAATATCAAAGAAAACTCATTTGAAAATAATTAAGCAAATAACTACTTTTTCAAAACAAACGAGGTGACGTTCGAATGTTTCGTTATTTGAATTTTTAAGCAGTAAGGCTTTTGGAATAATTTGGAAATACTTCTTTTTGAATTACTCATTCAATTTTCCATACACTTAGGAGTATTGTAAATTTTCAAAAATGTTGCGCCGTATATTAATATACGTTCTTTGACCACATTGAAAGTTGTAAAACCACAGAAACTATGCTTCTCGTCTTAAAGCCTTTTTCTTTATTTGGAAACTTTTGATGTCAGTTTCTTCTGAAAACGTGTTACGCTTCAAAGTGGTTTATTAAATTCTTAATCGGGCTTGATAATCTTACTAATATAAATACAATTTTAGTAATTTTAATAAATATTTTGCTTAAATAAATAAAATAGAACATTTAAATTTAGCAAAACAACGAAAATAATGTTCTCAATACTCTCAAACCTAACGTAAATGAAAAATTATATCAACAGGGTTATTTGTTTTATGAAACCACGCACAATTTCATTTTATCTTATTCACCCTGTACATAGTTTCCTGTTTTAGCAAAAGCAAAAACCATTTTGGTTGACGTTTACACAGGAAGTACCGCTGCTTTTTGTTCATATAAAACGTGGCGTGATTGAAATTTTCTTTTCTATGGATTAAAAATTCTTTTGTTGAGGAATAATATTATTAATAATAATAATAAATTCATACGTTCACCTGTGCTTACATATGTATATGTATACAGATTTGCTTTATATGCTATAAAATTAGTTTTAATATCTTTTTACAATACAAAAATAAAGTACCATGGCGGTTGTGTAAAAAGTTCAAACGTAATTCAAAAGTGCTAATCTCTTGCCAACCCTTACAAGTGCTTAAATTTTCATATTGAAATACAAATTTTGTTTGAATAATTTTCTTTTGATCATTTTTGAGCCCCAAACACCTGTAATTGAATGCTATTGTTCGGACAAAACTAACGTTCATATTCATAAATAACTATAAATCAGCATCTGTTGCGTTAATTCCCAATGGATGTGTGCCCATTCGCAAATGCTTTACGTAATCATCACCTTGCAAGGAAACTATTTAGCTGTATTCACATCAAAGCATCAAAATTATTGTGGAAATATTGTTTAAAATGAATGTAAATGCATACACATATATATACTACATAAGTACGTGTGTGTATAAATGCGAATATGTGCGTAAAGAAAACTTTTAACTCAACGCGTTGTGCCATCAACCCCATCGGCTGAGGTTACCAAATTTGCTGCAGAGTGAGGTCATCCTCAAGAAACCATATACAGTCCAAACAATCAACAAAATGAGAATGATAACAGCATAACTTACCGAGAAAGTACTATCCAATCTTATTTCGAGTATAAAATTTCTACCGTATGCCAGTGAAATTGATTTCGTTGGACTACTAAATACTCCAGATTGAACAAGCTAGTATCAGTAAATGGATTTCCCTTTGTATGGCTTGGAAGCAGTACACGCTGCGGGTGTTACGGAGAGACTCTAACTTGGTTGGAAAGCAAAATATAGAGTGTAGCGAATTTGGCAATTTGCTTCATTTGCTATCTCTAATTTCCCGCAGCAAAGAACAGAAATGAAATGCAGATAAGAAATTAAGAAGATGAAGCAGCAAGTTGATGGATTTACGCTGGAGACTGGAAGATGGATGAACTTTACAAACGAAGCACGATTAAGCAGATTATTCTCTATAAAAACGCATTGGTGTGCCTTTTGTCACATGCAGACCTCTCTATTACCTATGATCACTTTGCGTTAAGTGTGAATCAAACTACGGTTTACCGGAAAATTTTCCAAACTTGAACGGAAATATGTCCCATTCCGAGATCACGAGAAATGTTTAACTTAAAAATCATTGCCAGGTCATATGCAAAGTAGCAGAAGTTCTAACGTGCCATTGTTGTATAGGACGACATGCCAAATGACAAGGAGCTCTTTATACGAGATGCTACTGGCGCTACAAGAATGATGAGGAGATGGAAATGATTATGTTATTGGTCTGATTTGGTGCTAGATTTCAAAAATTCGACAACATAAACCTGGATAGCTAGAATCAAGGACATTAATATGTGGCATGTGGCAAAAAATTGTTGAAACCACATATTGTCCAAGTCGTGTGCTTCAATTGCAAGCCAAAAAAGGTCGGTTATCATACGATCATATTTCGCCGAGTTGAGAGTAAGTAAGGTCCAATCAGACTGCCGGACCAAATAATAGACTCTCTTAAATAGTTTCAATGTGTCCGGTGTACCAAATGCGACAGTTTTGCTTATTTACATATCTCCCGAGTGAGAAGTATGCCTCGTCGCTTTAGAAAATTTGGTTCGACAAACCGCCGTTCATTGCTTCGCTCTCCAAACACCCACGTTGTGCGGTCATGTCTTCCGAATGGATGAAAACACTCCAGCTTTGAAAGTATTTGATGCAGTACCCGCTGGTGAAAGCAGAGGAAGAGGAATACCTCCACTCCGTTGGAACGATCAAGTGGAGAGTGACCAACTGGCGCCAGGCAGGGAAAAGAAGATAAGAATCGCGCTCTTATATTGATTCGGCTATAATCGCTTAAGCGGTGCCAACGCCAATAAAGAAGAAGAAGAAGAAGTGGTTGTTAAGTGAGCCAGTTTTTATAAATACCTAACTTTTTACTAAAACAAAAGATGTTTTGTTTGACAGATGCCGAAATATAGCTCCGTACTTTTGAAATCACGAAATGGACAACTCTATAATTAGGTATAACTAACATTGCTGGCAAAGAAAAATTGGAAATTTCATCCGAAAAATTCGCTTCGTAATATAATTTTATTTAATTCGTAATATAATTTAATATTTAATTAATAATTTTATTTCCATTTGTTGGAAAAAACATCAAGACGCAAAACCCACAATTTGGAGGAGGAGCTCGGCTTCAGCGGTTACAAAGTGTCAATTATATAATATAATTTTAATTAACAAATTTATAAATAATTACTTTAATTAATTCAAAAAGATTTTTTTAAGTAATAAAAAAAATCAAAAATAGCTTCTTTAATGACACATTTTATTTTCCGTGCAATTCTTCTTCTTGTCAAATGTAAATTCTCATTCACAATAGTAGGCGGTGGGGAGTATTTAATGGCGTTGCCAAGTCGAAACTCAGCTATCAGCTAGCTAAGTGGTGTGTGTATCTAGCCGTGAGCTGCTAAACAGTCTGCCATTAAATTTTAGTAATAACAAACAGTAAAATATTCCAGTATATGCAAATTAAAGCTGCTAATGCACATTAACAACGCCGTCTGTCTATGTTGTAAGATGTTATAAGAAAGTCTCTACATTTTTATACTTTAGATTTGTCGCCAGTTGCGTTGTAGAGTTCAATGAGTTGTAGACAGATCCTTTTCCACACCGCATGACATACCAAACATTTTTAACAAACTTAAACAAGATGAATTAACTTACTTCGTCGGATAAGTTCTTCCAAAGCAAGGCAAGCTAAACTCTAGCTTAACAGATTTTATATATACGTATGTATGTATGTACATTTCTATTTGTTTGTATGTATACTTATATTTGTTTCTTTATGCGTAGAAAGAACCTGCCAGTTGCTAGGCCGAAATGTCAACTCTGTTGAAGGGTAAAAGTGATTGTTAATTTATTGCTGTCCACACACTATTAATGCAATATTAATTTCATGTGACATGTAGGTAAACATACACACACACACACATCCGTCTCATTATTTATGTGCGCTTATTTATTTATACAATTAAAATATTTCAGAATATCTAAGTTTCTTCAGCAAACATGCATACGTGTATGTCACTGTCTTTCGAATTGTATGGTTCTTCTTCTTCTACTTCTACTTCACCTTTCTTTCTGCTTTCCCTCCCCTCTCTCCCTGCCACCTTCTTGACCGCACTGACACGAATATCACAAAAATTCCATAGTAAAATTAAGTGATATGACCGACCTTCTGGCATTTACTGACACTTTGTGTTTGAACTGCTAACCCGCTTTTGCAGCAGAACAATAATACACGCACACACACATATATAGGTATGTACAATTATGTATGGAGAAAACACAACAAAATTCTTCCGCCGTCAAAGCACAAGGCGTGAGTGGGCTGAGTCGAGTCGGAGGTGAGCATATCATAAATATTTGCCAAGTGACCCATTCGTGCGGTGGAATGCAGCAGAGCAGCAAAGCAAAAGGATTGTTTTAATTGTTTCAAAACTTAGCCAAATGTTTGTAAGCACACAAACACACACGCAAACACGCCTGCATGTACATACAAGTACATAGAAAAGCCAAGCAGCATGCAACCAAATGCGAAATGAAGTCTTTCCACCAACCGGGGTGGCGGCTACTGTGACTATGTGGGAGCTTAGAACACCCTAGCTACGTTTTGGGCGGCTTGTGGCATGCGTCATGAGACGCTAAGCTGTACATAGGCGTGCGGTTTGTCACATTGTTTTTTATTAGTTTTCGTGCCGCCCAAAAAGTGTGTGGCGGGGGAGGGTTAAACTTTTTCGACAGTTTTGAAAGTTTTCCTGGACTGGACATTCGGAATTGGAGTTTGTTTTCGCCCTTCCTTTTTTCGCTAGAAATGGATTATTTTTTCGCAAGCGTTCTAAAGTCCGACGAGACATGTTGGGTGTCTGCGTGTGTGTGTGTGCGTTTGTGTGTGCCAATGCAGAAATTAAAGTTGACGTTGCTACTATAATTGTGAGGTTATGACATAAAAGACTCGCATAGAGAAAAGTTTTATTTAACGTTCGTAGAATATATTTACATGTACATATATACATATGTACATATTTACAAATGGAATTAAATTAAGCTTCAAATGTAGCACACACTCATATAATTTATTTGCTGTTGGTTTTTAGTTTGGAAGACCATTTGGCTGCTTTAAATTGCTCAGTTGCGAAATTAATTTGAGGTTAGACTCTAGGTATATACGAGTACATATGTATTTATATTCTTTATAGCCCCTTCAGCGACCTTCTGCCGAGCTTCTTCACCAGTTTTTGGTTTGCGTCTTAATGCTTTTCCAACGAGTGGAGGGACCTACAGTTTATACTAAACCGCCTCCGAACGACCGATGGATTTTTTATGAGGAGCTTTTGATTTTCATGCCAGAAACACACTCGCAGGACGCAATTAGAAATCTATAATTTCGAATGTTGGTCGTACCAACACTCGAACCCAAGCCTTCCGAGCGGCAGTACGCAATGCTAACTACTCGGCTATTACAGCCGCCGAGGTTGGATTATAGTATTAGTAATATTTAATGGTTTTGTGGGTCCGCGCATATATCTCTTACCTGCATTCTTCATGCGGTTGCTACGGCCCGTAAGAACTCGGATCAGGAAAGCGTTTTAAGCAATAATACAGGCAGAAGAAGAGGCCTTACTAAGATCTCCAGATGAAGACTTGATTCCAAGCATTAAAACGGCTGAAGTAAAAGCTCTTACCAAGCTCTTCGAGTGAACCAAAGGCTCTTCATTGGTTATAAATATAAGCCAACTCGTAAAATCCAGTAAGGAGTAGTTTGAAGGTTAAAGCAATGTACAAGGTGGCGATCAGAGTTCACGAAATACTCAAAAAGGGATAAAGGGTGAAGTGAACCGGGTCCGTTTAAGCTAAAGAACATTTGAAGGAGGACCGAGCATATTATTAAACAAGCCTACTGTTCCGAAGGTTGCAAAACGAATCGGCTATCGGAGGTCAAGGAAACGTTTGAGCCAGCAAAAGTGTTTGTTGTGCAAAGACGACGTTGCAAAGCTAAACCTCAGGCTCGATCGGTAAATACCAGCAACTTCCCGGGTGGCAGCGGTGGCCTATGAGCTAGACAAGAAAAGTTTAATCATGAAGTTCAATGACCGCTGCAGCTTTCTGGGGGTAAATAATGTAACGTAAGTGGGGGAGTGGTAGAATTGAACACTTTTCGAAGGATGAACACGTACCCGAACCGGCTTGTGCCAATATGCGACACTGCAGTCTCGCTGAATGATGCTAAGCCAGAGCATACCATAAGCCTGTTGGAAACATAGAAGCCTCCTGCTTCCTGGCGCGGTTTTTGAGGTCAATAATATCAAACTCATCGGCGTACGCCCGCAGCTGTACATTCTTATAGAAGATTGTACCTTATCTATTAAGTTCTGCAGCTCGTATTAGTTTCTCCAGCAATTCTCGGCCAGCTTCTCAAGCTCTTCACGCTCACGCATCTCGGATTCTTTCTTTTTTTGTCTGCACATGCGTCTTGCTTCCTGCTTAGTTCTTGGTATCTATCCCACCATACACAGACTCGTATTGTGGTCCTTCGCAACGTTGCGATGTAGGCAGGGTGCTTTCTCTCCACTGCGATACGACAGTCCTCCTCGGAAGATATCTCTGTTACGTGTGTTGAGAAGAATTGAACTTAAAGCTCATCGCCTATAAAGAGGACTCGCTCAAATTCGCTCTAAATATCTGGAACTACTTTTCTTTTCCTTGAAAAAAGATCATCTTTCATAATAACAATTGGCGCCTTGTAACCACTGAAGGGATTTTTAGCCGAGCTCCTCCTCTAATTTGTGGTTTTGCGTCTTGGGGTTTATATTGTACTAAGCCGCCTCCGAACGGCTGATGGTCCGAAATACACTCGGAGCGGTGGACATTCCCTGCTGATGGCCGACCGCAATTATATTGTACAATCTAACTTAATTTTTTATTTAAATTAATTTTCCATAACTTTTGGATGTTGCTGGCACCGGAATTTGAACCCGAGTCAGTACGCAATGCTAACCACTCGGCTACCGCGGCTGGACCATCTTTCGCTCTCTAGAAAATCGTCATAACCTCAAAATCAGAGTATTTAATTTAAGTTACGAATTACAAAAACAATTTCCGTTTGAATTTATAGCCACTTTTATAAACAATTACACGCAGCTTATGGCACATTGGGAGGCCATAAAAATTATGAAACATCAGCAATTCGAACACAAGCGAGGATGAGCGCATAACTAAACAAAAACAATACAAACAAAAAAACAAAACAAAAAAGAATGAAAAATGTCCAAGAATCATAACATGTAAACAACAACAAACCACCACTCAGCGTCATCAGATAAACGGCAATCGGTCAACTATTATCGATGTAAGTAGCCATGTTATGAATAATTTAGGATATGATCCCTCGATAACCGTTAAGCGGACAACTGAAACGACCGCACAACAACCAACTGAAAACAGCCATCACAACGGGTCTGTCTCCTAAGCGTACCATGACTCTCTCTCTCCACTTCTACCACCCCCCGTTTGTCTGTCTTTGTGGTCGACATGCCTAAGCGCCAGGCCAATGTGGCTACCACTAATCCCGTCGATATTGCAACTAAATGACAAGCGCTGATGTTGTCATTTCATTCAATCATAAATATTAAATAAAATACAGTCCCATACATACGTACATACATACATATAATATATCAAGTATCGCCGATAAACCAACAAAAGCGTAAAGAAGAAAAAGGAGCGAAGTGGAACGGAATGTGGCACACGCAGGCCACTGGTTATCGGTCGGTTGACCGGGTTGGGTCGAGTGGTTAGCTGGTGGGTGGGTAGTGGGTTGATAAAGTGGCCGCTGGTTTGCTGGAATTTATGTCGGTCAAATGTATGTAGGCTCGTGTGTGTGTGTGCGTCTCTCCCGTTCGTTCAATATTTACAGTTTATGCTTTTGTTTGTTTGTTTTGTTTTGTTTTGCTTCCTTTCTTCATGCTCTTTTTTCTGTTATTATGCTTTGTTTATTATTTGTTACTTTATATTGTTGTTGTTGTCCTTTCGTTTGTCGCAATCGTAATCGTTCAAATTCGATACGCCAATAATTGATGACAAGGCAGAAATTACGAAAACTAACGGTGCTTATTGGTTTCATTGCTGCGTCTCCGTTCTTCTAGGGTTGCGCAGAAGTGTAGAAGTGCGGCAGTGCGCGGGGGAGGGGCGTACCAGTTTTAGGTTAAAATTTAAGAAAGACTTTAAGTGTAGATAGAAACAGGGTGACTCGTCATATGTTGGTTTGAGATTTACTCAAAGCAGTGAGAGTTTCTGTAATCTTCGGGACAGGCTAAATGTCGTATAGTTTAAAAAATTTTGAGTTTAGAAAAATTACTTAAGTTATTGAAATAAAAGAAGATAAGCTCAACACCAAATCGTTACTCCGGTCAAGCCTCAGTGGGTTTCAAAAAACTTTTTTTAGAGACAGAATGGTGCCTATAAGTGCATAGAGTGGGTTTCATATCTGGACTACTGAGACTGCATACAGTTTAAAGACTATTCCCAATTCCTTCTCCAAGGGGTCCTCGTCGTACAGCCTGGAAACGTGAATAACTCTTGTGTGAGATACAGTAACTAACTCGTTTGAAGTCGTGGGCCACAGAGCCGCTCCGTCTCTCCTGTTTAAAGATTAACTAAAACCTTACTGAAACATCTGTACACCAGAGGTGCGACTATGAGCGAACGTTGGTTTTGATACAAGAGGCCCACTGTGTAAATGTGTTCTGGCTGGTGTCCTGGTTAGACTTAGGGTCGACATCACCAAAACCAAGAGGTGCGATGGACGCAAACCAGTGACTCCTTATAACACACACTATTTAAAGCGGTCAGTCTCCGAACAACTGATGGATTTTAATTTCCCTTAATTTTTTTTTGGTTGTTGGTCAGACTAGAACTCGAACCCTGGCCTTCCGAATAGCAGTATGTTAAGTCAAAAACTCTGATATTAGCGATCGTGTAAAGTAGCGCAAAATTTGGTGTCCGTTTTGCGGCGGGAGAAAGACACAGCCGCCGAGTTTTGTCACCGCAGAATACAGAAGTTCTTCAACATATCGCAAATTAGCGTCCACGTCCAGTCGAAAGAAAGAAAGACGATATGGCCATACCTTTTCTCTCCGCATAAAAAACCTGGAAATCAGAACGAACATGTTTTGATTAACGGACAACGTGTCTGTTGCAGAGAGACCACTAACCAACTGATCTTTTCTATTGAGTAGAGATCTTCCTCCTCCTGTGTTTCCACCTGTGGGATATTGTGTCGAAAGCTTTTAAGGCTGGAGTATTGTCTCTCGTACGGACGACATGAACTAGCCAGTGCAGCCATGTTTTCCCAGGTCTTTATACTAATGTTGCCATACACCTCGCAGAGCTCATGGTTCCAGCGTCTGAGGTATCTCCGTCAGCCTCTCTATTTCTAAAATCTGTACTTAGTTAGGTGGGATCTGGGCCGTCTTCGAACCCAGTCTGAGTTGCGAGGAGAAAAAGATTTTCTGTTTTGACTTCAGCAGAGTCTCTCTACAACCTCATAAGCAAGTCAAGAAGTAGAGCTCGAGACTTAACTGAGAAGAGCGATAATGGTTTAGAGCAGCTGGAAGAGCGAATGATTATCAATCCCTTCAGGGAGTCAGAAAACTAAAGTGAACGTACTGTTTGCGTTGCGTCGATGTCGGACAAAGAAGAGATTAGACTGAGGCCTTGTGCGCATTGAGTATATATAGCCAGAATGTAAAAGTACTAAGTGCAAGTAGTTGCCACAAGGCAGATAAAACTTGTGGGCTGAAATAATAGGTGTCCGTTCTCTCTGTCAGTTGTTAGAGAGTGTGAAAAGGTATTTAATATGTTCCATAAGTTCAGAGGCAGTCCGGAAATTATAGATTTTTTATAATTTTGAATACAATTTCTGATGTGACGGAAGGCACCTCTACCGGAAGTCAGTAGTCACGGCTGTTTTGCGGTGAGCTGCTTCTTGACGACCTTATACTCGTATGTATAACCTTTATAACCTACATAAAGATTTCGCGTCGAGCGCTTCCTCTAGTTTGAGGTGTGCGCCTTTGATAAATGGATTAGACTACTGCTTTATTCCACCTCTGAACGTCAGATGGAGTTTTATAAAGAGCTTTTCATTTCAGTTGGAAAATACATACATTCGGATAGATCAACATTCCCAGCCGGGAGGCGAACGCATTTTGAAAAATCTTCTACCATAATTTTGGTTAAAGGGGACTTACTTTTTTATACATATCTATTGAGTATACGCTTCGCTGTGAATTTTCCATACAGTTTGCTTACCTCTTTTAGTATCGAGAGCAGCCTAACGGTATACGCTCTAGAAAGAAATATTTCTGAACTTGTGAAACACCCTATCAAAAAGGCCATGTGCCCACTTCGTTAGTACATATTGATATGTAGAAATAACTGTATTGCCAATATATTGTATTTTTTCTGGTCTTATTGCTGCCGACAAATTGACTGACGGACTGACTGCTCCGACATATGTATGTATGTATGTATGAACAATAGAAAAATATCTGTATGTTTGTGTTGAAGTTCAAAGCGAAATTCTCTTACCCGGAAATTGCACAACCTTTGCAGAATTTTACCCTTTGTCATTTATGGCTCGTACATGACAATTTGTCGCAAATAAGCAATACTCACATATGTATGCAGGTATATACATACATATGTACATATAACGTCTAAAAGCCAGTAAAGAGCCGACTTCCGATTAACGATGCCCAACTGCTGCTGCCGCTTGATTGCCCAGTGACGCCACTGTGATGCCACGCGTGGTCATTTAGTGTTTCCTTTTCCATTCTTGCAGGCATTTTACTTTTGGTTTCAGCTTTCGGAGAGAAGACTGTGAATATTTATCTCTCTCCACTATTTTGTTTTTTTTTTAATCAATACTCATAAGGTTTTGTTGTTGCGGCAGTTAATCGCGTGGTGCCGCAATTTCTGTCGAATGTTGATTTGTTTATTTGCTCAATAATTTTCTGTCTCTGCTTCTTGTTCTTCTTATTCAATTTTCTAGGTTTCGCAATATTGTATGTTTTGTTGTTTTTATTATTTTTGGTTTGTTAAAGTCAAGCATGTTGGCGACATTTCCGGCATAAATAACCCACATTAACCACAATCCAGTAAACAAGCCAAATGAGTGAATGGCTCTGGAGAGGCGGAAGAGTGAAGGAAACATGAGGTTCGTTAATTTTTATAGAGTCAGCGGCTAATCAGTAGTTGAGGGGTTCATTGGAGAGGTTAAAGTAGTGTTTGGAAAAGCTACCATAAATGGATTTGTATTTACATACATACACATATATACTTATATTTAATGTACTTATGCGAGTATATATTTATTTATAGCATTTTTAAAATCAATCGTGCATATACGAGTATTCGTACATATTTGCAATGTGTGTAAACAAAATGAGCCGTGGCAGCCTGCAGGGCGCCATTTTGCTGGAGTGAGCTTTCATAGTTATTTCTTTATTTATTTATTTTGCACTTAAATTCTTATATTTACTTTTATTTTGTTTTCGAAAATAAACTTAAAACCCTTAAATTCTCTGTTTCTAAGAGAGCTTTTTGGAGCTTTTGAAATTTTTAATTATTTTTCTTTTAAATTTGTTTTTGTGAAAGTATTTTTTCTGGTTTTAGGATTATTATTGTTTTTTTATATTATTGATTAGGATTATTATTGTATTTCATTTTAATTTTTTCTATTAAAAAAATTAATAATTTTTTTAAAAGCTAAAAGAACAGCTCTTGAAATTTTTGGAGCTTTTGAAAATTTATTAATTTTTTGTGAGAAAGTATTTTTTCTAGTTTTAGGATTATTATTGTATTTCCTTTTAATTTTTACTGTTTCCAAGAGAGCTTTGGAAATTTTTAATTTTTCTTTTCTTTTTAATTTTCTTTTATTGGGAAAGTATTTTTTTGCTTTTTTAGGATTAATATTGTATTTAATTTAATTTTTTTTCTATTTCCAAGAGCTTTTTAGAGCTTTTGAAATTTCATAATTTTTTGTGATTTTGTTTACACGTATGGTTTCACGATTATTACTTATATCATTTTAAATTTAAACCAAATTTAAAACAGAAAAAGCTTGCTTGGTATTCCTTTCTAGCGCTGGAAAGCTTTTCGAGCTTTTGGATTTTTTGTGGTTTTTTTTTTTTACTTTATACTGCTTTGGAATAACTGCCTAGAGAGCTTTATTGTTTTTGGTAAACTGAATTTTAGGCTCTTGAAAGATCAAGACATAACCTTCCGGACTTATATTTATCTATTTATTATTTGAATATAATTAACAACAATTTTATATTACAAGATAGCTTGCTATTATAAATTTTTTTTTCTGAACATTTAATTTAGGAAATATACTAGACTGCTCTGTACAACTTCTAGGTTTTGGAAAATTTTTCGGAGCTTTTGAACACATATATTTTTTCATTTTGATCTTATTTAATTCTAAATCTTATTAAAGTTCAATATATACCATATATTTTTTAATTTTGACAAAAAGGAGCTTTTTTTGTATTAGTAGAATACATATTAAATTTTTTCTGGAAATCAAAGTTTCAATATGTTTTAATAGACTGATTTTTTATATAAATATTTTTTTTTTAAATCAAGGTTAGTGAAAATTCTAAACTACTCTGAACCACTTCTAGGATCTGGAAAGCTTTTTTAGTTTTACTGATTTTTTTCTCTGCTTTTGTTTTTATTTTTAATAATATTTAGTTAACCAGCTTTTCTTGTAAGCTTTTCACACTTTTTAATTTCATATATTTTAAATGGATTTTAAAATTTTCTCCAATTCAATAAAAGCATTTTTGAACTTTTTGCTGAACTAAAGTTTTTATTTTTTCCCAGAAACCCAATTTTCAACTGCTTCGGCTGATTTTACTGGTCTGATTTGAGCCGTTTTCCATTAAACAACGATTCTTATTTCGAATCTTATCCGAAAACTTTTAAATTTGTTAATTTTTGAATTTTTTCCATGTTTGTTTATTGTATAACATATTAGTTAGCTGCTTTGAATTTTTTTGCAGACCAAATTGAGCTGTTTTCATATTTAATTTTTGAATTTTCTTCTAATTTTTCCTAAATTCTGAGAGCTTTTAAGCTTTTGGGATTTCTGCTTTGTTTCAAAAGTTAATTTTTGTGTGGACTTTAAAGGCTGTTTTCAAATATATTTCTAATTCGAAGAGAGCTTTTTGAGATTTTAATTTTGCATTTATTCAAAGAAAATTATAATTTTTTATTTGATTTAGGCAGCTGATTAACTTTCTAGTTCCAAAACATTCTCTTAACAAGACGCGCTGTGAAGTAATAAATGACCTCCGTAAAGCTTAAAGCACTGCAGCCCAGAAAGAAACCGATCAGACCGCCAATGTAAACTGAAAAGAGAGAATATACAAATAAGGATATAATTAAAATGAAAAATAAACAGAAATATATTAGATTAAAGTTGCTGGTGTTATGATGAAGAGGATAGAAAGCAGAACTTTTTAGACAAACAAAAATAGAATCAGATCTATCTCGCTTAATGAGTAGAGCTTAATTGCTCTTTTGCTTCAATAATAATAACTAAGAGTTCCCGTATAAACCAGTTAAGAATTACAAATGAATGAAAGAAGCAACGATACAAACTTATAAAAAGATCACTTACCCAATACATCAGCGAACGAGAAGAGCACATCACGTCTCAGCTGCATTTTCGGATAGTCTATTATACCCCATTGTAGATTGGCGCCCAAGAACCAAACTCTGGAGCGCTGAAAGTAAAATAAAAAAAAATATATAAATGAAAAGAAAATATTTTAACCGAAGAGAATTTTTACACTTCAAAAACTCATTCCCACAAACAAAAATGAGAGCTTCAAAGTTAACGTGCTACTTTAAAAATCCCTCCAAAGCTTAATAAATATTAATGTCAACTGTTTGAGCAACTTTGAATGGCAACATTTCTCATTGACACCAGGACTACACTGGCCAACAACACTGAAATACAACAACAGACAATAAAAAAAATTATACTCAAATATGACTATCAATTTCGAAGGAAAATATTTTCCTTCCACTACGCTTTTCACAACACTGACTTATAACGCGCTGAATGGATTACATACCGTTATATTATACCATACTTACTAGCTAACAGGAGAGGAAGAAGAAGAAGAAGAAAAAGTAGTGTCCTTAACAATAATACTGACGAAATTTTCAATATTGTCGCATTGCAAATACACTCAGTACTACAATTTGCACTACAATTTGCGCAATATGTACATACAGCGTAGTATAACCGTTACAACACATTGTCACTTTGCATAAAAAAAGGATATTCAAAAGCATGAGCAAAAAAAAAAACAAAAAAAAAATAGAATATTGTCAAAGAAATTGACAAAAAGTGTGCGAGAGCGAAAATATTTTTATCGCCAATAATTCGGCATACAAATTGAGGAGCACAGCATGACAGCAGGAGCGGGCGCAGTATATTGCTCCTTTGCAGGATAATGCTGGTAACTATTTCACTGCTACTACTAATAACAACTTTGGGAAATCTGTGGCAATGCATTGCCGTTGCAAGTGCAAGGAAGTCAGCATTTTACGGAAGTCAGCAGTTGGCGGTAGCAGCAGTTACAGTCATGCAAGGATTCGTCCTGTCGAATATGTGATTTTTGGCATTACGATTGCTTTATAACGGTAGTATGTTACATAGTTGCTGAATATATAGAAATGCGTTGATAGATTTTTAAATACAGGGTGTCTTTATGGCGTGTGCAAACTAAAAAATGTATATCCTTTCCTGATTGAGTCTATGAAATGTCTGCCGTCGGAGTTGGATGGTATTGATCTGGACAACGTTTGCTTTCAACGAGACGGCACTACGTCTAGAGAGATAGAGAGAGAGAGAGACCGAGAGAGAGAGAGAGAGCGAGAGAGAGAGCGAGAGAGAGAGAGAGAGAGAGTGAGAGAGAGAGTGAGAGAGAAAGACAAAGAGAGAAAGGGAGAGAAAGTGAGAGAGAGACAAAGAGAGAGAGGGAGAGAGAGCAAGAGAGGGAAGAGCGAGGCAAAGACAAAGAGCGAGAGAGAGAGAGAAAGCGAGAGCGAGAGAGACACAAAGAGAGAGAGGGAGAGAGAGCAAGAGAGTGAGAGAGGGAGAGAGAGAGAGAGCGAGAGAGAGAGAGAGAGCGAGAGAGAGAGAGCGAGAGAGAGAGAGCGAGAGAGAGAGAGAGGGAGAGGGAGAGAGATAGCGAGAGAGAGAGAGAGCGCGAGAGAGAGAGAGTGAGAGAGAGAGGGAGAGGGAGAGAGATATAGAGAGAGAGATAGAGAGAAAGATAGAGAGAGAGAGAGCGAGAGAGATAGAGAGAAGGAGAGTGCCTTAAAGCAAGCACTCTTGAGTTAAAATACCATAAAGGCGTTCCTGGCTGCAGACGGTTGATTATTTTGATCTAAAAAGGCGAGGCCGGTAATATCCAGATGATAAAAACACACCTGAACTGAAAAAGTGAGAGCACAATTCTTTCATCTTCTGAAGTCATGCACTCAGAGAGATAAAGAGAGAGAGAGATGGAGAGGGAGAGAAATAGAGAGGGAGAGAGATAGAGAGAGAGAGGAGGAAGAATCCGAGCCTGTATTTTCAGACATTTCGGATTATCGAGTTGAGTTTTGTATTCTAAAGGAATTTTTACTATTTTCCATACATCCAAAAAGTAAGTACTAAGGAGTCGCATTCTTCAAAGGCCGTAGATAAACACCCTTTTAATTTTTTTTTTGCTTTCGCCCCTTTTTTGAGTCACTTCATAAGCAATTGTTGCTCAACTGAAATATGATAAATTGCGAGCTGATAGTAAATATATGAGTAGGGTGCAACTGTAGTATGATATGGTAAGGTACATATATACATAAATGCACACATGTATGTATGTATGTACATAGGTATAACTGTACTTTTACGAATAACATACTGGCACTTATCCTTGCAACATTTATATTCACAAGTATAAATATGAATAAAAAAAGGAATTTAAATAATATGTATGTATTTATATAGTGCTATGTAAATAATTGAATGTGCGAGTATGTGTGCATGTGAAATTTCATCTGCAAAAAAAAAAAAACAAAAAAAGACGAGAGATATGCGAATTCGTTTACAATACTTACATAGGATTGCACAAAGAAATTGGAGTCATCGCAATTTGACAGGCAATGACAATCGATTTTATGCCGGTTGGACTTGAGCGAGATGATTTCTCCTGAATTGGAATAAAATGTATCAAAAAAAAAAAAACATTAAAATTTATTAAATTTAAAATCAAAAAAGATTCAATTTAAAAATTCGTTCCTATTGAAAATATATTAAAGTAAGAAATTGAGTAAGCGTACATATGTAGCCGGGGGCTTATCATATTGATGAGTTATATGATATAGAGGGGAATGAGAGAAAGAAAATGTACAGGCTAATGGGCTCTTACTGAGCATCTACCATATATAACTACTCTCTAGTCTAGATTCTAGACATTAAACTCAATATAAGCAGGGGGACACACGAAGATCCATAGGAAAAGGTAACAGAGAATACACACGTGTATACATGCACTTTGTATACCTATAAATAAGAATCGTAACCCCCTCTCTTACTGTCTTTACCGACCTACCGCTCTCAACTTCGATTCATCTCGCCCAACTACACTCTTCATAGTGCTTCCCGCAGCGTTCGGCAGTTTACTTCTCAAGTTTCTAATCTAGCGGAGCTGTAGGGGATAGAAGGCGGTAAAACCATTTGCAAAATCATATGTGTGGAGTGCTCACATCGGAGATCTTCTCATGCTTTCTTCTGGCAAACAGATCAACTGACTATCTCGGATAATAGAGCGGTCACTTGAAATAGCAGTTGATTGGGCTGACAGTCGAGAACGCCTTATAAACTCGGTAAACTATCTTTAAGTTGTAATATTACAATTCCCTTCAACTCAA
The DNA here is from genome assembly GCA_037013455.1 of Ceratitis rosa. Classification (NCBI taxonomy): domain Eukaryota; kingdom Metazoa; phylum Arthropoda; class Insecta; order Diptera; family Tephritidae; genus Ceratitis; species Ceratitis rosa. The sequence continues at coordinate 13,125,724 of JAWMAG010000013.1, read as the reverse complement.
TTAAGTAGTAGTAGAGGCCACCTACTCCTTCCCTAGTAGAGAAGAGTAGACCGAAGGTGGATCCATCGGTAACAATGAAAATATCCATATCTATACTGGTGGATCTAAATGTAGAGCGGACACAGGAGCAGTGTTCTTCTGTGACCACGCCAATAATCATTGTAACTTCAAATACAATGACTTAAACTTTGTATTGCACTTCAGATCCAGGTTACATGGATGTAGAAGGCTAAGAAAATGCGGACAAGTTAGCTCCGCTAGCGAGGCTATCACCATAGACTGACTCAGCTCATTCAGCGCCTTCCAATGTTTTTTTTTTAAACAGCGGACTATAGAGGACCACTTAAAGTCTTGGAACTCTTCCAGTCACAATGAGCTTAGGTGCAGCTGCTTGCAATCAGGTCCTCAACTACCTCTATCAACCAACCTTTCAAGTTAACTGAGTTAGTTGTTTGAATTTTAAAAGACTCATTCGAAGGGGCTTAAGTCTCTTCACTGGGCTTTATCGATGCAAAAGTTCGTGGACTACTTCTTCCCGAGGAAGTGAAGTCAAAAAATCAACTACTTAACACTCACGCAAATTCCTGATGAAGGAAGCTCAGCTCGAATAATTGTAATCAATACGAACTACGACATAAATTTATCTGCATGAGAGAGCTTTTCGTAAAAAAGCTCCAAAATAGACTCTTTGAACTGAGATCGTTCGATTTTTTCGGTTACAGAAACAACTTAGCTCCTATCTCCAAAGATTTCCACTTATGAAAGTTTTTCTTATTATATATATGTAGTCATCAAGTTTCGATAGTATCTCTAACTAATAGCCTTTAAATTAAGCAGGAAAGAGTTGGGTTATCTATTATCCAATTTTCTCAGGTCTCTCTTGAGGCCAACTTCTCACCATTAAGCGCGTTCTCCATGGACAGGAAAAGATGGTAATCACTTGGTGCCAGATCTGGACTATAAGGTGGGTACATTAGAACCTCCCATCCGAGCTTCTGGCGCGTCACCAAAGACGTGTGTGGCCTGCCGTTGCCCTGATGTAACACAATTCGGAATCTGTTGATCAAAAATGCCCTCTTCTGGAAGAGTGCTGCCTTCAAGCGGTCCAGTTGTTGGCAGTAGAAGGCCGAATTGAGCGTTTGGCTATACGGGAGCAGCTCGTAACAGATAATTCCTTGCCAATCCCACCAAACACACAGCAAAACCTTCCTGGCCGTCAATCCTGGCTTGTCCACCGTTTCCGCCGGCTCACCGCGTTTCGACCACGACCGATTTCGCTTGACGTTGTCGTAAGTAATCCACTTTTCATCGCCAGTTCCCAAACGCTTCAGAAATGTGTCGATTTTGTTGAGATTCAGCAGTGATTCGCAGAGGGAAATTCGGTCCATCATGTTTTTTTGCGTTAGTTCGTGTGGCACCCAAACATCGAGCTTCTTTTTGAATCCAAGGTTGTTCAAATGGTTCCAAACGGTTTTCTGGCTTATCTTTAGTTCCTCAGCAATTGAATAAGTGCTCACGCTACGGTCTGTTTCCACTATTTCCATGATTTTTTGGCAATTTTCGACGACAGGCCTCCCAACGCGTGGTGTATCTTTGACATCGAAATTACCGGAACGGAACCAAGCAAACCACTTTTGTGCTACACGTTCGTTTACAGTATCGGGTCCATAAACTAAATTAATTTTTTCAGCCGCTTTGGCTGCTTTTTCGCATTGATCGAAGAAAAATTGTAAAATCTACCGAATTTTCTCTTTTCTGGTGTCCATCTTTGACGAGCGCTCACAACGTACTGAGTCAATCAGTCGAAAAGCTGTCAAAGACAAACTTTTAGCGCGAATAAACACGTTTTCAGCGCCGTATAGTATGACATGATGCGGCACGTAACACTAGTACTATGGACAATAACGCCATCTCTTAGATAAAAACCGAACGAAATTTTTACTTGACCTAATATTAAAGAGTCATTTCACTGTCACTGAGAGACACAATCTTCCTACCACTTTTGTGGTTCTCTGTTAGCAGATACAACAAGCTCTTGTTCTTGCTTGAGTTCGAGAATAAGCCACTGAATATGTCCGCTCTGTGAGAAGTACTCTCTGTTAATCAATAACTCTTTAAACTAACGTGAGAATCCAATTAAAAATTCTTAAAGCACAAAAACCGACATTTATTACGTCAGCCGGCAGCAGGTGGGTGGGTGGGTGAAGCAGTAATGAAAGTGAAATTAAAACCTTTACTCTCTGAACAAAACTAATTCTTTCCTACTCTTCGCTCTTGCGGAGCATTTGCTCATCAAGCCAAATGCCAAATTTTCGTGCATTTATTCGTTATGAGTTTGAGGAAACAAGAGAGAGATTGTTTGTGTATGAGTGTGTGTATGAGTGTGAGCTGATAACTAATGCTCAACATAACTGCTGTGATATGCAGCAATGAATGTCAAAATTTAGTATGTATTTACCCGTCTCTTTCCACCTCCCAGTAGTTGAGTAGAGGTCATGTGCAAGTGCATGCAGCAGGTGTGCACAGGAGAAATATCATTTTCAGTTCCATTATATGTAGATATGTACGTACATATGTATGCAACTGTATGTGTATGTATATATCTAGAGTTGCGTGTCCAGTACTCATTGCAAATATTTATAAAGCAGCAAACATGAACATGCCTGCGTGCCTTGTCTGTCTCTCTTTTTTTTTGGACGCTCATAACTATCACGTCGGCCCCACTCCTCCTCTTCGCTCTTCTCCCCCTACAATGTTACAAGTGTAATAATTTCGTTTATGATTTTTACTTGTTTTTCTATCTTCAATCTCTCGCTTTTTTGTGTATGTGAGTTATTTCATTCTTTCTTTTTTTTTGTTTGCGTTGACGACTTCTACTCCACGAGCAAGCGAACTCTGCCACCCCACAAACAACACTTGCACGCTGCCGTTCCACTTAATGCTTTGTTTTTGTTTCCCCAACACTTTTTGCTGCTCCATTTTGTTGCCGACGTGCTGCAGTCAGTTGCCCCCTTGCCATCTCAACTCTAAACGTTTTTGGCATATCTCACTGGATACGTTTCATGTGTTCCAAGTAAAATGATAAATATTTGTATGTTTGTCGGAGAGGTGATGGAGTGGTGGTGTGTCCTCCTTCCTCAGTTGATGGTGGGTTTGTCCGTTGGCTGTTGTTGGCATGTGGAATTGGACAAGTGAGAATTGTTACATAAACGTAGTGTATGTCATAAGTACTCATGCAAGCTTGAGCATTTTCCGAAAAAATGTGTAAATTGCATAATTTGTATATGAATTTTAATTTCCTTCCACCAACAGTAGCCGGAGTATGTTGAAATGTTGAATGTACAAAGCCGCTTGGCGCTCATTTAGGTATGTCATGTGCATGAGTTGAACGGCCCCAACCACACACACTTGAATTTAGTTGACGATTTTGATGGGCAGCAGTTTTTGGAGAGTTTCTTCATGCGTTTCTTAGGCTCCACTCTGGGTTCTTGATACGATTTTCGTTGAAATCAGTTCTTCTTTACTGACGTAGACACCGCTTAAGCGATTATAGCCGATTTAACAACATTGCACCATTCACTCCTTCGTTCCGCAGTTTGACGACCGTTGGAAATACCAAATGCAGCCAGATCCTTCTCCGTCTGGTCTTTCCAACGGAAGACCACCTTCTTCGTCTATTTCCACCGGCGGGTACTGCATCTAAAACTGATGACCAAGCCAGTGCAGAGATGTTTTTTGATTCGCTTAACTATATCAATGACAACATATATCTCGTCCAGCTCTTCGTTCCATCGACTGCGGTATTCGCCGTTCACAATTCATAGAGGACTTTATCTCTTTTCTCATGAAAACCAGTAAAGCTGACTCATCAGATGTTGTCATTGTCTATGCCTCCGCACCGCATAGCAGGATGGGAACAATGTGCGACTTATAAAGTTTGGTCTTCGTTTCCTGAGAGAGAACTTTACTTTGCCTCAGTCCAAAGTAGCCCCTATTGGCAGGAGTGATTCTGCGTTGAAATTCCAGGCCGACTTTGTTGTTGCTGTTAACACTGGTTTAAAGTTAGACGAAGTTATCTATGTATCTACTTTTGGCACCTGCGGAACATCTCTTTAGGTCTCTGTCAGCAGTTCCTCGCCCATGCCACTGTTTCACTTTTTCCCCAGAAGTTATTGACACCCCATGCACAATTCTATTCAATACCTTAACTCATACTCCTATCCTTGCTGTTAGTTTGGAAGAGGCTTTGAAAAGTTTATTGTTTTAATCTAAGGTATGTATTAGACGGGTTTTTTGGTTGAAACTCTTTCAGGTTCTTTGGTCGGTTTAATTATTGGTCTGTCAAGCATAGTGTTGCAGCTAGTTTCGGCAGCCTTTTCCTTCTTAATTAAAGCAGCAGACCACCTTATAATTGGCGCTTTATAACCGCTGAAGTGATTTCCGGCCGAGCTTCTCCTCCAATTTGCGTCGGTATGCGTCAACGGCAGATGGGGTTTTTATGAGAAGCTTTGATTCTCATGTCTGAAATACACTCGCAGGGTCTTACATTCCCTGCCGAGGGGCGACCGCAACTAGAAAATTTAATTTTCTAAAACTTGGGATATTCGTCGAACCGGAAATCAAACCCTAGCCTTTCGAATAGTAGTACACACCGCTAAACACTCAGTTATTGCGGCTCAGCTGCGGCTTGCGATAATATCACTCGGTCGTTGAGGTCTCTCCGTTTTTTTAATATTCCTTAAATTTTTTTTGAAGGAATGTTGTAGAGGTTCTGGAGATTTCGCCCCTACACGTGAAAGTCAAATGATTCACACGCTTTTCTTTCTCGATAATGTACTTGTGTGTCTATCGTAGAAAATTAGACGTCTTTCACGGGCAGAGAGTTGGTATGTCTCTCTGTGACTCTCTCTGCAAAGCGGTTAAGTACCGATCTCACGAAGTAGCTTGATGCTTTTCACTGAATTTTGCTTGGCATGAATCATTTAAGGCGAGAGAGCTGTTGAATGCGTCCAAAAGCTCTCTGTGAATGGCGCTCAAGGTTTCTCTTTACAACGTCAGCTGGAAACTTTGTTCTCTACAGCAAGATATGGCCTTTATTTTGGTTCTCGTTACTCTCTCCTTTACTTTTATAATACTATTAACACTTTTGTCCAGAGAGTGATAGGAGGAGAGGTAGAGAGTATAGAGTTTTTGGAAGTAATTAAGAGAACTGTATAGCAACTTATAAAAAATTTTGCTGCCAAAAACTTTCGCAAATATTATTTATTTTATAAATTTCTTTGAATTAACAAAACTTTTTTATTGCCAAAATTCCCACACACTAGATTAAAATCCATTCACAAAAAACCTACAAAACTGATTTAGCTATAAAATAAGCCGCACTAATTGGGCAAAATGCGTAAATAGTTAAAAAGCGCCAGAATTCAATCAAAGCAGATTTACAAAGATTTAAAATATATTATAAAAAAATAGGAAATTTATCATATAAAATTATTAAATTACACTATTTTCTATTTACTAACATAATTTATTACGAAATTCCAATAAATACTTTTTTAGCAGATTTTAAATATTTTTCTTTTCACTTTTTCCCAATCTTAATCTGCTCACTTTGTTGTTATACAATATTAATTAGTTAAATACTCACTTTTTATATCCTCCAAACAGGCCAAGCCAACGAAATCGCAAATTGGCAAAATACGACCGGTTTTCACTGATGATGAAAAATCCGAAAAATTTTCATTTATTTAAAATACATAAATATATTTTATATTTGCACACAAATAAGTGTTGAAATGTGAAAAGAAATGTGAAAAAAGAGTTACAATTTTTCATTTAGTGCGAGCGTTATTGGTGATAATCCATTTTGAAATGGAAACTCAGTAATGATTTAAAGCATACATTTAGGCGCTATGTGCAAAATAATGCAAATAAAAAGCCATTTGTATATAAATTACCAATTAAAAATACTTTAATTTGCTGGCAAAAAAAAAAGATTTCCATTGAAACTGACCGAATTTGTCAAAAAATATATACACAGTTATACAGTGGCCTTAAAACAACAATTGGCGGCGCCTGTGTTGGCGCCTAAATGTTGTGGCGGTGGCAAATATTATTGGCTGTATTTATATACATACATATGTATATGCCTTTCAACATTGCGTAAAACAAATACCGAGCAGATAACCGTAAATTGCGAAATACAATTTAAATAGAAATTAAAAAAAAAAATAATAATAAAAACAAAATATAAAATAAACTAAATGAGTATCAAATGTTGAAAGGCAAAATGTAAATAAATGCATTTGTTTAATATTCAAAATGGCGTCAATGATTTTTAGCAAATAACTGTGTGTTGTCATTTGCAACAACAACACGCTATACATACATACATATGCATATATTTGTATATATATACCATATAGAATGAAAAAACAAACAAAATACAAATATTCGGAGAGCGAAAAATACCAGCGCAATGAAAACAGAAACGTAAACGGATATTTTCATAACGGTATTGTTATGGCTTATTGTTATTTGAACTCAGCATAGCATAACGGTTTTTAATTACATACACGTATATGTATATATAGCGGTATGCCATTTTTTCCATTTCTAATTAATTTAATGCTTTTTAGCTTTCATTAAGTGTAATTGTGCCAAAATTACTCAGGGTTAATATTAAACATATCCAAAGGCACATACACATACACACAAACACATACATACAATCTATACTCGTACTCACAACGATTACGATAGAAATGCGGCACACAACCACACACCTTCAAGGCGAAAAACATCCGACACTCGGCTAAGCATAAGCCGAAACTGTAAATGGGCGATGTTAGCATCTCCTCGGCCTCGTATTGATAACGGCATTTGCGTTGTTTGGTGGTGAAGCTGCAAAGGTAATTAATTCAAATTCAAATTAAATGCCTGTAAAATGTTTAGCATAATTTTTAGTGTTTCGAAGTGCGTATATTTATGCTGCGAGTTGGACGGGAGAACATTTGTATGTACATATTGAAAGTGTTGCAATTTTATTATATTAACTCAACTCTGCTGAATAGATAGCTGAAAGAGATATTAAGCGATGTGGAATCAGCATAAACGGCGCAAGTGGGAGTATCACTTAAGGTCCTGTAACCTCTACTCTGGCGCTTGATTGCTCTAGGAAGTTAACTAAAAGGCAAAACCCTCTAAATCTCTCTCCGGACGGATGCTGAAATATTAGAGTCCAGCGAGAGCACAATATTTAACGAAGTTACTCAATTTGTCTTTGACCACTCTGAGAACACCGGATGGGTAGAAATTGAGTAGAGTGGTCCCGCTGCTAAAACCGGGTAAACCTGCCAAGAAAGTAGACTCTTCTCTGTCGATATCCCTGCCCCTTCAGTAACGAAAACAATTCAGGCCGTACTGCTCTCATTTTTTACTCACTACTTGAACTCAAAAGCACATCAACATGGTTTCCGAAGAAGTGCACAATAAAAAAAGCGCGCTTAATGCCATAAACACCCCATCTAACCTCAAGGCCTTAACTAAAATCGATCGCGCGAACTTTTCTGGAAGCTTGTGACGCGGTTAAGCACGTAGTAATACTATCGGATACAGAGAAATCCTTATTACCGTCGAGTCACAAATTAACGGACTGATCGACACTCATCGGTAGAGTTTCGAGGACAAATTCCAAAGGTCTGGAAAATTAAGTAAGTGGTTGCGTAGCGTCCTTCTGAAACTCCCTCTATCCCCACACGGTATTTCCCTGAGCTCATAAGCCGATTCCTGCTAGATACTGGTATCTCGTCAGAATATTGATAATCTTGCTCGAATGTAAACTCGCCAAACTTTCCCACTTCTTCATTGCATGACAATTACAATTACCAACAGCGAAGTCCTCGACTGTTCTCTTTAGCAGCTCTCTGACAGACATCTATTAGAAGCTGACGTGTTATACAGTCACATCGGAAAGAGAGCACTCATCTTGAAGGACTCTATTCATCAACATACCTAGAATCGAATAGTTGGATAGGACAGTAGGACTGACAGGCATTAAACATCATTCACCGAGAGTCCATCAACATCTTCCCTCAAATGACGTACTCGGCATCCAACCACCACCCATAGCAGATGAAGAGCTCGAGCTGCTTCGCGATACCCGTGTAATACTGGCACACTTAAGTTCTGGCGCACTAAAACCGTTCCATCGTAGCCATGGAAACATTCGAGCTCCAGAACTCTGAAGAGTATGTATACATATACTCGTATCTTCAATTATTTCCACACTTACGCTCGTGCCTCCTCGGCTGTATAAATCTCCAATGCGATTAATTCGACTGTAGTATAATCGGTTTCCGGAAAAGTGTAGCGTTGCTTAGATATATTCGGTATATCGCCAGCACCATGAAAGTACACATCATATGCCGTGGAGAGATTGATGATTTGCGCATAAATTTCACCATCCAAAGGATGTACGGTAACGCGATCACCATGATCCAAGATATTCCAATCATTGCGTTTCCAATAGCTGATAGGAGAGAAACGAAAGCGAGAGAGAGAGAGAGAGAGAGAGAGAGAGAGAAAGAGAAAGAGAAAGAAAGAGAGAGAGAGAGAAAGAGAAAGAGAGAGAAAGAGAAAGAAAGAAAGAGAGAGAGAGAGAAAGCGAGAGAGAGAGAAAGAGAGAAAGAGAGAAAGAGAAAGAAAGAAAGAAAGAGAGAGAGAGAGATAGAATAATTGATATGTATTGTTCGATAAGTGAAATTTGTCTTGTGCGAAACGAGATTTGAAAAGAGTAATCCAAAAATTTAGTAAGTCAAAGATTAAGGAAAGTCTAATTGGCTCAGCGAGTTCCATTAAGGTGATGAACTTTTGTTTCATATAAGCTCAAACAAGTATGGGATTACAAGAATCCTATGTCTTTTGAAATATGTCGAGACCGCTCCAGTGCGATAAGAAGGATAATCGGGTTATAAGATTGCCTCTCCATGAAGAACTAATAGAGTAACTGCTCTTAAATCGAGAGCTCATTACTTTTACAAAAAGAAGTTCTCTATGAGCGTGCGTTTGAGAGACATTTCTAAATTAAAGTAAGGAGAATGAGACCTTGTGGACTCCAGAAGCTGCTGTTTGAATATGTTCATAAGACCATTTTAATGAAGAGTAGTCTTTTGAAGTAGGGTGAGACCATGATTACCGCTTCAGCACCATGAAGCGGATATTTGAGTTATAAGATTCCCTCTCCGTGAGCAGAGGAGTTACTTTGTACTCAAAAGACCATTACTTTAGTGGAAAGAAGCTCTCTGTGAACGCGTTTGACATATTTTCCCAAATTAAGTAAGGATAATGAGGCCTAGTGGACTCCAGAAGATGTTCCTTGAATAAGTTCATAAGACCAGTTTTAAGTAAAGTTAAGCGAAAGGAGTTCTTTGTAGTCCCGAGAGTCTACTGCTTTACTTGAAGTGAAATTCCCTTAGCACAAGTGGGCGACTTAAGGTTAGATGATCTCCTACGCTGAAAAAATCGGAAAGGGTCTTGAAAACTTACTCATACGAATTATAGCGCGCCACAAGCGAGTTCACCGAATGACAAATCCCAAACTCGGTAAGCGTTTCATAGATATACATTTGCACAGCGGCGCCACTACTCATCTCCGGTTCGAAATTCCATTTGAGCTCATATAATAAATCCAAATACTTGCTGCTCGGTATGCCAAAAGTTTTATTCCGCGGCAGCGTTTCAATATTTTCATAAGTGAGACGAGCTAGTCGCTCGATGAATACACGGAAGTCATCACGATCTTGATCGGTTTGAAAGGTTTCGGGATGATTGCTTGAGAGGAAGTAAAGATAATATAAAAATATTTTCATTGAAATTTAATTGTACGAGTAAACTTAAAACTACTATTACTACTTACTCCATGTAATCTTCAACTTTCAACTCATCGATACGCTTATGCGGACAGACGGTGAGCGAGGGGAAACTCGTATTCCAAACCAATTTATTACGATCCATTGATATGACCATGGGTGAAGTTTGAAAACGTTCCCAAGTACGTTTGCTCAATGAAATAATGGCGAAGAGTGCCACACAAATGAAGGCGAACCAAAGCATTCTGGGAGGAACAGAGAGAGAGAAAGAGTGAGAGGGAGGAAGTGAAAAAGGCGGAGAAAAGAAGAAAAAGTGTAATGTATGTAAGCAACAACGGAAATATGAAACGGATGGAATTGTTAGAGCGCGCAGCAAGTGAGCAACTTCCTAGTAGAGTAGAGTTAGTGAGTGTGTAAGAGAGTGTGTGAGTATACGAAGAGTCAGTGGGTAAGAGAAAGGGTGTGAGTGAGCTTATAAGTGTGTGTGTGAGCGCGTGTATGTTTGAATGTGCTCTTCTCCACTCGCGTGCATCAGTTTGTCTATTCTTTTTCCATGTTCGGCTCCTTCTCCCTTTGCTTGATGTGAATGACCGGCCGTAAAATGGCGTCATAACTCCGAAATTTTTCGCGCATTCATAAAAATCTATTGCGTGTAAATTTATATGATGGGTAGTTTCGTACGCTCTTTTTATTTCTTCCCTTTTTTTTGACGACTCATAAAAATTGCCGGCCGCAAAAGACAGAAGTCAAGTCAACAAACTGTAAATACGAATATGAGTTTTGTATGTGTGTGTGTGTGTGTGTGGAAGTAATAAATTTTTTTTAGTGAATATGAAATGTGTAATGCATAATTTGCAAAGTTTTATTCAATGCAGTGGTCGGAAGAAACTTTCTAAATTCAAAACCAGAAAAAAAAACTTTAAAATTTAACAGCAATTTTCGGGTGAAAAGCTTGAAAATCTACTAAGACGAATTAAAAATGTATTTAATATTTGGATTGCTTGCGAATCGGTTCCGCTTTCTGATATTTAAAACGCGTGAAGTGTTGCTATAGTTGAAAGTAGTCTCAAAACCTCTCGGTGTTGCCCTACGTTTTGCTGGAAATATCTCGACCGCTGGATGACCGTGTTCTTCCTACGGTCAGTTGGGTTTCGTGAAGTCTAAATGCAGGCTGGAATTGCAAGATTATTTTAGCTTTTGATTTCAACACCCATAGTGCCATATGAATTTATTATCCTATTAGTTTGATGAGCTTTATTAGTCACATGAGAAATTCAGCAGTGGAATACGAGTATATACGGACGGGGGGAAATATTAACTCTTGCTGAAGTGCTGAAGAGCTGGATTACACCACATTATTATAGTATAATTAGTATACTGGCACAACTAAGATCCGGAGTGATTTGGCCTGGTCTGGTCTGGCGGTTTGATGCTCCAACTTCCATAGTCACTCTTACCTACCTATCCAACATCCTACTAGTTCCTCGTAGCATTGGAGTGGGTTTATGGGTTTATTTAAGCTTAAACTGATGAATTTAACGATTATTTTGTGCGGCTCAAGTCAAAGAACAGGTCTTAGTTTGAGGTTATCGCATAGCGTGAGCTAGATAAGATGTTTTAAACACATGTGAATCTCCATTGACTGTACTCGTCTCATACTTTCACCAGCAAAATTGTTCGCCATGGTAAGTAACAGATAGTAATCACTTGGTGCCAGATCCGGACTATAAAGTGGATGTACAAGAACCTCCCAACTAAACTCCTGGAGCTGCTGGCGAGTCACTATCGATGTATGTGGTTTGCCGTTGTCCTGATGGAACATAATTCCTCTCCTTTTGGCCAAATCTGGCCGCTTCTGTGCGATTGCTTTCTTCAAACGGTCCCATTGCTGATAGTACAGATCCGTATTAAGAGTCTGGCCGCAGGGGAGCAGCTCATCGTGCATAATACCATCAAACACACAACAAAACCTTACCGGCCGTCAACCATGGCTTGGCCACCGTTTCCGCCGGCTCACCGCATTTCAACCACGACCGTTTTCGCTTGGCATTGTCGTCAGTGATCCACTCTCCATCGCCGGTGACCAACCGCTTCAGAAATGGGTTGATTTTGCTGCGATTCGGCAGCAATTCGCAGATGGAGATTCGGTCTATGAGGTTTTTTTTGCGTTATCTCGTGTGGCACGCATACTTCGAGCTTCATTTCGTATCCAGCCTTATTCAAATGTTTCCAAACGGTTTTTTGTGCAATCTTTAGCTCTTGGGCAATCGAAATAGTGCTTACATGACGGTCGGACGTCATTTGATAAAATTGTCAAAAAACATTGCTTATACTGCTTCCAGTAGAGCAAGACATTGTTTTAGACTGGAAAAAAATATTATTCTTACATATGTACATACATACCACATACATTCTTACACATTATAGACTCATTTCCGTACGCATCGTTGCATTATTAGAAGAAACATAAAATCTTACGCACAACCAAGGGGAGTCTTTAAGTCGCCGCATGACGCTGCTAGTTGTCGCCACAACGGCTCATAAAGCCATTCGACATCGTGTACGAAACCAAGTGAAAAGCGATTGCATTTTGTGCTTTACGCCATTTCCGCGCAATGATTTGAGAAAAGTAAAGGAATGTGTTAAGTCGCAAAATGGCTGGGGTGCCCAAAAAATTACCCCTTTCTGTAAGAGACAATGCTTTGCTTTGTGGAACTAAAGAAAAATATAATTTTAAATACATATACGAGTATCCGTAGACAATTAAGAACTAGAGTAAGCAACAACAATACTTCGAAACTAGTATGCGAAGTAAGCTCAACTAGTTCAAAAGTAAGGGAACGCACAGGCTATAGATGCAGTAGGTCCTCTAAGTAAAACTTCAATCTAATACAGTAGCTTCGAGTGAACATCTTCTTACGCTAAAGGAGGAGTCGTTCAACGTGGTGTTGATGCAGGAACCCTGGTTTGTCGTGGGTGAGCAAGGTGGCTGACTCTCGGTAGATCCGCCACAACTGGTCATCAGTGGTAAGTACACTAGCAGTCGGAATAGCTGGCGGGCAACAGTGGCGGTCCGCAAGTCGGAGTGTTGCTCTCCCACTCTCTGTGAGCTAGCAAGACTGACTGCATACGTCATCCTTCTAGTAGTTGCCCGTTAAATAAGTAGGGGCTGGAACGCAAGTGGCGGCGCCGTATAAGACCGTGAATCCCAAAAGGTGCGGTGGGCAACAGAGAGCTAGGCCGTTCTTTCATACCCCACTGTGAGCCTATGAGTGTTCAACTTAACTGGAGGAACCGACTGGCTGTACACTGAGATAATACAACTTCTTGTTCCACCCACCAAGCATGAGCATGTGAGTGGGATCTAGTCTGGCTGGGAAAAGCCAACTAGTTTTACCCAGGGGTACAATAGGTTCTTGTTCAACTAGCCTAGTTCTTGGCCAATACACAAATACACAAACTACGCGATATTCGATCTGGTAGAACCTTTAAAATGGAACCCTTAGAAAGCAAGTTAAGGAATACTTCGAGTTTGTGAGGAAAGCAGAATCAATATCTTACTGTGTTGAACACAAAGACCTACTAAGGTTAGATAAAGAGGATGTAAAGCACGTCAAGAGAAACTGCTGATAGAATCTGCAAACGGCATAGAAAGTCAAAGGAAAACACTGTCCAAGGAATATACTCTCGGATGCATGGCAAGCCTACACAAAGCGCAGATCTGTGGACACAGCAGTACACAATGTTATATGGAAGATGGAACCGCCATTCGAAGATGGAGAATACGCCATAGGAATCTTTCTTGACGTATCTGATGTTATCAGAAAGCATTAATAGATTAGAGTTATTGTTAACCAGTCCTAACCTTCGATCCTGAATAAACGGCGTACTAAATTGCAGGAGAATTTATGAAGACACACCATAAGGAGATTACTGATGAGGCTGGAAGGATGAGCAGCTATGCATGCGGCTCGTGAAAATGACTTTTCGGCCAAAGTAAGCGGTTAGTGCCTGGCTACCATCAGCTCCATTGTAAATCAGAGCAAAAAACAGCTGGGCTAACTCAGTGGGACTTAATATCAATCCTTATAATATCGATTCAGTCCTACCAACGTATCTGAAAAGACAAAAGTGCGAAAAAGATAACTCGAGTTTATTTACACTTTAAAGCACACAAAATTATTATAGAGCTACAAACGGTGAAATAATATCCAACTTAACTCACATTAAACTCCAAATGGATGGATGTGCGAAAAAAATGTATCTCTCATTCCGGAACCTGCTGCGTGCATACGTTCGAAGCGCGCTCATTTAACCACTAATGCACACAGTTAGTTGTTCGAGTTTTTGTTCTCTCTCTCCCTCCACTGATAACTCCAACTTCAATCAAAAAAAAAAAAAAAAAAAAAATAGTAGAAAAGTAGCAACAAAGCGTTTAATTCAAATTTCCAACTCTAACCTCAAAAAGTACCAAAAATTTTGGCAATTATTTTTTTTCTACTCTTCTATAGAGATGAAAGTAACGGAATATATTAACCAGCGGCGTTCTGTTAGTTGCCATGGCGAGATTCCCAGGAAACTCTCAGATATTAATAAGCACATCTATATATACATAAATACATACATAAATCCTCGGGAAAGGTCACACATGTGAAATTCCAACACTCATACACGTATATATATTTGCATATCTGTATACCTCGTAGTAAAATCAACTGGTTAAAAACTACTTTGGAATTGGTATGCTATGAACCAGTTGGATATGCATCTGCTGTTTTTTTTTTATAAATAATTGGTATTTAAAATGCGTAGATTTCAAAAAAGAAGAAGAGGAAGGCAATAGACAGTTTTCGCTTAAAAATATAGTAGTCTCATACCAGTTCAAAATGGACCAAAAAATCCCCAGTTCAATTTTGAACCCAAATTTGTGTTCCAGATGTTTTTTAGAAGAAGGCATAATTTTAAAATATTGCATATTACATGAAGCGATTTAATGAATAAAATACCTTTTGAAGATACTAGTCCCAAGGAAAGGGGAAAAGTGGACTATTATTGATATAAACTAATCTCATACTAGTTTAAAATAGACCAGAAGATACTACCAAATGTATGTTTTTTCCTTAAAACAGCCTATAATTTTAAAATATGGCACATTACATCGAACGGTTTAATGAATACAATACCATACCTGAAAGTATGGTATACTACCCTTATACTACTTCAAGATGGACCAATTAGTTATTAGTTTCGTTTTTAGCAAAAATTATTATTTGATATTTTTTGAAAATGGCATATATGTATATTGCGTATTTATAAAACCGGTATAATGCTTAAAATATTGGAAATATACCAGTCTTATACTAGCTTAAATACAATCAAAAATTAACTAGTTCAACCTGGAGTACAAATTAGCGATTTTTTTATATTGATTTTCTTTTAAGTTAGCCTATTGTTTGAAGCGGTTTAACGAATGAAATACCTAAAAATATACCAGTCTAATACTAGTTCAAATAGAACCAAAAATGAATTAGTTCAATTTGGAGTACAAATATTGATTTTTTTTTTTAATTTTGCTTATTATTTTAAGCGGTTCGACGAATGAAACACCTAAAAATATACCAATCTAATACTAGTTCAAAGTGGACTAAAGAGGTACTAGATCAGTTTTCTACCTATTTTAGAAAAGCATGTATTTTCAAGTGTTCTGAGTAAAAATAAGTAACCAAAATTTTATCGGAATCAAACTAATTCAAAATGTACCAAAAAAGTAACTAGTCCGGTTATCAAACCAAATTAGTTTTTTATTGTTTTTTTCAGATAAGGACATATATGTAAAATATTGCGTGTTTTTAAAAGTGATTAAATGAAATATATACCTAAAAATACATTAGTATAATACTAGTTGTAAAGGAATCAAAAGGTTACTTGTTCAGTTTTGAGTCCAAAATAGTGTTTCTCTATTTTTTTGTTTTTTGAAAGGGTATACTTTTAAAATATTGCATGGTTTACATGGGGCTTAATAAAATATATAAACAAAAGTATACTAGTCTCAAACTAGTTCAAAATGGAAATGAAAAAATAAGTATCAATTAGAAGTTATGAGGAAATGGATTAAAAAAAGCGCTAGTAAACAGGTTTTGCAACTGCTCCAGTTTGGTGCTTTTCGAACTAGTCCAATTTAAGTTAGGCCTTAACTAGTAATTTTTCTTATCAATATAATGTTTTACTACATCTCATCTGCATACAAAGTTATATATGCACTTGTCTATATGGATGAGCTGTATTTGTTGTCATATCAACTGGACTGTTGTTAGCTGCCGGTGTTATCATATGTACCGCAGAGATTTTCACAGAAATCTACTCAGAGATCCTTCACTACTGTGGTAGTTGTTGTTGTTGTTGTTGTTGTTTTAACAGTGTTATCAAACTCGTATGCTGTGAACTGAATTCCATAGGTGTTAGTGCACACATACATATATATATATATATATATGAATGTGTGTTCCTCTCTTAGTCCGTTGGTGCTAGGAGCCCGCTTAATTTTTTTGCGAAAGCAACTTTTATTATTTTTTTTTTACAAAAAAAAAGTTTTCCATTTTTTTTCTTTTACTGCTATTTCTCGCATATTTGTACTATGATTTTGTTGTATGGTAATTCCGTTTTTCCGTTTTTGGTTGCGGCTCAAAGTTGCAATCTACTTTTTCACCATGACACTACTGATGCTCAACTATGAGGAGTAGTGTGCGTGGGTAGTATTTTTTGTTGTTATTATTTACAGTTAAAGCATACAGCTTTCACATATATATATATGTATGTACATATGTGCATATATATATATTTTCATCACACCTTTTTTCTATGAAATCACCGACAAATGTGCCACACTCGTCTGCTCGCCACGCATTCTGTGATTCTCTGGGTGTTGGTCGGGTGAGGTGAGGTGAGTTTTGCAATTATAGCTGTATGGAGTAAATGTGCCGCGCGAAATTATCTCTGGCGCAGATTAAGTGCTGTTACGTACGAGTTTACGTTTGAAAAATGAAAAAAAAAAAAAAATAAAATTGTATGAATTAAAGCGAAATGATAAGCACACTGCTGATGGTTTGCACAAATTTTCTGTAAACTTTTAATTAGTTTGTGAAAAAAGAACTAGTGGGTGAGTGAGAGAAAACGTTTATCTTTGACTGAGCGAATCATTGAATTTAATGGGGTTCCAAGTAAATTAATCACGTGTTTTGGAAACCGAAAAAAAAATAAAACTAGCCGAGTGGGTAGTAAGGCAAGCTATATGGGTCGGCGAGTCACGGCTGGGAATTCGGGTCAGGCCAACATTAAATTTTTTTTATTATTCTTCAGTGACTTATGACAATATAAATTTCTTTTAATTAATATTATGTAAGAAAGTCTAACATGCAAAAAAAATGTTTAAAATATTTTTCACGAACAATTCTTTATTTAATTTTTTTGATTTATTTTTTGGATTTTTTTTTTTCTTTACATAGCTTTCCACCACATATTTATTGTTTTTGCCACACTTGATGGTTTATTTATTTATTTATTTCTTTATTCGCGTGTCAATGGTGATAGTGCAAACAAACAAACATACATTAAATGTTATGCCAGCGCTTGCCTAAGCAAATAAATAAACAAAAGGTTGAATAAATATACGCAGGAAATAAAATATATTTCCTTTGGGCATTTACAACTAAATACTTACATACATACATATAATTTGTATCATTTAAATAAATACATACATATATTATATATGTAAAATACTAATAAAAGAAATAAAAGAAATATACATATATATTATATAAATATATTTTCGCAAAAAAAAGCTTTCACACTTTAAAAGCCAATGAATGTTTCCTCTTGAAAAGCTGCGAAGAAGTGTCACAAGAAGATAGCTTTTGCAAAATTGAGCGTGGATTTTTGGAGAATTTAATAAAAACAAAAAAATAATAATATTAATTAAAATTAAATATTTTCTACTTAAAAAAGTCATTCTAACTAGAAAATGTTTCACCAAAAACGAAAATTAGATACTTCCACATAAACGATGCCGAAAATAATGAAATTGTATCTCAAACGAGCTTTTAGCTTTCATAAAAATTATGAGCTTTCATTCATTTGTTTATTTATTTATGTTCGAAATGAAGAAATTCATTTCAGTAGAAATGAATTTAGAAAATTTAAGTCCAATTTGAAATAAATCACTTTTGCAGTAAGTTTTATTGAGCTTTCACTGAATGAAAGTTTAAGTATAACAGAAAATGATAATATTCCCCTTTGTGTTTTGCCAAAATTACATTCTTTCTGCAGCAAATCAAAAAAAAAAAAAGAATAAAATTAATAACATCACTTCTTATGAACAGTTTGTACTTCATGAAAGTTCATCAGGCATTATTGTGATATGTGTGTCAACCACATCCTTTGGCAAACAATGCACGAGTAGGCAAACATACATATATGGTAAATAAATAAGCAAAGCACAACTATAGTACTTACAATGAAATATAATGTAATATGCTTATTTGTATTTACTTATGAGTTCACCCACACACACATACACACGCATATAGACGAATATGTACATACAAATATACTTGTATATATGAACAATATCAATGTAATTTTGTATAAGTTCATATTAAGCACAATACCGAATGAGTTTATTTATTTGCTTAGAAGATCGAGTGCTTGGAAAGCCCAAAACGAGAGGGAGAACAAAAGAAGTAGATTTTATTAGTAGAAAGATTTGTCAATAACCAATGTCCCGTGGAATTTGTATGACTACACATACTATTGTACATATTGAATGCCTATACACATATGTACATATGTATATTTGTATGTAAATATATACCAATATGTCTTGTCAACAAAACAATTTTCTGCAACAAATTTCTGCTTTCTCTCTACACATTCATATTTATTTCTTACTTATTGCATATATTCGTATATTTGTTTCCAAGTTAATATATCTTTGTGTCATCACAACAACAACAACAACATGAGTATATGAGTATTGTATATAAATCCTTGCTGCATACTTCTCTGGTTGGCATTTCACTGGTGGAGTGAAGTTGAAAGCTTTCAGCTTTTAGCTTTAGGCAACTTCCATGGCCACTGTCACTTTCTTCGCTTACATTTTTCTCTTGTTCTCGTTTTTCTCTGCTCTTCTTCTCTTGCCTCAAAGTCCCTTTAATATCTTGACACTTTAATTTTACAGCTTGACATGATTGTTCTGCCATTTTATCTGTGTTAAAGTATGTTTCACTAAATTCTTGTTGTAGTTGTTGAAAAAGTTTTTCTCACTTGAAAATCTTATGCACAAAAATTATATCTCAATTCGTTGTCCAAATTGCAATTGCAAACAAATAAAATAGTTTGGTTGGAAAAGTTTTGTTCACGCTTAAAGCTTTGGGCATTTGTGAAAATGTAAAGTTGAGTTGAAGAGAGCGAAACTTTTATGGGAGATTGACTGAACTGACAACTGTGTGAAGGGAATTGTAGAATTGAGTATAATTTTGTGAATTGTTTTACATTTCTTAAATAGTATCTCTTCTCGCGTTTATTTTCCGGTTTTCAGTCGTCCCAGATTCCCAGCAGATCTTAACTCACGCGGTAGATTTGCTCTCTTGAGAAAGAGTGGTATAGATATTATGGATTTCTCACCAGGAAACTATTTTGCTAGAAATGTTGCAGAGAAATGGTCTTACTAAGAGAACCCTCCGCTTAAGTGGACTCTCAGCCGTGTCTGAACGAGTTTTTTCTTCATTTCATCAATTCTTCTAATGAGGTGGACCACCAAAATCCTATGCACAGCCTTATGGAGCTCGCCTTCTTACTTCAGCTCGCCTTCAAATGGCTATTTGTTAGCCACCTCAATGACACTTGGTCAAAGGAAACAGCAGAAACTAAGCTGGGAGAGATAAGCCTCTAAAAAAAAATTGAGTATTGAGCTCTAGCTAAGATCAGACAGAAATGGCAACTTCTACCCATTCTAATACTAATACCCATTCTATATGGTTGAAATGTCAGTGGGTTGTTGCCTACAATTCGCTTATGGCATGGATCTCAATATATGTATATGTTACCGTAGGCCACCCTGCGCACTGCTTCCCTGATTCTAAGGGCATTTTCTAAAGCAACATGATGTGACATTATTCTTTCTACCGACGTATCCATTAACAGAATTTCAGCAGATTTCCTAACCGCGAAGACTTCCACCTAGAAAATATTGCAGTACACTGGAAGCTTGAAGGATTGCCAGAGGTCTAGTGCAGTGCAATAGATTCCCGCACATCTTCCAACAGGCATTTTTCACCGGCGGGTCGTATGATCCTGCGCACCCGGTGATGAAGTGTGTGGGTACGTAGTCTATTTTGTTCTCCATCACCCTGTATATCGAGCTGTACCCGCAGGTTCGAGCGGAAAAATCACTTCGGCGGCTTTCGGTGCAATGTCCTTGTTATAGGTTAAAGACCAGAGTGAAAGAGAGTTTATTTGCAATAACATAATCTAACCTTAAAAAATATGTTATTTTTTCTTTTAAATGTTTTTAATACTTTTCCTTCCTCCACACCTCCGTAATTTGTGGATTTGTCCTTTTTTGAAATATTTTTGGGTTAATATGTAATTAAATGTAACATTGTGGTTTGTTTAAAAATTAAGTTTAATTAATTATGTGAGTGTTGGGTAAGCCCAAAAGCTTAGTAATTTCGAGCTGAAAAATTTCCCAACATATAATCATTCATTACAATGAGTTTGGTATGCAAGGAAAGAGGAATTAAGAGACAATGACATTATGCGATTAAAGTCAAAAATGTCTAAGCGATGGGGAAACCAAAAAAAAATACCCGAGAAAAGGTGAGCTAAATAACAACTGGCAATTGGAATGAAGGTCTATACTGTGGGTTGTTTTTGTGAAAAGACTGTGTATACATATGTGCATATACACATATGTATATATACATAAATACGTAGTTGATTGCATATCTGCCTTCATTGCAACACGTGCCGTCTTAAATTCCCTGTCAGCTTAATCCTCATATGTTACAGTAGTTTTTCGGTTACAAAATGAACGCATTAAAATTCCTTTAAAACTAAAGGTAAACTTTTGGAATTTGTTAACCAAGAAAGAAGAAGCACAGAAAGTAAATAAATTTCAGGCAACGAGCTGGAGGAGACACAGCAACATACAAAACAAAAAATAAAAAAAAGTAAATAAAATAAAATGATACAAAATAAAATTTAAAATAAAATAAAATAAAATAAAATAAAATAAAATAAAATAAAATAAAATAAAATAAAATAAAATAAAATAAAAAATAAAATAAAATAAAATAAAATAAAATAAAATAAAATAATATAAAATAAAATAAAATAAAATAAAATAAAATAAAATAAAATAAAATAAAATAAAATAAAATAAAATAAAATAAAATAAAATAAAATAAAATAAAATAAAATAAAATAAAATAAAATAAAATAAAATAAAATAAAATAAAATAAAATAAAATAAAATAAAATAAAATAAAATAAAATAAAATAAAATAAAATAAAATAAAATAAAATAAAATAAAATAAAATAAAATAAAATAAAATAAAATAAAATAAAATAAAATAAAATAAAATAAAATAAAATAAAATAAAATAAAATAAAATAAAATAAAATAAAATAAAATAAAATAAAATAAAATAAAATAAAATAAAATAAAATAAAATAAAATAAAATAAAATAAAATAAAATAAAATAAAATAAAATAAAATAAAATAAAATAAAATAAAATAAAATAAAATAAAATAAAATAAAATAAAATAAAATAAAATAAAATAAAATAAAATAAAATAAAATAAAATAAAATAAAATAAAATAAAATAAAATAAAATAAAATAAAATAAAATAAAATAAAATAAAATAAAATAAAATAAAATAAAATAAAATAAAATAAAATAAAATAAAATAAAATAAAATAAAATAAAATAAAATAAAATAAAATAAAATAAAATAAAATAAAATAAAATAAAATAAAATAAAATAAAATAAAATAAAATAAAATAAAATAAAATAAAATAAAATAAAATAAAATAAAATAAAATAAAATAAAATAAAATAAAATAAAATAAAATAAAATAAAATAAAATAAAATAAAATAAAATAAAATAAAATAAAATAAAATAAAATAAAATAAAATAAAATAAAATAAAATAAAATAAAATAAAATAAAATAAAATAAAATAAAATAAAATAAAATAAAATAAAATAAAATAAAATAAAATAAAATAAAATAAAATAAAATAAAATAAAATAAAATAAAATAAAATAAAATAAAATAAAATAAAATAAAATAAAATAAAATAAAATAAAATAAAATAAAATAAAATAAAATAAAATAAAATAAAATAAAATAAAATAAAATAAAATAAAATAAAATAAAATAAAATAAAATAAAATAAAATAAAATAAAATAAAATAAAATAAAATAAAATAAAATAAAATAAAATAAAATAAAATAAAATAAAATAAAATAAAATAAAATAAAATAAAATAAAATAAAATAAAATAAAATAAAATAAAATAAAATAAAATAAAATAAAATAAAATAAAATAAAATAAAATAAAATAAAATAAAATAAAATAAAATAAAATAAAATAAAATAAAATAAAATAAAATAAAATAAAATAAAATAAAATAAAATAAAATAAAATAAAATAAAATAAAATAAAATAAAATAAAATAAAATAAAATAAAATAAAATAAAATAAAATAAAATAAAATAAAATAAAATAAAATAAAATAAAATAAAATAAAATAAAATAAAATAAAATAAAATAAAATAAAATAAAATAAAATAAAATAAAATAAAATAAAATAAAATAAAATAAAATAAAATAAAATAAAATAAAATAAAATAAAATAAAATAAAATAAAATAAAATAAAATAAAATAAAATAAAATAAAATAAAATAAAATAAAATAAAATAAAATAAAATAAAATAAAATAAAATAAAATAAAATAAAATAAAATAAAATAAAATAAAATAAAATAAAATAAAATAAAATAAAATAAAATAAAATAAAATAAAATAAAATAAAATAAAATAAAATAAAATAAAATAAAATAAAATAAAATAAAATAAAATAAAATAAAATAAAATAAAATAAAATAAAATAAAATAAAATAAAATAAAATAAAATAAAATAAAATAAAATAAAATAAAATAAAATAAAATAAAATAAAATAAAATAAAATAAAATAAAATAAAATAAAATAAAATAAAATAAAATAAAATAAAATAAAATAAAATAAAATAAAATAAAATAAAATAAAATAAAATAAAATAAAATAAAATAAAATAAAATAAAATAAAATAAAATAAAATAAAATAAAATAAAATAAAATAAAATAAAATAAAATAAAATAAAATAAAATAAAATAAAATAAAATAAAATAAAATAAAATAAAATAAAATAAAATAAAATAAAATAAAATAAAATAAAATAAAATAAAATAAAATAAAATAAAATAAAATAAAATAAAATAAAATAAAATAAAATAAAATAAAATAAAATAAAATAAAATAAAATAAAATAAAATAAAATAAAATAAAATAAAATAAAATAAAATAAAATAAAATAAAATAAAATAAAATAAAATAAAATAAAATAAAATAAAATAAAATAAAATAAAATAAAATAAAATAAAATAAAATAAAATAAAATAAAATAAAATAAAATAAAATAAAATAAAATAAAATAAAATAAAATAAAATAAAATAAAATAAAATAAAATAAAATAAAATAAAATAAAATAAAATAAAATAAAATAAAATAAAATAAAATAAAATAAAATAAAATAAAATAAAATAAAATAAAATAAAATAAAATAAAATAAAATAAAATAAAATAAAATAAAATAAAATAAAATAAAATAAAATAAAATAAAATAAAATAAAATAAAATAAAATAAAATAAAATAAAATAAAATAAAATAAAATAAAATAAAATAAAATAAAATAAAATAAAATAAAATAAAATAAAATAAAATAAAATAAAATAAAATAAAATAAAATAAAATAAAATAAAATAAAATAAAATAAAATAAAATAAAATAAAATAAAATAAAATAAAATAAAATAAAATAAAATAAAATAAAATAAAATAAAATAAAATAAAATAAAATAAAATAAAATAAAATAAAATAAAATAAAATAAAATAAAATAAAATAAAATAAAATAAAATAAAATAAAATAAAATAAAATAAAATAAAATAAAATAAAATAAAATAAAATAAAATAAAATAAAATAAAATAAAATAAAATAAAATAAAATAAAATAAAATAAAATAAAATAAAATAAAATAAAATAAAATAAAATAAAATAAAATAAAATAAAATAAAATAAAATAAAATAAAATAAAATAAAATAAAATAAAATAAAATAAAATAAAATAAAATAAAATAAAATAAAATAAAATAAAATAAAATAAAATAAAATAAAATAAAATAAAATAAAATAAAATAAAATAAAATAAAATAAAATAAAATAAAATAAAATAAAATAAAATAAAAAAAAAAATAAAATAAAATAAAATGAAATAAAATAATAGAAAATAAAATAAAATAAAATAAAATCAAATAAAATAAAATAAAATAAAATAAAATGAAATAAAATAAACTAAAATAAAATAAAATAAAATAAAATAAAATAAAATAAAATAAAATAAAATAAAATAAAATAAAATAAAATAAAATAAAATAAAATAAAATAAAATAAAA
Source organism: Ceratitis rosa (assembly GCA_037013455.1). Taxonomy (NCBI): domain Eukaryota; kingdom Metazoa; phylum Arthropoda; class Insecta; order Diptera; family Tephritidae; genus Ceratitis; species Ceratitis rosa. The sequence continues at coordinate 13,101,066 of JAWMAG010000013.1, read as the reverse complement.
TAAAATAAAATAAAATAAAATAAAATAAAATAAAATAAAATAAAATAAAATAAAATAAAATAAAATAAAATAAAATAAACAAAAATATAAAATAAAAAAAAGAAAAAGAAACTAATATCAAATAAAATAAAAAAATAAAAAAAATTTTATATTAAAAACAAAAAATTAAATAAGATAAATAATATATAATAAAATAAAGTAAAATACAATAAAATAAAAAAAAAATAAAATAAAATAAACCAAAATAAAATAAAACAAAAAATTAAATATATAAAACAAAATAAAATAAATAAAGAAAATAGTATAAGGAACTTTTTGAGGTAGTACACACATACCCTTCTTTTGACGGTAATAAATACCAGTTATCTTATCAGTGTTAAGACGATACTAAACAGTAGTAAGCATGCTTAACCCGCAATGACACTTTTTTAAGCAAATATCTTCTTCAGTTTCATACCAAACCCAAAAAAGCATTACCCCCAAAAGTAGCTCTGCCGCTTCACTTAAGCTCGCTTAAGTGGAGTTAACATTTCTACTATATTTCAGGCATAAAATTACACACGAAATGATTTGAAGAAATTTACACACACACAAATACATTAGCAAATGTATGAGCAAATATTTTAATTTTTTTTTGCTACTTTTTCCTTTTTTATATACATGCATAGATGTACGTGTATATGTGTGAGTGTACGCCGAACTTGGTAATAAATCCTTAAAACTGACATGACACGACAAACAGGATTACGAGCGAGCACATGAGATTAAACATGCAATATACATACATACATACATACTTACATACAAAGATAGGTACGTGTATTACTTGTGAATATTAGATACTCAGTCATATAGCCTAAGGGAAGGGATGTTCCAAGTGTGCACGCGTGTGGCACGAAAAACTATTGTAAGGCAAATGTAGCCCTCGTAGCTTATAGCGGAGCGGATGTAATTAGTATAAAGTGTTTGGCGCTTGAAGGCACTGCTTGGACTTCCTCACGATGGTGGGGGCTGATGGATTTCAAGTGGTGGCATACAATTGTTGGATGAACTGGCGCGCTAGTGGTGTAGGAAGTTCTTGTTTGAGCTGACCCATTGGTTAATATCATATTTGACCAAATAAATTAGTTTTGACATTGACTACTTTTGGTAGTGGTAGTTACGTAGAAGGAGCCTAAGTAAAGTTTAAATTTCGGGGAAATACTTATTTCAGAGAAAAAAAAAAAATAAAAAGCTTTTCAAAGTTTTTAAAAGCTTATTAACTTTTTTTAAAAGCTCATACCTTTTGATTTTTGCAAAAATCAATAATAATACAATAATAATGAAAACAATTTTTTTTTTGAAGCCAAATAAAATTTAATGAATTTAATTTCTTAATTCATTGGAAGCTCACTGAGCTTTCGTAGATCATTTTTAATGGGCATCCAGTCCATGGATATATTTGATCACTTATTTCTCCGAAACCTCATTGAGCTATCATAGGCAGTAATTTTTACAGCCATGAAAAGGTTCAATGAAGCTTTAACCACCACTCATGCTCACCGACATATACAAAAATTCCTCACCATTTAGCATACAACCTCCACGGCAGCTTATTGAGCTTTCCGTGAATTCTAATTTTGCAGTTTTGAAAAGGTTTAATGAAACCATTTGTGCGGTGTAAAACTTTGACTGACATTCACCGTCACTCATCTGCGGTCATTATGCTCTAAGCTCTTTGGCGAGTTATAAGAAGAGAGTATAACCTGAATCAATTACGATAACACTTAAAAGAGTACCATCCAATTTCGCATTCGTTTTGTCAGCGCACGCCAACGCCATTAAGTATGTCATCTTTCACAACGCATCATCATCATTCACCAACGCACTCAAAGATTTCCACTTACCTCTCTACTAAGCTCAGACCGATTTTCGCCAAATAGATAAGCCCATGTATGGAGGAACCTTGCAGAAACTCCAAAATGAATGCATGTGCCTTACGCACTACACCCAACTTCATTGCGTGCGCCTCGATGCGCGAAAGCCGCTTTAAGGCTGGTGCCACCCATTGACGTGGTCGTCGCATGCGTCGTATACTGAAGCCCATTGAATGTGACTTTGGTGCTGGTATTAATTGCATCGGCTGGTGTTGCTGGAACGCCTCCTTCTCCACACCCAAATCCTCACCGTTGTACGGGCCAACATGCAACGCATTCAAATTTGGTCTGTATGTGGGCGTATCGCCATCAACGTCATCGTCGTAACGCGTCCGAGCAGCGCCAGGATACTGTAATTTAGGATAGTGTGGCAGCTTTCGACCTGAGTTGGGCGTAACGAAAGGTGGCTCTTGGGCCTGTTGATATGCTGTACACATAGTTTGAGCCCACGGTGGCCGTTTTGCGACTAAGGTTCTCATTTCATTTGGTTTTGCCAACATGGCAACGGGGTCACGTTCAATTGCTTCAAGTTGGTAGCGTTGTTCGTGTTGGTTTGTTAGCAACGATGCCGTGGAGTTGGTCAATGAGTTGATGTTTGTGCTTGTGCCACCACTGCTGAAGGACTCTTCACTTGATGGCGTGCAGCTCGCATAGTAGCCAGCGTATAGATCACCATAGTTGGTGCGTATGTTGTCATTGTCGTGATTGGAGGTGTCGTTGTTGTTGTTGTTGCTGTTAGTGCTGTTACTCTTCCTATTACTACGATTATGTATGCTGTTACGTGAGCGTATCATAGTTGAGTGTTGGCTGGTTGGATGGCTTTGATTTGTGCAAAGTAGTTTAATTGAACCTTTTTGCAGCTCTAACTTCCGACTTGTACGGCCTGAAAAGATACTAGTGGATTTTTGAAATATTAATTTTATTATTTTTAAATGATCGCTGCTTCAATGTGATGCAATGAAGTGTAGAGATCTAAGTGTTAAGTCTTATAACCTCTCCAGTATCGAGATACCAAGCTCGTAGTTCCTAAAAGTGAGTCCTTCAAGGTTCCAACTAGGTGCTTTAAGTAACTATTGGTTCCCTAATTGGCGTTCGGGTCGTGACTAAATTTCTCTGTTTCCATTTATCCAACGAAACCGGGTTTAAATAAAACATGACGGCGTAGGCATACTAACCGACACTGGGAAAGATAGAGAAAGAGGGGTAGAGTGAGAGGGAGGGAAAGAGGGACAGAGAGAGAGATCGACAGATAGAGAGAGAAAGAGAAAGAGAGAGGGAGAAAGAGAGAGAGATCGACAGAGAGAGAGATAAAGAGCGAGTCAGAGAGTGAGAGAGAGAAATAGAGAGAGAGAGAGAGAGAGAGAGAGAGAGAAAGAGCGAGTGCGAGAGTGAGAGAGAGAGAGAGAGAGAGAGATCGACAAAGTGAGAGAGAGAGAGAGAGAGAGATCGACAGAGGGAGAGGCGAAAGCAGAGCAAGGATAAAGACCTCCACTATGCGGGATAGGTTAGTTGGAGCTAGACCTGGCTTCATGTGATGTCTCAAATTGACGTCAGACGGCAAGAACGGGATACAAATGACTTGATATTGTTGACTCCAATTAAGAAGCATACAAGTATTGAGAATGTTCTTCCTACGAGTAAAGGCCAAACTTTATCACTACTGTCCCACTCATTGCTAGAGAAGCTTGACTTGCTCCACAATTTAATTAACACCAAAATTAAACGAAAAATCGACGGCTTCGCTGCGGTTGGTGCTCCCTCAATTGGATTTAAATAAACCTACAGGATGTGTAATATAACCTACCACAGTATGTTTAATGGGTGAAATCACAACAAAACCCAACACACAACGAACACAACTTCAAGTAAATACACAAGAAAACGCTTACTTAAAAGCTCATTTCAATGAAGGACAGCTGAATTACAAAAAAAAGAAGCAAATAATTAAATAAAGAAAGAAAAAATCAACAACTCCTTGTCGTCCTCTGAGTCCAAAGCGACAGTCCATATGTGATGAGCTCATTTACCTTTACGAATATCCGAATGTATGCAGTCATTAACCGTCGTCATTGTCAGTGGCTTCCGCCAGCTTACACGCTGCCAATGGCGCTTAATGCTTTTGCACTTTGCTGTGTTGTATGCATTAACTTTCTCATTCATTTCTTCAACACCAACCCCAACCCCTACACAGCTCTACCACACATAAGCACACATACACACACACAACTATTGGCCTTTGTAAATGCTTTTCATTTGCTTTTTACTCGCTCGCTTCTTTTCACTATCAATGGCGAGTTAATAAAGCTTTTATTATTATGATGATGGTCATTGCCAATACACGGGATACGCCACACTCTCATTTGCCAGTAATGGACCGCAAGAACGTAGGAAAAACAACAAAAAAAAAAACAAAAAAAGAATGCAAAAGAAAATAAATAAAATATCGAGCGCTGATAAACGAAAATTGTACTTGGAAAATAAAAATATTTCGTTTAAAAATACCTTGCCAAAAAGGGAAATGAAAATTGGTTCAAAACACAAAGCAATGCTGCTGGTGAGGTGAAAAAGGAACGTGCTCGGCTGGAAAAATTAGCTTAATTTTAGCATTTAGTTTATAGAAATATTAATTGAAGAGTTAAACAAGAAATTAATTGATTTAAATAAATTTATACTAAAAAAAATTAATTTGGAACTGTTCACACAGGCACTCAATTAGCTAATTTATAGAGGCAATTAAGCAGAAATCAACTCAAATAATTAACAAATTAATAACTAATAACTAAATGAAAGAAAATTTTCTCTAAATTGCTTATGCAACTCTATAAAGCATATTGATTGAGAGGAGCGAAAAGTATGTTCAGTGAGCAAAGTAATGTAATACCTGCTGGTGAGGTGAAAAAGGAACGTGTTCGGCAGGAAAAATAAGCTTAATTTTGGCATTTAGTTTATAGAAATATTAATTGAAGAGTTAAACCAGAAATTAATTGATTTAAATAAATTTATACTTAAAAAAATTAATTTGGAACTGTTCACACAGACCCTCAATTAGCTAATTTATAGCGACAATTAAGCAAACATTAACTCCTTTAATTGTGGAGGTTCCTCGTTAGGTGAGTAAGTTTAAATTTACCACACATAGATATAGAGAGCTGCTTGTTTCAAGACCGGGACATGCTTGCAGCCGCACTTGTTGAAGTGGCTCCAGAGAAGCTTCCTTCTTATTAACCGTGACCCAAGACTTCACGCAGGTTGCTTACCGTATCTTGCATAAGGGTTGCTCACATGTATAAAGTACGCGTCATCAACGCAAGAGTTCGGATTGAGTATAGCCCCGTGACTGTAACTGCATATCCAGAATGTTGACTACACCCCTAACTCGGCTAATTCCAAGACTAAAGCTTACCGTCAGCAAACTGATTGGACCTTATCAGTGTAGCTTTCGACCCGGTTAATTAACTATTGCCCGGATACTCACCATGCGCCAAATTTTGAAAAAGATTGTGAAAAGTGGATCGACACGCCTTCTCACCTCTAGTCGATTTTAAAGTAGCCTTCGATAGCACGAAAAGAAGCAGCCTCCCCGCCACTATGTCTGAATTCTGGGATACCGAAACTTATACGACTATGTGAACTGATGCTAAGCAACACTAAAAGTTCCGCCAGAACTGGGAGGGACTTCTCCGAAACGCTCGATAACAAACGAGGTTTAACACAAGGGTGTTCCTTATCATATAACATCTTAAATGGGTCTGGCAGTGAACGAGGGCAAGTGGAAATATCTCCTGTCGTCAAACAAACAGTCATCGCATTCGCGACAGGGCTTCCACGTCACTGTTGATAGTCATAACTTTGAAGTTGTAGATGACTTCGTCTGTCTTGGAACCAGCATTAACACAATAACAATGTTAGTCTGGAAATCTAACGCCACTGAGTAGACAATTGAAAAGTGAAGTCGCCATTCGACGAACGGAGCCCAAAATCTACAAGGCGCCCATCGTTCTCGTCCAGCTATATGGTGCGGCGGCGTGGTTTAATTCATTGAAAAGCCTTTTCAAAATAAAAACTGCTGCCCCGTCGCTTTCTTGGACGGAGAGGAAGCTTTGAACAACTTACTACCTGCACTAAAAGACTTGGAGTGCTCACACTCCACTGGCGGACTTTACTATTTAGCTACGTGATTATAGAACATGGACTGTTGGTTTTGGAACTCGACTGCCCAGACATATCAACAGAAGCACACCTCAGGAGGATGTTCTTATATCCTTGCTCTGGAATCTAATGTTGAACTGATTTCTTACTACGCCTACACCGATGACATTCTTCAGAGGGAAGTTTCCAAAAAAACTTATATGATTTAAGGTAGAGAATATTTCGAAAGGTCACGTCTGGAACCAATCGCTGTGGGCTCTGTGTAAACTCAAATAAGTTGGAACTTGCCCTTATCAGCAGGAACTGCTCCTCACCAATTCTAAACGGTAGTAGCCTAAGTTTTGAAACTAAGGCCATAGAAGTCAGCGTCGAACAGCAAATTGAGCTTAAAAGAACGAAAACAGTGGAGCTCTCAATCGGTAAACTCTGGTATCGATAAATTCTAGTATCGTACTGACTGTTTTCCAGGAGATGGCTGAACAGAACAATCCATCTCACATTAGGGTCCCCCGCCAGTGTGGCTTAGAGAGGAACTGCAAACCAGACGAATTTTCAGCAGACTCTTCCGGATGGGAAAAAGAACGTATTGGTATGCCTCTAGCCAATAAAACTATATTCACAGGCGGGTAGTAGCAACAACACTAGACTTACCTTAAGTCGAAGAAAAAGTGGTCGAAATGGAGTCGGAGAAGGTCGATTGTTTCATATCCCCTGAAAAAAGAGGACTTCTCAAAGGTTATCGATTTCATGACTGGACAGCATGCAGAAAGGCTCTTTCAGAAGATGCCGAAGAAAAATTACGAGGAAGAAGAGATCTGCTCTAAGCAGATTTCGAATTTAAGATTTATTTCATTCTAACTTAAAAGTAAAGCTTGCTAGGCATATCCTTTATTGCCATCCCTACAGGGCTCCATACATGCATACCATTCGTAATTGTATTTGTGCATATTTTCATTGAAAACATCCGCTTTCCCAGCACCCGTCTCTGGCTGTGTGCACAGGTGTTTAATGCAGTTCGGCTTGTATGTTCGCGTGCAAGCGATTATTATCCTTTACGTTATGTACGTTAATGTGTAAGTGCCCACATACAGACACACACACACACAACCATTTACCTCAGCTCATGTCCATTTCGTTTAACCATTGAGCTTATTTAAATGCAAATTTAAATGAAATTGTAATCAGTTTAAAATAAGTAGTGGAGACGGTAGTGCCATAAGAGGAGACGCGTAGAACTGTTGATGAGTGCTTAAGCATTGAACAGTGACTAGTTTCTGTGAAATGAATTTTCTATAAAGCTTTTTTTAAGCTTTCTCTTCGAGGACTCTCTTGAAATTCCACAGACCATTAATCACTGCTGACAATATGTTTTAAGAACAACGATTTAATGACATGTACCTAGAGTTTCTAGTTCGTAAGACCCTCTTCACGGCTTTATAATCGATAGGACATGCGTCTTGATAATTTTCAAACAAATTAGACGGTCTTATAGTTTATTGTAAGCCACCTCCGACCGACTGGCTAATGGATTTTTATGAGGAGCTTTTATTTCTTGCCAAGAGACGACTTATTTTTTAATGTTGGTCTGGCCAGTGTTCGAATCCCTAAGTTTTTGTTTGGTAGTACAGACTACTAACCATCATCCACACACCCAGTAAGTCTACTTTTAATCTTTAAGCTTAGTCTAGGCTCTTGGTTTTTATAATATTTGACTTAGTGCTTTCAATGTTATCCCCAGACAGAGACTTGGTTTTAGCTTTGCTTATTGGCTTAGTCTTGACTTTTATATAACAGACACTTTATAACCACTGAGATAGTAGAATCTACTCAAAGGAATTTGCGACTTGTAAGTCCTTTCGCCTTTGGTGTTTCTCAAGCGGAACTGACTGTAGAACATGAAGCTGTTAATTGACTAGGTCAAATGATACTATCGATGAATTCTATCTACACTTTCTCGGATAGCCAGGCAACAACGAGAACACTGGTATATGTCACAATAAAGTCAGAAATAGCAGTACCTAGTATGGTTGTTAGAACACAGTAACATTTCATGTACCGAGATGGCTGTCGAGCTTGCATGGCCGGGCGCTTTTTTTCAACTTCGTGGAAAAGTCTGCGCTTGTCGTAGCTTTCTACTAGATAGTCATTGAAAGCAGGAGAAAGTTGGTACCCATTATGATGGATCTTCCTACGACTCACGCTCTTTTGGATAGGCGCGCAGAGACGCTGAGCGTCAACAAATCATCAAACTACTTCTTCAGGAGTTGTATATATAGAAGAAGAATCTGAAACCTTAAGACACTTCCCATTTGAATGCCTCTCTGTAGGTTGAATTCCCTAGGGTCGGCAACATTTGGAGGATTGAGAAAAATAGCGGGTGCAAAGTTACGTCGATTGCTCGATTTTGCCAACCTCACACAGTGTTTTGGATAGGGGATGTAGGATTATCCGTGGGTTGGTAATCTACTCGTAAGTGTGCTGATGCCCGGCAGCCATTTCAACCTAACCTAGTTAACAGCTTTGCGCTATTAATTTCTTCTTTTCGCTGTTTGGCGCCAAATTGGAAATACCAGGTACAGCCAGGTCCTTTTCTACCTGGTTTTTCCAACAGACTACCGGTGGTTACTGCACCGAAAACTTTCAAAGCTCGAGTATACTTAACCATCCAGACCATATGACCTAGCCAGCGCATCCAATATTTCTTGATTCGCTGAATTATGTCAATATTTTTTGGAGAGCTCATCGTTCCATCGGCTGTGGTGTGCTCCGTTCCGAACTCGCAAAAGACCATAAAACAATCTTTCTCTCGGAAACTTTTAACGCCGACTCATCACATGTTGTCATCGTACAAGCCTCCGCACCATATAGCAGGACGGGAACGACTTGTAGAATTTGGCTTTCGTTGGTCGAGAGAGGACTTTACCATTGACTAGTCGTGCCTGCTCCTAAGCGGGGCTAGTAAACCACTACAACTACAACACTTGGAATGGGTGGATCTAGCCACCGTAAACGTATGCTACGGGTAGCATTTTCTTCTATCTTTCTACCGTATTGTGACTCTAGTGTGGTTTGCTCTCTGTGATCACCCGGTATCGACTCTCAGTAGTGCGAAGTGTACCTCTTTTCCGCATTGGTCGACATTCTTGTTATTTAAAACCAAGTTTAAGCTCTGCTTCAGTCTCTTTTTGTTTAGCATTTATTTCATTTGGGATACTAAATGAGTCGTCCCACTGTCAAAGCAATCAACTTTCATCAGTGAAAGCTGCATGAAAGAAATATCGCGGCTCGTAGTGCGACAATGAGTTGAACGCTGACAAACACACACACACACACACACACACACACACACAAACACACAAAACACTATAAAAATGTATATATACAGACGCTCATAACTCCATATGGATCCACATATGTGAAAGGGTATAAATTTCCAGTGAGAGTTACTTATTTTAAGCCGAAAATCGAACTGAGTTGATATGCTTTTGTGGCGGTTTAATGTATTGAGAGACATAAACATAAACACATACAAGCATACAAACAAACGCTTAATAGTAAGAGATGAGCGTGCTGCAATTCAATGCTGAAAGTTTTGCTTGGGCAGCGAAGCGTTTGCCTGTCTGTAAGCCTGCCTGCCTGCCTAGATGGTTGGTTGGTTGGTTGGCAGGCAGCAGCTCAAGGACATGCAATTAATCCTGTCCAAATACTTGCTGTTAAAAGCGAATGATTTCACTGCGTGCGTGTATGTCCTTGGCAGGACATGCATAAGCGAAACTCTTTATAATCGTTTGTAATGGTCTCAGGCAGTGCTGTGTCCAACCACAGAAGTTTCGTCCAAATATTTTTCGCATTCACACATATAGATATATACTCGTATATACATATGCATGTACGTGTATGTTTGTTTATCCAACTAGCTTTTATATTAAGCGACAGGAAACATAAGAAAAAGCAGCAGCACTTAATTAAATGGACACTAACAACAACAAGAACAACAACAGCGAAAAATTAATGAAATGAAAAGAAAAAATAAAACTCAAATCCTTTAAAAATCAACACTGCGCTTGATATGCGCCGCAGCATATCCTTGTGAAAGTAAAATAAAATAAAATAAAATATAAAATGAAAATATTTTCAGTGAAAATAATTTTCGGTATAAAAGTTTATACTCTTCCAACTCGGCAGCAGCATGCAAATGTCTTGTAACACTTCCTCTTGCACCAATTCACTTGCACAACTCATTAGCCTACGCGGTGTATGCCTTGGTACGAGTACAGTGGAAGAGTGTACAGTGGTGAGCTGAAATAAAGAGACAGTCAAACTTTAAGGACTCTCAAGTTGAGATGTAAATAATATTGAACCTCAGAAAGCCAACAAGAGAGAAAGAGAGAGAGAGAGGGAGAGAAAGAGAGAAAGAGAGAAAGAGAGAGAGAGAGAGGAAGAGAGAGAGAGAGAGGGAGAGAAAGAGAGAAAGAGAGAGAGAGAGAGAGGAAGAGAGAGAGAGGGACAGAGAGAGAGAAAGAGAGAGAGAGAGAGATAGAGAGAGAGATATAGAGAGAGAGAGAGAGCCATGCTAAGATACAATTCCCTACCTTTACAACCTCATACAGGCATTTACAGGCGACAAGGAACTAATATCCCTCTGGGAGGTTCATGGTATGGTACTACGTACTAGCTCAGATAGAGGTACAGTCTTACATACACGTATAGTAATTTATAGGCAGCGAGAAAACATTCTCTTGCTATGAAAGCAGTGGTAAGCTGTAACTCCGGCCTTTGCGACCACATACAGACATTTAGAGACGACGAGGAACTAATACCCTTCTGCGAGGTTCATGTTAAGGTTCTACGTACTAGTCAGTTATTTATAGACAGCGAGGAACCACTGCTTCTTCGGAAAAGTCGTGGTGAAGCAATATTCCATGCCTTGAGGTATTCGTATCGATCGTATTAGAAGATCCACCTTTTTGAAAAAATAGTAGTGAGGAACTAATCCTATACCTGCTATAAGTCCGACCTCTGCCGAGCTAACTTCAGTGATTACACAGAGACCGTCATAAATTTATTCAAATGGAAGTAACTAAGTAGAACAGGAAGTCAACTGATCTGTCTCCAAGTTGACTTTTAGAGTCGGTGTAGGTTTTGGACCCTAAAGAATATGAATCGTAACTAGTTGGATTTCTATATTTTTCTAGAAGACATAACAATATCTTTTACATTTGGAGACGAAATTCTGTTAGTTTGCCGAATTTAGATCTTTTCCAGCAAAATTCCTTATATTTATTATTTTCCAGAGAGGTTTTTACTTAATAAAATTGTGGAATGTTTAATTTTATTTCTTTGGAAAATATAAACTTTTCGGTTGTTACAATATTCATGTCCACCACTGTATATACCCTTACGTTTAATCCACACAAAAGCGTTTATTTATTTTTTTTTTTTTTTTTGGTCCTGTTCGAAAATTATCTCTTCGGCGGATATTAAAGTAAAGCGCATTACCGTTATACTACCAGGTAAATGCTTGGCTCTGTTTGTTTGAATATTGTTGTTATTTTAAGTTAATGTAGTTGAAATTTTACTTAATTCTTTTGTATTTTGTTTTTATTTATTTTCATTTTGAGTATAACATTTTTCTCTTTGACGCGGCTGTGGATTTTTTCATTCCTTTTATTGTAAATTCTTATCACAGTCTTACTCTTTGTAGCACTTTTTGAATTTTTCATTCCACTTATGGGCAATTGTTCATCTTTCACTTACTGTAGGTGCGCCTCCGTTGATGTTGCGGACTTAAATATTTTCTGTAAGTCGCTGGTGCAGGTGTAGTTGTGTGAGCGTAAGTTCGCTTGAATTTTCGGTGGCGCGTTTTGGAAGAAAAAAAAAAAAAACGAAAAAAGTTCCCTGTGCGGTTTTTACGAAATGCATGTGTGAAAGGACGTATCAATAAGTCAGAAAGTAAGATATTGTGAAAGCTCATTAAAGCTCTTAAAAATAGTTTTCTTTATCGTAAGTACTTCAAAGTGGAATGATTGATTGATTGATTGATTGATGAGTGAAATTGAGAGAACTGTTAAAAAAGATTCATAGAATAAAAATTAAAAAGTTATCTTAAAAGCATTTTCTATATATATGATATAGGTATTTTCTATAATAGGTATATAGAATATATAAGTTCGAAAGGTGTTCACTAATAATATAGTAAATAGAAATCACCAAAATCACCAGAGAAAAAACTGTAGGCCGATTTTATATTTTGTAATGCATTCCACAGTCCAAGTAATCGGACAATAAAATTCCTTTAAACTAATTTCCAAGCTATAATAAAAGTTTATTGCTTTAATGAAAGCTTAAAAAAGCTATTTGTATAACCATTAAACCCGCTTTTAACAAAGGAGCTTAGGTGAAAGCTTATTTAAAACTACTTTTTTTTTTTGGAAAAAATATACTTTCAATAACATATATGGTATATTTGTAGGCATTTACAGTTAAGCAATAATCATCAATTTTATTTGTCGAAAAAAGGGAAAATACTACCAGGAGCTTAACTATTTATTTGTAAATATTCAATCTTGAAACTGGCATAACATAATTAACTTTTAAAGTTACTTTAAAGTTTTTTAAAATAATTGAAAGCTTTACTGAAAGCTTTGAAAGGAGTTTTTAATAATGTTTTGAAATTTAAGACTTAAATGAAAGCACGATTGAGATTCTAAAAGCTCTACTAAAAGCTCAGTAGATTTTCTAAAAGCTTTTTTCGTTTTACTTTTAAGTTCAACAAAAATTTATTATATTGAAACTGACATATTTAATTTTTAAAGTTGCTTTAAAATTATTTCAAATTATTGAAAGCTCTACTGAAAGGTCTTAATATATTGTTTTACACTTAAGATTTAAATTCCCCGAAAAAAATTAAAGCTCTGCTGAAAGCACAGAAGAATTTACACGAGATGTTTTTGTTTTACTTTTAAACATAACAAATAATTATGCTTTTAATTAAGTTATATGCGTGTATATTTAGTAATAAATATTTAGTCGTAATTACGGCATAAAAGCCAGCAATGTTTTATGAAAGCTCAAATCGGTCTAATGTTTTTAATATCATACAGAGAAATATTTTTCGGCTATATTATGCCTTAAAAGCAATTTCAACTTTTTATTTTTAATTATGCTATTATTATTATTATTATTGCTGAAAGCTCAGAAAAGAATCTAAGATATTAGTTTGAAAATTTGTAACTTTATCTTAAAAAAGAGAAAATAGTTTTTTGATCAATTTTTAATCAGTAAAAATAAAATGAAAGCTCTAGTAAAAGTTTAAAAAACACTTTTTTAATTCATTTGAAATAAAATTTTCTCATAAACAATTCCAACTTTACGAAAACAAAGTTTTAATTCAACTTCATTTTTAACAGTTAAATAATAAAAAAAATACCTAGATGCTTTTTCAGGTCATTATTGTGTTGAATTGTTTTTTTTTTTTGGGTAAAAAGGAAAAAAGTGAAAAACAACAATATGTGAAAGCGGCACACATGTAGCTTAATGGGATTACCATTGGCTCGTGCTGTGGGCATCCCAAGTTCGAATTCCATTCGAACAAAGGGTGTCTGGAAAAAGAAGTCTGATGAGGAAACGTGGTGGTTTCCGAAATAGCAGCTATAACTTCTACCGTCCAAAGCTATTGTTGTAATTTTTTCACTATTTCCAAAAAAATATATGGTCTGAAACAGTTCCATTGAAATGAAAACCCAAAAAAACAATTCAACACAATAATGACCTGAAAAAGCATCTAGGAATTACGGAAGAGCCTTGCCGTGCGAATGAAATTTTCCAATAATAAAAAAGGCGTTGCTTTAAAATATTTGTTGGTAAATTCTTCGCAAAAACAACTACATCGCGTCAAGTTTACAGCTACAGAATATCTGAGCACTTGATCGTGGATATGTAGGTAAAAAGGAAAAAAGTGAAAAACAACAATATGTGAAAGCGGCACACATGTAGCTTAATGGGATTACCATTGGCTCGTGCTGTGGGCATCCCAAGTTCGAATTCCATTCGAACAAAGGGTGTCTGGAAAAAGAAGTCTGATGAGGAAACGTGGTGGTTTCCGAAATAGCAGCTATAACTTCTACCGTCCAAAGCTATTGTTGTAATTTTTTCACTATTTCCAAAAAAATATATGGTCTGAAACAGTTCCATTGAAATGAAAACCCAATAAAAAAAATAATTTCAAGTTAAAGCTCTGACGAGCTCTTTACAATTAATTTGATTTTGATAATTTAACTTAACATTCGAAATATTTTTTACTTGATGTAAATAGCTTACAAACTCACTTTTGCTTTAAATAATTTGAATTTTTTAGTGAAAGCGCCAATGATTTTTTTTTTATTTATTTATTTTTTTTTTAGTTTTACATACTTAGTATTTCTATTTAACTTCATTGTCATTACAATTCAAGTTCAAGCTTATATAAAAAATGAAAGAACGGAAAAAGCTCTGATGCAAGCTCAAAACAAACTTTCATATTTTCTTCACTTTAAAATTTTAACTGTTTACCATATACAAATTAATATTTTCTAGCTCAAGGCTAACAGTTTTCACACACTTTTCCTTGCTGAATTATGAAATTTAAGCTCTAGTGAAAGCTCAAATGAACTTTTTATATTTTTTTTGACATTGAAATTTTAGTTTATGAAAAAAAATGAAATTATTTTCAAACTTACTTTCAAATTGAAATGTATAACAGCAGCAAACACACACGTCGGAAACTGAAATTGATACTGAACTTGTGAGACCATGAACGTGTTCAAACTATAAAGTTGTATTTTTATATGATTTTTGATACTTTTTTGCTTTTTTTTTTGTCTTTGTTAATAATCTAGTAGAATGCTGAGAACTTTTTCAGCTGCTATTGTAATTACCAACTTGAGTTATGAAATATTTAACATTTTATTGTGTCAAGATCTCTGGAGATAATCTAAATTACTGTCACGTATGTAGGCAGGGAGGTTAGTCTTTTATGGAGAGAATTGGTCGGTGGAGATGTACATATACATACATATATATCAGAGCTATTAGCAATTTGATATGTATTGTAATAAAAGTGTCATTAAATTCATATTTATTCATATGAAAATATTTGAGTGTGTTTGGTGGTATGAGCCGCTGAAAGTTGAAAGGATAAAAGCGCAACTAACCTTGACCACCAGTTAGTAGTATAGTTATATATAAATATGTACATATATATTCAATGCCTTAAATATTTAACAGAGATATGAGGAAAAATAAATGCAAGAATATTTACTTGCTTATACATTTTTAATACATTTCTACATATACACACACACATTTACATATCCGAATATCTGCGCTCACTTTCCAACATATGTATTAGTGACAGCTTCAATGCTAACCACTTGTTACCATTTCACATGCTGACCTTTTCAAGTTGTTTGTTTTTGTACGCCACTAAAAGCCACAGTCGCTCTGAAAAGCACTTATGACGCAAGGATATGCTCGAACAAAGCCACGAGTATCAACACTTGATTTCCGTACGAGAGGAGCTTTTTTCGTGGAGGGTGATAAAAAAATAAAAATAAAAATAAAAATAAAAGTAAAAATAAGCAGATAAAGAGAAAATGTTTTTCGTAAACAATATTTTTTTTTGAAGAAATGAAAGCATAAAAATTAATAAAAAAAAAATTATTAATTCCACCACCAAAAACTCACAAAACGCACTAAAGGTCATGATTTCAGAGCAAATATCTGTAATATTCGGCACCTGGATAGCAAAGTACTGTTACTCACCCTCGGTGAGACTATGACCTCTGGAAGATGCACAGTTCTTTTGGAGAGAATCTAACCTCTTGGAGAGACTCTGATTTTTGGAAGAGACTCAGACCTCTGGGAGAAACTCTGACTTCTGGGATAGACAATGACCTCTGGGGGAGACTCAGTCCTCTCAGTGGGACTATGACCTCTGGGAGAAACTCAGTACTCTCGGAGAGACTCTGACCTTTGGAAGAGACTCAGTTCTTCCGGAGAAACTCAAGCCTCGGATGGCCTACATTTATGGAGAGACTCTGACTACAATTCCCTCTGAAAAAATATTCCACTGCAATCATTAAAGACTGTACCCAGTTTTTTTAGAGATTTCCTACGAGCTTATGCCAATTCACTACTTAATGTTTTACTACGGTAAGTCCACAATATTAAATTTGGAGAGAGGTGTTCCTTAAGGCATCCAGGACTCTATTTTATCACTGAATGGCAACATCAGAAAGCTCATCCCTTTGTGCATTCTCTTCGTCCACTTCGGAAAGTTGTTAAGTCCTTGTCACCTCTAAATATCTGTTTGTCTGTAAAGGCACCTTCTCCATATCTTTGAGGTCGTCTGTCTAAGGACCATCATCAACACCAACGAAAAAGGCAGCCTTGAGATCCAGAACTTCTGATGAGTCGACGTTAGGAGTTTTCGAGATAAAGGTTTTGCGTAAGATTTATGTTCCTTTGCGAGTTGGGAACGGCGAATACCACAGCCGATGGGACGATGAGCTGTATGAGTTATACGGCGACATTGACATAGTTCAACGAATCAAAAGGCAGCGGTAACGCTGTCGAGATCATATGGTCCGAATGGTTGAGTACACTCCAGCTATGAAAGTTTTCGATGCAGTACCCGTCGGTGTAGAGAAGGAGGAAAGATCAAGTGGAGATATACCTGGCTAAACTCGGTAATTTCAATTGTTGTCAAACATCGAAAAGAAAAGATGAATGGCGCACTATTTTTAACTCGACTTTAAACACTTAAGCGATACCTATATACATACATATACATATATAATTGGCGCTCTGTAGCCACTGAAGCGCTTTTATGCGGAGCCCCTCCTCCATTTGGTGGTTTTTCCCATAAAATGGGGTTACCTAACGTTTATTCTAAGCCACCTCGGAACGGCAGATAGATTTTCATGAGGAGCTTTTTAATTCATGTCAGAAATACCTTCGATGCCCTTGTCATTCACCGCCAGGGGGCGACCGCGATTTGAAAAATTAATGTTGGTCGAACCAGGACTCGAACTCTGACCTTTCGAATGTCGGTATAATTAGCTGTTGTGGCCACCACCGGCAGTTATCTACTCCATTGAAAAACAAAACGATACCAGAGAACTCAACCAATTTCTGTAGGTATGTTACTTTTAATGGCGACTTAAGTTCTACCTGAAATGTCTGACCTACTTCCATTACCTTCCATAATTGACCAATGTCTAGAATTCAGATCGAATAAATTTGGAATTTGTGGAGAAAACTTGAACTTATTTAAGAATATGATGCTCACAGTGAATGTCAAATGTCTGTCAAAAAATGCTAAGAAGGGTCTACAAAAAAGCCCATCTCCCACATAACTAGACTTTAGTTCTTCTGTGAAAGTCCGAAAAGCCAACTGGCATTTATGGTAGTATGAATATCAGCGGATCATATGCTACTCAGTTCCGCCTGAACTTAGTCTTCCTTACTTTTTTCTGTTGGCCTTAGCATAAAACTCGCTCTCAGCGCCTGATTCATATTTCCCGTGCGATGATATGACTTTCTTCTACAACTTTTTGGTCTTCTTTTCTTCTTCTTCTTCTTCTTCTTCTTCCATTTGAGAAATGTCGTCTTAGAGAAAAAACACGTGCCAAGTAAGCAAACAGCAACAAAATGTAATAAAATATTGGTTCCGCTGACTACTTTCAGGGCTAAGCAAAGGCACTGTAGAGCGGCTGCGGCACTGTCTCAGCTAGCGGCTAAAGCTGTGGTGTTGGCATTGGCGTTGGCGGCGCTGGCATTGCTCTGACACGATGCTAAGCAACTGTAACGATTTAGTGGCGGCGAAAGTTTTACGCCATTTTATGACCATTTTTACCACTTTCTTTTGCTGTTGATGTTTTTTTTTTCTTTTTCATCTTGTTTACTATTTATTTATTTTGCTTCATGCATTTTTTTCTGCTTTTTTTCTTTCCATTCTATGCTTTTTATACGCTCGTTTACCCGCTTGTTTGGCTGTTTGTTTACTGCCTTGTGATTTCAATGGCGCTTTTTTTCGCCTGTTTTGTTTGTTTGTTTGTTTGTTTGTGCAACGAAAAGGCTGCGCTTTGCGTGTGTGTGTGTGTGTGATGTGTGGTGTGTCTATATGTATGTATGCATGTTCAGCTTGCAAGGTAGTTGAGTGCCACTCTGGGCAGCATTTGGCTGGGGAAGCCTGCGTAAACACAGGGAGGGAGGCATCGTCAAGTGTTTTTCTTTCATTTTCCTTACTATTTTCGCATTTTTCTACATACATATATTTTATAGTGTATTCTATTTTATATTTATTTTTGTATGTGACAGCGCCACATGCTCGCTCCTCCCACGACGAGCAGGCGAGCTTTGATGAGCCACTTCGCAGTCGGCAGCCTTGAGTATGGCTCAAGCGATAGCCTGACGGCCGTCATCTGCTTAACTATCTATCAGCTCATCAGCGCTGCTTTCTCCGTGACATTTTTACCCACACTCAAGGTCTTTTTGAAAGTAGCCACACAACATTTCCGCTATTTTTTTTCTGTTTTTATACACTCAATTCGTTTCGTTGCGCTCGTTTATGTTTTACTTTTCTTCTTGCTATTCAAGTTTTCAAGTGTTTTCATTTCGTTTTGAGCAAAATACAAAAAAAAGGAAAAAAAGAGAAATAAATAAAATAAGTAAAACAACAAAAAAATATTTCCACTTTTTATCTTTTCAAGCATTTCAATTGACATTGGTCGTCGGTGGGCTGAGTGGTGTGCTGGCGGTTTGGGCCACGTAAGAGCTCACGAAAAAAGTAGATATAAAAATTGAAAAAAAAAAAATTAAAAAAAATGCGCGTCGAGCAAAACATCACCACAAACCACTTGCGAACGCTTGTTGACAATATTTATTCTTTATCAGCTTGTTGCCACTTTTGTCGCCACTTTTATTGCGGTTTGCTGATTTTATTATTGCTGCTCTTTTTTGCCGCCGCACATCTCCAACCAACGCCTCCTCCTCACCCACATCGAGTTTTTGCACTTTTCTGAATTTTTTGTTGCTTAAGTGTTGAGCTTTCTTTTCGTTTTATTTGCGATTTTTTGCGTTTTTTTGTGATTTTTCAAAGCTTTGCCACTTTTCTAAACATTTATTCCACCACTGCGGTGGTCTTCTACTGCCTTTGACTGCATAAATCTCTTTTCTATGCTCTCTTATGTATTTTTTTTATGTCTTTTTTCACTCTAGTTGTTTTTAGTCTATGCCTTATGATTCTTACCTTGCTTTGACACCGGTTGTATGGGTTTCTATAAATACCGGATATCACCAATCAATTGGCATTTAGTCGTATTTTAGTTGCTTGATTGAGACTTTAGCGGAATGCGAAAGCAGCTCAGGTGTATTAATGGATTTGGTATACAAGGAATACCTGTTGCGTTGTCAATAATTTATCAAGAAAGCTTTTGGAGCTTGAATTTACAGGGTGAACAATAAAATATACACAAAAATCGTAAAGGTGACTTGAATGAGGAACGATTTGGGGTGTTTGGTCTTTATAAGTCGCTAGAGGACTTTAGTTTTAAATACGACGTCGAGCAAGCACCTTTTTGTGCTGCCGAAGACAGCTTTAAAATTGAAGAAAAGGTGTGTTGATCCCTCTCTCATGGATATTTTCGAAGATTTGCCGCTGGGATTACCTGGTCTATGGGGGATTGACCTAGTCTAAGTTTACACTGTAAAGTTCCGGTCAGTTAATTTAGAATGTGCTTTAGACTTTCACACAATACGCTCGATAAGACCGTTTTTGAGCAGACTTTTCCCACGATAATTTAGTGCAAACTATCCTTAGAAATTGTACAGCGGTCAGTTAATTTCCAATTGTCGGTCCAACCATATTATACAAAGAAGCTGATGCATGTATCTTATTCGTTCTTTGGCGCGATATATGAATACCTTAACCCGTAGACTTTAACATTATGGAGTAATGAAAAGTCTACATTATCACATCAATTGGGGTTTCGGTCACTAGATCTCCTCTTTGAGTGCTACATAGATGTGCTCTCGTATTGAAACCTTCCGTAGTTAGCCTCATTTTCCCTTGAACTTTCGAGCGTTTTTCTCTCCTGCCATTTCCTCCAGTTCTTTGTGCTCACGCATTTCATACTCTCTCATTTTCTGATTAGAAGATGTCTCTTAAACTCTTGGTAACTTCCCAACACGGCGCGCTTAGTGGTCGATGGTGACGTTGCAATGTTAGGAAATCTTTTTACTCCCCACTGCGGTATGGCAATCCTCATCGTACCAGTTTTTCCAATGGTTAGACTTGCAGCTGTATGCTGAGAGCTCGAAATGGCGTTCAAGGATTCTCTCGTATCTAGATGCTGATGAGTGCTCTCAGAGACTGTCTGTCGTGATTGTAGCTTTCTGTCCTCATACCTTCCTAGTCCTAGTCCTAGTGATTGATTTGGTTACGACAAAATAATGGTCCAAATCTATGCTAGTTCCTTGGAAGACATGAACATCTAGAGAACCAGAGACACCTGCGAAATCAATCAGCTACAGCTAATTAGAAGATTCGTCAGGAGGACTGATCGTTCATTGACTCGCCTTCAGTCTCTTTCTTCCGTCCAATTGCCGCAAAACTCCAGCGCCGCAACAAAATACTCAAAACGCTAACCGGCAGCACCTGGGATAAAGACAAATAAACCTTGTTGGCAACCTACAAAGCAATTGGCCGGCCGGTCGTAAGCTATGTTGCACCGAACTGGGTGCCGGGGACGAACGAGACGCAGTTGAAGAAGTTACAAGCCTGTCAAAACACCGCCCTCAAGACCGCGACAGGAAACCTTCTGATGTCGCCGGATGCTACCGTAGGGCGCATCCCAAAAGGCACCTTATAGGCACATCAAAAAGATAGTACTTGATATGAAGAGCACCATCCAGCAACACGTGTAACAACCTCTGGGCAGGACGGCGTACAGACAAATACTGAACGCCATTCACCAGGTGTCAGTCAGCACCTTCAAAGACTCCCTTCCCGTGAATGGCGTGCTAGGAGTAAAACCACCACCTATTGCAGACAACGAGCTCGAGCTGTCTCGAGAGACCCGCGTGACTCCGGTACAACTTAGGTTTGCATATTGTAGCAGGTTAAACTCCTACTTATCCAGACTCGACCCCAGCATACCGGACGTATTCCCAGCATGTGGAGCGTCTCCGCACGACACTAGCCACCTCTTCACATGCCTCCTACAACCGACTCATCTGACCACCCACTCCCTGTGGCCCAATCCCGTCGAAGCAGCACGTTTCCTGGACTTCCCTTTAGATGAGCTCGGCGACTTAGATTGATTAAGCCTGTTCTAAGCGGGGTTAAGGAACCGCTACAACAACAACAACAACTTATACATACAAGAATATATTTAATTTTGTATTAATTTGAATATTTCACAGTATATATATATTTCACTCTAATTGATTTCCAGGAAGCACTCATGTTTTAACATAATGACTCACAGTGACTAAAAGCACTTGAGTGTGTACGAAAGCGGGCATTTGGAAACAGATATATGAACATATGCAAATTTCGTTAAGTGCGGATACACGTGAGCACTGCAGAAGGGTGCAAAAGGAAATGCAACACACACACACTAATGAAAAATTCATACTCTTTTGCTTCTGCTTCTCCTTCTTCCTCCGCTTCTACACCACCCACTTACTTCACACTCAAGTACTCAACGCACACTTGCCAAAGCGCACGCGAGTCGTCTTCATTATGCGCGACTTGTTGCCAACAAAAATGTATTACAAATAATAATAATAACAACAACAACAACAATACAAAAAGCACAAAGACAAAGCGTCTCATCGTCATTGCAGTTGTCGTCGCTTCCGTTTCATTGTCACTGCCATTGTTGGCATTGGTGTTGTTGTTGGCGACTGGCTGCATGAGTCCTTTACTGTTATTAAGGGTTGACATTTAATACCTGCTGCATGTGTTTTGTGCGCTCACTCGTCCCTTCTCTGGCGGCATTTTGGCATCGCACAGCTGAAGTGTTTATTAAAAATGCATTTTTCCCATTTTTTGTTTTTTTTTTTTGTTTTTGGGCGGCAAGTCAACATCATCAACTTCGCTCTTAACGAGTGTAATTGTTGTGCGAGCTTTTGTTTTTGCTATTTCTTTGTGTTTTCTGTTTTCAAGTGGAATTTGGGCATTAATTTCTTCTGATTTTTCAAACATTATCAGGGCATTACTTTCATTTTAAGTGCTTTAACTGACTTTTGTAGAATTGGCTGAAGATTTGTGCCAATGGGTAGGCCGGGAGCTGTGAGCTTTTAGATAAATTGCTTGAGGTCTTTAAGGAATTAAAAGAGAATTGAGATAGTGAAGTGAGTCTCCGCTCGAAAATTATGGCATGACTTTAACTTACAGTAAGCTGACGGCGGAACTTGTATACCCTTTATGTAAAGGGGTTTCCAATTCCGGTAGATGCCACTTTTGGAGTTGAAATTTTTTGAAATTTGGCAAGTAAAAACTGCACCTTTATTGAAAATGGAACGATAATTAATAATGCCGTGAAAATATTAAACTTTACTATAAAAATTCTGAAAACCTGGCACCTGACCGTCTCCGTTCATAAATTTAAAGCATTTTTCGGTCGTCGTGAAGCGCTTTGTCGGACCACCATACGGAAATTGGTGGGAAAATTGGAGCTGTTGGAACAAGTTAGTGATGTGAAGAATAAAACACTTGCACGTCGCCAAAGAGCAACTAAGAGTATTGCTGCTGTAGCCCAAAGTGTTGAAGAAACCAGTCAGTTTGGTCATTCCTCGTCGTTCTTTGGAATTGGTCAATCCACAAACGGAATTACAACGTATTTAGCATTAAGACTTGGGTCATAAGAATTATAAAGTTATCAAAAACGTCGAGTCTTTGCATGGAAATGATCTAGAATTTCATCCAAAAATCATCTTGACTGTTGATGAGACCCGTTTCCACATCGATGGCTCCCTCAATAAGCAAAACTGTCGCATCTGGAGCTTAGAAACCCCTAGATTTATTGCTGGAAAGGCTCTCCACTCTCAATCTGTTACTATTTGTTGCGGTTCATGGTCCGGCGGGGTTATTGGACCTTACTTTTTTGAAAATGTGGCTGGAACAACAGTTAAGGGGAATGGATTGCGCTATCGAGATGAGAAGATTAATGATTTTTTACGGCCCAAATTGTATGGTATTGATCTGGACAACGTTTACTTTCAACAATACAGCGCTACGTGCTACACAAGCAGCGAAACCATTGGTCTTTTAAGAGAAAAGTTTCCGGCTCGTGTAATCTCTCGAAAAGGTGATCGCAATTGATCAGCGAGATCTTGGGATTAAATACCTTGCGACTTCTTCTTTGGAGCCAAGTAAAAGTTAAGGTTACGCCAACAGAACAACGTCGATTCAAGACCTCACAGATGGAATTCGTGAAGCTATTGAGGGCATACAACAGCCACATTGCGAGTTGATGATGGAAAATTTCATAAAAAGGATACGGTTCTGTAAGCGGTGCCGTGTAGCCTTCTTATTGGGAAACTCTGTAGATAAAATGGTGTGTTAACTTTGGTTCGAAGTATGTAGGTATCAGTAGGAGAAGAGATAGACCCATCAAAATGTATACCGATTGGATCAGAATGACGAGTTGACTTGATTTAGTCAAAAAACTAGTCTCTCTGTTTTTGGGATATGGTCTCTTACATTTAAACGACCGGGTAGATGGCACCAATGTGGCATATATATGTATTATAAGATAGAATTTTTCAGAGTTGAATTTTGAGTCATAAATCCGTCATAAAATCATCTAAGAATATGACGTACTATAATTGGTACTGAAAGTTAAAAGACGACTATAACATATAGCTCATATACACAGTTCTTCTTCTTGTTGGATTTGGTTTCCTATCAAGGTTCAATTGGCTCAAAGTCTGTAAACGTAGAAACCCTCTGCTGGATCTCAAACTCATTATGAGCACCTGAATTGATTCCTGAAAGACTATCTTCTAAACTTTTTTCGTCATGAGATCACTGTTTCTAACTTAGCTCTGAGCTCACTAAGAGCTAGTAAACTTCTTAACTAATAGATAAAATTAATGGTTAAACAGAAAGATTTTCAGTAAGTTGAGTTGTTCCTTGAGTTCTCTCGATAAACTTACTCCATTGCAATATCTCTCAGGCGGAAGTGTTTGGATCTACAGCATGTAGGGTTAGAGGCTCAGTTCAAAAGCTGCGCATCTACTCTCAGAGTATAATTGTATTTTAAGCAACTAAAAGAGAATTGAGAGGATAGAGTTTAACTGCTGATGGTTTAGGTCTTCATATAGTATGACTATAACTAGAAGAACATACTGATCCAAGCGTCCCTGGGGTGACTCCCAACAGGCTAATTTCTCAATACATTACTTAAAGAGGTGACGGAAATAGATCAAGACTTGATATGGCGGTTAATCATTGAGGGTAGCCCTTGATTGAGTTTAATTTTTCTGTCCACTGCAAAATTTTTGGAGAGGGATTAAATTAAGGAAAGGCTACCGGACATCGCGCCCTATATCAATGTTTTCTTAGTAAATTGAAGTACAGTGTACGGAAAAATTTTATTATCCTTCTTCTTAATTAATGGAGCAATGAACTACGCGAATTAAACCGAATCAACAATTGCGCTCCGCTCCTTTTTTCCTACCTTAGATGGTCAGCCCAATTGGGCAAACCAAATGAGACAAGGCTCTTCTCCGTCAGATCTTTCCACGGAGGGGTAGTCTTACTCTTCGCATGTTTCCACCGACTCGTAGTGCAGTGAAGGCATATCGTCGTATATCTCGTACATCCATGTAACATTCGCTATTTTCAATGAATTAAGATCCATTAATCCTTCATAAAACCATTCCTTCCATTACTCCTTAAGCCGACTCATCAAACATCAAAGAACACACTTCTGCACCATGAAGTAGCAACTTCTGGATTCAGTATGAAGTTCTTCGCAGTCGGATTACTGAACTCTGTTCAATAGTCATCAATTGGGAATTGGGTTTTCACCAACTCCTAGTGGTGCTGCAGGCTGAAGAAGTATTTCCTCTATAAAGACATTATGCTCTGGACATCAGTTAGAATATTACCACCTTGGCTCCTACATAAGTATGCTTCGGTCTTGAAACCTTCTATAAGTCGCTGCAATTTTCATAGAAACTTCGAGTATTACGTCTGTCTTCTCAAGCTCTTCTCACTTACTCATTTATACAATCGCTCAAATCACAGATCCTTTACATAAGAGTGCAAGTAGAAAACCATTAGGAATTCTGAAGGCGAACCGGCATGGGTCCGAGCAGATGCTAAGTCCTCTGGTCATATGTACGTCTAGAAAACTGGAGACATTGTTGGGGGAATTTTGTTATCTTTTAGAACTCGCTTGTAGTGAAAAGCTCAAAATTTGTATGCAGAAGAAAGCAAAAAGCTAGATATGGTAACCAGTGAGACCGAGGTTCGTTGAAAAAGCTGAATATTTTATCTCGTATGCTAAGAAAGAGTTCTTTTCGGACGAAATAAGTGCAAGATGAACGTTAGCCAAGACTTTCAATAGTCTTGTTCTTCTGTCCATAGCTTTATACTTCATCTGCAAGCCAAAACCCAAATCATTTCTCTAATAATTCTTGTCTTAGCTGCAGGGCATCTAACCAACTTTAGCTCTGTTGGATATCGTTCCTTCATAAAACTTTACTTTCGACTGTCTCTCGAAAATAAGCCTCAACAATGCTTACATTGCGGGTTTCATAAAATTTAAATAATGATTTGTGCTTGTAGAAAGGTATGAGGAACACCTGATTAAGCCAGTGGAGGGTCTCATAACGACGCTAAAAGTCTTAAGTGTAACTGGTAAGAGATTTGTGACTCAGTAACCACGACAACTTCACTGAACTCAATTCAATTCAACTGAAATCACGAATAAACTTTTTCAAAATTGTCTCCCTTTGCAGGCTGTTCTACTCAAGCTATAAGGATATTAGCACGGCGATATAACAAACAACAGAGGACATTATATCCAATATTTATCTACCGAATGTCTCTCAAAGCCTCCTCGCAGGCAGCATTGATAGAACCAACTTAATATATACAGACTCCATGTAAAACTTTGGTACTAAGAACTACATACCATTTATCTTTGAAGACGCTTTGAACAGGCTCGATGTGCTTTCGTCCAGTGGAAATGCTTCGAGAGTCTAAGAAAGTCTGAATTTTGCTTATGAACAAGTCAAACCCTGTCCATAGAAATATTCTCAGCTCTGAACCAATTACGAGCCAAACGATTTAGTAGGCTAAAGATCTACTAACAGTTCCACAGAAAGCAATTTCCCAAAGGACATCAACCAATCAAGCTGTGGTATGTCTCTTAGTAGTCCTCTTGAACCACAGTTTGGTGACTTCGCTATATTTTTAACGTCTGATTTATTACATTGAAGGCCGGTGGTAGGTATAAAGTATGTTTTGATAAAATTTCCAATAATATTTCTAAGGCTTCATTAATTTCAATCAAAGCAACGAAGTTTGCCGTGTCGCCATTTTTATTCTCATTTTTTTTGTGGGTTAAAAATCTTTTCTAAAGACTTCGCTCTCAATTATGTTTAATATTTTCTAAAAAAAAAAATCTCCATGTGCTTTAATCAAAGCTTAACGCCAGCTTACAGTCTACAGCGCACATGTAATTGCATACTTTTAGGCAAATTAACATATGAGCAGAGTGTGTCACGTGAAGGGCTTTTGGGTTTATAATGCGCCACTAAGAAGCAGCACAGAGATGTGTTGATGATGATGATAGACTTTGAGAGCGAAAAAATAAAAAAAGCGAAATGTGAAGAGGTGAGTTTTTAAAGAACAAAATAAATGCTTTTTGTATGAAAAATATATTAAAATTTTTTAACACAAAGAACTGCAGCTATGCTCAGCGCAGTTGAAGTGCTGCTCACGGTAATGCACGCAGAAGAGCAATAATTTTTCGCTTAAACAAAAAAAAGCGCTCTGTCACTTGCGTAGCATACAAATACATATACACATGCAGACATATCAGCAACCTGAGTTGGGTTTAATTTCACTTTCGTGGAGGTGGTAAGCTTTCCAGGAACAAAATTAAAGCCAACCCTCGTGTCAATGATTGCTGGCGCATACATACATATGTGAGTATTCATATATTTATGTACATATGGTACATGTGTCTGTTTATTTGTAGGCATCACTTTATGTCTACTTGTTTTTCAAGTACTTGCATATTACACACTTTCATTGGGGAGATAAAAATACTCGCAGAAAATTAATATGTTGCCATTATGAACTCGTTATTGCAAACGCTACAAAATTGCGAAACGCCCATGAGTGTATGGAGGGACTGAGAGTGGGAGAGTAATCTCCAACAAGTCCATTCATTTATGGAGCAATTCATAAAAGCGGCCACTAATAGTACATACTCCCCACTCACCCACTGAGTGTGCTGCGTATAAATGACTTTGAGTTTTGCACTGTGCGCCCCAAAAAGTATGCAATGAACTACCATTTGTGCATTAATTTAAGCAGGAGAAACCCAGTTCAAGCAACGCAGCAAATCGTTGGTCTCCGCATATTATTAAACTAAATTGTTTTTCAAGTTAGCAGCAGAAGCGTATATTTTCTCTAAGCACCATGGTTGAGTTTGGTGTACATAAAAAAAGTACATAAAATCACTAGTCATATTTGTAATTTCTTATTTTCTTATTTTTCTCGTATTACGAATATAAGTCATAATAATAATAAAATACCAGCAGCAGTGTGAACAATCGAAAAATAAAACTTTATGCCGAAATTGGCACAAACTCATAAAAGTCCACTTAGTCTTTGGTTGTTGCTGTCGTTGTTAAGCTTGTGCTCTCGTTTATATCACTATTAGGCGACAGAGATGAATTGTATTGGGAGATGTGTGCACGGAGCGGGATTTCTTGTCCTACAATCACCAATTACTTAGAAATACTCTTTGGATATTTTAGAAAAAAAAGTATAATAATGAGATTAAATTACGTATGTAAGTAAAAGATACTTTCAGTACGTGCTTGGGAATTTCTATCACTCACCACGGTGCTTCTCATCCAACAATTACCCACACTATTTAAACGATTTGTAAACTATTAAGTTATTTGCAAATGGAATTTTTCTGTGAAGAAACAATTTCTAGAGAGAGAGAGAGAGAGAGAGGGGAAAAGTTTCGAAACTACTACTCAAACCACTCCAAGCTAGCGTAACGTTGCCTACATTCAGGCGCAAGTATTTAGCTATCTTTCAAAGTCGCACACCACAAGTTATTGGAGTCATTTGAAGAGTATGTGAACTTTAATCCTTACAAGTGTAACATAGAAAGAAAGTGTATATATTTTTTCTTATATGATCACCTCTTATGTTATATAATTTTGTGCTTTGTAACCGCTGAAGCATTTTTCGGTCAAGTTCCTCCATACATGTGAATGCGTCTTTTAGAACTGGAGGTTTGTAGTAGCTTCATGAAACTTAGGCAAACATTTTTGTCAGGAAAATTCTGAGCTGGCATCATCATCGAATGTTCTCATCGTTCAAACCTTCGTACCACGTATCAGCAGAGGAATAATGAAGGACTTGTTGAGTTTCGTCTTTGTTTGAGAGAGGACTTTATTTTCCGAGGATGACACACTCCTAGTTGTTGATTCCTAAATTGACGAAACTATCTACGACCTCAAAGGACTTTGCACTTCATTATTGAGTTCGTGCTCATTGCGAAAGTTTTGCCTTCAATACTAAGAAAGTGCTTGAAACTGTCTTCAACTTCTCCCTGGAGCTATGCGAAAGTAAAGCTTTGGATTCTAAGGCTTAATTCAACTCGATGTGGACGCCTTAAGCCAATCTCGGGAGCGTTGGACTGCGCTACTTCAACTCTCTGTGCCAAGAATACATTTTCCTGGAAAATTCCAAAGACGAACGAATGGGAAACAAAGTCCATAGTAATTCGTATAAAGTGAGGTAATGACTTCACTTGATCGATGTTGTGACTAAATTTCTCATCATATTCTATTCTGATAGCCAAGATACCATTAAGTCTCTTCAATGCAATGACAATCATTCTGAAGTAGTAATAGAGTGCAGGGAAACTTTAAACATTAGATGGTTCACGAGCATGTTCCGGGAAACAAGGATATACCAGAGAACTTAGCTGCCGCACAGCTGGATGGAAAGAAAATCATGTGAAACACAGAAAATTCTGTATTCGACGTAAGCTTAACTACTTCCTTGGCAAACTGCTCACCAAAATCCTCCGATGCCTCTTTGAAGCACTCACGGAGAGAATAGACTATCTGTTTAATAAAACTTTTCTAAGCTGGAGCGAATTTAGTGAGAACCACTCAGCAAAACACTACGCATGCCACTACCCAGCCTTCAGTGCGTCATGATGGTTTTTACATCGACTGCCCTGTCGAAATAGTATCAGCGTCTTCTCTGTTGTTTTCCTTATGGCGATAAACATTTTTGCTGTGTTGCCAATTTTCATCGCATGACTTCATTTTTTATATCATAGGTAAATACATATTAATATTTTGTTTACATATATTTTTTCAGTTCTCCTTATTTGCTTATTATTCTCTGTATTGTTTATACGACCAATACTGCTATTTGCAGCGTTGCCAATTTTCATAGTTATACTTTTTTCGGGAGGCTCAACCATTTGCTTCTCCCCCTTGAAAAAATCGAAAGTTACAAGATAAAGCAGAAAGTAATGTATTCGAGTCAATCAATCGAAAACCCACTTGGTAGTAAATAAAAACAAAGAGAGTAAAGGGAAGTAAAGCAATATGAAAACTAATGTGCGTACAACCATAAAGAGCGATTGAATGAAAAATAAGCGTCATAAACTAAAACAAATAACGAACAATACCAAAAAAAGGTGCAAATAAATCATAACAAAAGCAGTAACACCCAATAGCAACTATGAACAAGTGATAAAGGGAAAGAAGTATAAGAAAAAATATACAGAAAACAAAAATAGGTAAATACACCAAAATACCCAGCATCCCTCAAATAGGAGCTGAAAGTACGAACGGCCGGTAAAACAAATTTTGAAAGGCCAGCAAAGAGTTGAAGATGAAGGAGGCAGAGATGAAAAGTGAGTCAAAGCAAAACCAAAACTTTGATAGATAACGTTGAAATTCGTTTGAGGCACAATTGGGATTTGCGGCTGGTACTTGTGGATATTGAGTAGAAGTTTACAGAGCGAGTGAGTGTGTGAGTGCCTGAGTGTGTGAGTAAGCTACTGAGCGGTGGTGTTCATGTGAAATATTTGTTAAGCAAATTCCCGAGAGTTAGCTAGCAATGCTTTTGAAAGCTGCATAGGTACGAATATGTGTTGGTTTTTAAGTATTATTTGATGTATTGTTCGTAATTTTTATTACTGCCAGTGAGTGAGAGGAGTGTGAGAGAAAAAGCGTACAAAAATTCCAAAAAAAAAAAAAAAAAATTCTCTTGAGTAATAAAAAAAAGCTAGCTAAAGGCAAAGTGATAATACCTTCGCACAAAACAATGCGTTTTTTTTTTTTTAATTTTTGTGTATTGCATACATTTGGGCGTAAAAGTAATTAAAACTTCAACTTGCTGGGTATAGCAAGGCATGTGTATATGTGCGTTTTACTCACTCATTTATATTTTTAAAGTGAAAAACAACAATTTGGCAAAATTTTTATACAATTTTTAAATCAATTTCCACTTTTTTACAGCTAAGCTCTTTGTACGTGTTCGACGCACAAAAGTATGCATATATAATTGAGTTTCCACTCCTCTCCATTCCACCAATAACAATTCAATAAAGAAATTGCCAACACTTCACAACAGGGTCACATATGCATGCGTAAATAGCGTGTATAAATTTTTTATAATGTGGAAATTGAAATTGAAAATTTGGAATTTTCCAATTCGCGTTGTCGAAATCGTTGCCAAGCTATAAAATTTCAATACGTTTTGCTATAAATAAAGCGCACAGCGCGGGGAAAGTGCTGTTGGCAAATAATGCCGTGGACTTTCACTTGTCAGAGACCGCATAGAAAATGCAAATTTCCACTCACTCTCTCACTCACGCCCTCTCAGCTCAAGGTGAACTATTTATTTGCTATACTTTGCCTGCCAATTGTATGGCATGACATTTTTATGCGCTAAAATTTTTATTTTCCAAATGTCTCGTGCATATATTTTTCTTTGAGGCTATTGTTGGCCTTTCCTTTTGAGTGAATTCCCCACGTAGGCGTGTCCTGTAGGACAGCGGAAAATCGCTATACAACAGTGTACTTGCATATGTCACGCAGCTATTAAGAAAAAATGTCGCCATAAATATTATTGAGACATTTAAGCGAAATGTACGGAAAGTGTATAAGAGTGTAAGTGTGGGCTTTTGGAGGCACAGCTGCTTTCAAAAATGGTTACAGTGGGTTTAAAATAAAATTTTTTTAAAAAAGTTTTGAAAAATTCAAAAAAAAAAATTTTTTTTGGAGAATCCTGATGATTTTAGAATACTGAAATATCCCGAAATTTTTCTAGATTTATGATTTATGATTTATGATTTATGATTTATGATTTATGATTTATGATTTATGATTTATGATTTATGATTTATGATTTATGATTTATGATTTATGATTTATGATTTATGATTTATGATTTATGATTTATGATTTATGATTTATGATTTATGATTTATGATTTATGATTTATGATTTATGATTTATGATTTATGATTTATGATTTATGATTTATGATTTATGATTTATGATTTATGATTTATGATTTATGATTTATGATATATGATTTATGATTTATGATTTATGATTTATGATTTATGATTTATGATTTATGATTTAAGATTTATGATTTATGATTTATAACATTTAATTGATTTTTTATATGTCTTTACTAGTATTTCCACCCATTCTATCCATCTATTATTCCCAACTACTGTCAGGCAATTATTTCAAAATCTCTAGCTTTAAGTGTTACTACAAAATGTCAATTGTCATTTTGCGAACGGAAGTACTAGACTGCGCGCCAGTCACATCCGGCTGTCGCAGCTTGTCTAGCGCAACGTCTGCTCATACTCACTCGCCACGAGTTGAAGCTGAAAGTGCTTGAACTTGCCTGACTTGACAATTCAAAGACTGATCGAGAGTAGTTGGCGTAGCTTCCTTGGAACAGAAGACGCACCCACAAATCGTTGGATTTCATATGCAAATCACTTACTATTGTATATGTATGTCTATACTTTTGAATGTGGAATATTTCGACAAAGGTTTGCTTCTGTGCGTTTTATTTCTGTTTAATATTAACAACTATAATAAAAATGTTACGAAATTGTATTGAACCAGAGAGAGAGAGGGAGAAAGAGAGTATTTTTGTATGCATGTACTCATCATCATTTGCCCACTACTTGCTTCCTTTACGCATTTTGCACCAGAACAGAAATTGTTAAAAATAATGTCAAGTGCTGTACGATTACATTAAATGGCAACATATGCTGTGATTTTATTTTATTTTATGCTTTTTTTAATATTTACTGCCCTAGACGTGCAGTCCACCCCCAACTCAGCCGCCGCTTACATTTGGTCGCGTGGGGTGTCTCTCTGTTTTGCATATTGCGGATACTTTCCGGTTGCTAGTCGAGGCGAGCTGGTGTTGCTGGCTTGCTGTTGTTGGCTCGCTGGTTAGTTGAGGGCATTTTATGTCCTGGCACTTATGCTAAAGACACTGCATAATATAACACATGCTCACACAATATGCTGCACTCCATCGCTATAAGTATTAATGTATGTACATATACATATGTATATGTGTGACTTGGACATATACGTACATTTGTGTGTGCGTTCAAAAATTCAATTGGCGAAATAAGCGTTACAAATCTATAAATGACACTTCAACTGCCAAATTGTAGCTACGCCATCGTTGGCTGGTGGGTGAGCGTATTCAATTGAAATTTAATTTAAAAAGAAATATTCTCAAAATTGTCATTTGGCAGCTTTTATGCGACACTTGTTTATTCCCTTTTTACTTATGTGTCAATATATTAATGGATTTCAATTACTCTTTCAATATATTTTAATTTTAATTCAGTCACATGTGGCAAGTGTGTGTTAAAAAGTTACAAAAAAAAATCAAAATAATACTTTAATAATAATTGAATAAATAATTACAAAAAATATATAAAAACTAACCAAAATAACATAATATAAATTAAAGTTAAGATAAAATAAAATAGTTAAAATAAAATGAAATAAAAGAAAATAAAATAAATAAAACAAAATAAAAATAAATAAAATAAAATAAGACAAAATAAAATAAAAGAAAATAAAATAAAATAAATAAAACAAAATAAAAATAAATAAAATAAGACAAAATAAAATAAAATAAAATTAAACTAAATAAAATAAAATCAAATAAAATTAAATAAAATGAAATAAAATAAAATAAAATTAAATAAAATTAAATAAAATGAAATAAAATAAAATAAAATAAAGTAAAATAAAATGAAATGAAATAAAATAAAAAAAAATAAAATAAAATAAAATAATATAAAACAAAATAAAATAAGATTAAAGTACAATAAAATAAAAAAAAAAAAATTAAATTAAAAAAAAATAAAAAAAAATAAAATAAAATAAAATGGTGTTTGGTGGTAGTCTCAGTAAATTGTATTGTTTACCTTTTAGGAAAGCACTGCGTGCTTTCGCCTTCTCGGAAAAATCTGCGTGTGCCACTCTTTTCTTGTGAACTACTATATGAAGAGTCTCAATGTTGTTATGACACCAAGTTAATGTAAGACGGATCGCGATGGCTTATCTCGCAGAAAAAAGGAAATATGTACAATGAGGAGACTTTTTACGGGACATCTTCTATTATGTAGGCATGTAAAAAAGCTAGGCGAACCATCAACCGCCTTTGGCAGAAATTACTGAACGAATGAAGTACATGAAATCAAAAAATCATAGGAAGCCAGGCATGGGGACTACAGCCTTTGACCAAAAAATCGCGGACAAACAACGATGTGTGAATAGAAGCGTTATCATTGAGAATTTTTTGGAATAAGCACAAATTAACGACACATCAAAATATATCCAAGCAAAACACTCTTTTCGGAAAATTGTGTTCAGTCACGAAGCTCGTTTCCGGCTGAATTGATACCATATTTGGAGTGAAAACAATAAGAAGCATTGTATAAACAAGCAATACACCTCGGCTGGAATATAATTGAATGAATTTAATATTTACTTTTATCTCAATTATAGAATGTTTTTTCCGTATCAGTCAAATCTATATATTTTTAATTTGTTTATTTATAAAATGGTTTGCGCAATTTCGATTTAGAAAAACATTTCTATTTTTTTCGCAATTTTTTAAAAAGCACTGAGACTTCAATATAAACAAGCAGATAAGCTCAAAGAGTAGGTATACCCCAGAGACCTCAACGTATTTGTTTTAACCGCGTGTTCATTTGTTTTCCTTCTCCTAGTTTGTATATTTTCCTTTTTTGTAATAATTTTACCACCTTTTTCGTAGCAAAAAGCAAAGCTCAGCAGATTTTATTTTTTATTTTTTTTTTTGCTTAGGGTTTGGAAAAAAAAATTGTTGCTAAGAGAAAAAACGGAGAGGAAAGAAAAGTGAACAAATCCCAATGGACATTAAACGCTCCATTAATGCTAACGGTGGTGCATAGAACATTTTTTACAAATGTACAAGCGGGTATATGTATGAGAACGAGGGTTACCTTCTATTTTTCGGGATTTGGCAGCTCTGGTGTTGTAATATGAGGTCAGGAAAGAAATCTGTCTGTCAGACTACTATTCTATGGTTCCGAGTCAGGGCCAGTAAGCTTCGTAGTGGCAGGACTGTAAGGACTGGCTCAAGCTACGGCTTAGCAGTAAAATGCTGGAGAAGACTTGAAGAGGTCACTTTGAATATTGATGGCCATAACGTTAATTTGCTGAGGCTCATTGGCATTTTGAGCGATGCGAGACTTAATTTTAAGGCAAATATTAAAAAAGCTTGTGGTAATAGTGCGGTTATAGTAACTGCGGTTGTCGCCAAGGCCGGCTAACATAAGTGGCCCTAGACATAGTAAGGGAAGTCTACTAGCTCAAATTATCCAGTAAATACTGATGTAAGTGGCTGCCGTATGGGGGACAGTCTTGTGTCAAAAAATATATTACAGTTTTCAGGCTAAGCGAGAATAGAGTGTCGAGTTCTAGTTGGACCATGGCTATTTCAGAGAGAACCCCCACAGGTTCGGTCACGATGATGAGCCTGAATGTTACTTCTGTAGCAGTGCTGCGCATCTTTTGCTCGAGGAGAGATCTACCATAGAGCGGATAATAAATGAAAAGATGACGTCCGACACTGTGAGGCACATGCTGAAATCAGGGTTGGTGTGGGCTAGAATGATAGAATGGGCTGCAATAGCGCTCCAATAGCTCAGAATAAATGAATGGCATTGGCTAAGTGAATAACCCTACAGCGCTGTGTGAAGAGGCATTTTGGCCCTGGCGATGAAGCTTTTCTTTTCCAAAATTTGGCGCATGGTGAATATCTGGTTAATGGTTGATTTACCGGGTCTAAAGCCATACTGATAAGTTCCAAACAGGCTGTTGACGGTGGACTTTAGGCTTTCATAAACCGCCGTATTTGAATAGCTCGGTAGTTATTCCATCGGCCCCGCCATTGTCGTCGTTTGTGAAATCGGGTCTCTGGATGTTGCACTTTCACTGCCATTCATCAGGCTGGCGAAGTGTTCTCAAGCTCTTCATACTCACGCATATCGGCTTCTTTGCTTTTTCGTCTGCAAATACGTCTTGCTCACCTCTTCAGTTCCCCCACGTGCTGTGGTCCATTGCAAGGTCGCGAGGTAGGCAGCCTGTTTTCTTTCAACTGCGACACGGCAGATATTTTTGCGACTTTTTGAAAGCCAATAGCTTCGTTTGCTTCCGTACGTAGTGAGCTAGAAATTCCGTCCCACAGTTCCCTTATATCGTGTCCACTTAGAGGGCAGGGGTGGAAGTCGAGTAGAAAACCGTTCGGCTATCTATTATGACTGCAGTTTTCCGTTGTAGAACTTTCCTTGTGTTAACAGATGGGCGTTCTTTGCTGTACAGTGGCGGGTGCGTATCTTCGCTGCAACAAAATAATGGTCCGAGTTGATTTTGGGTCCTCGGAGTGTACGGACGTCAAGAACTCTGGAGTCCATCCTCCATCTATCACAACATGGCCGATATGGCTTAGAGTATTTTGATCCCGGGGCAGCCAAGTACTTTGATGCATTCCAGGTGCATGTCCGTGATCCGTAAACATTTGCGGGGGACGTCATCAGAACGGTGGGGGGATGGTTATGTCACACGTTGTCTGGCGTTTTTAATTATTTCATTGGAGCTGTTTTCTATGTGGCAGGTCACAAACCCAGCGCACAGCTTCGTTTGGTGAGTAAGTTAGTTTTTTTTACACATTTATATAGCGAGCTGCTTGCTTCAAGATCGACACCCGCTCGCAGTCACACTTCTGGTGTACAGACTCTGTAACTGGACATCAGCGGTCTCTTAAACTGAATAAGTGGGAGTGACTCCACTGAAGCTTCCTCTCCACACGTTTTGGTTACGTTATCTTGCATAAGGCTTGCTCACATTTCCAGGGTGCGTGACGTCGACGCACGAGTAAGAATTCAGTATAGCCTCGCGACTGTAACAGCATACCCAAAAGCTTGACTACACCCCTAAAGAGAGTTATTAAAATTAATTCGGCTCTCCGAATATTGTATGGTGCCTCTTAATCTCGAAATATAAATGGCAACCCTCGTATGTTTTTGTATATAACCGTAGATGACGGCCGTTGACTCTACCAAATCATACGAGGAACGATTGACTAGGCGATTGATTGAATGAATAGCTGTAAAATATGTATACATAACTACATACATATAAATTTTCCATTTATTTTCAACCAATTTAACACTGGCATATTGCTTGTTGGCGCGCCGTTGCAAAGAAAAGGCGAACATGGTTTGGGCAGCGAACTCTTTGCGACTTCTTTCAGCACCTTCAGGTTGCTTGCATGCTTTCTTCTATTTTTTTGCATACTCTTCCGCGCTGTTTGCTTTTGGTTTCCTACTGATTTTGCAATATTTATGATTAGCAATTTATTATTCATCAGCAGACGCGTAACGGGCGATGAGTTCGCTGAGCGCCAACAGTATTTAAATATAAATATATATATACATGTGTACATATATAAAAAGCAGAGCGTGGCTTTGGCGCTTTGCAGGGTGGTGCGCGCTTAGGGGTTAAGAAGAAAACAAGCTTACATATAAAGCTATTAGCAAGCACTTAATTTGATTAACGCGCAGCTTCTGAGAATGTCGAATTTATTTTACTCAAATAAAAATGTTTTTTTTTTGTTCTCTGAAATGGAGCGTCATAACTGTTCAGTGTCTGTCTGTGTACAAGCAAACAAATAAACAAATAAAAAAATCGATCATAAAATTGCTCTGCTCTGCTCATTGAAAGGCACTCAATTTCAGTTTATAACAACAGACAAGCTGTAAGAAAAGTTATTTGCATAGAAAGAATGAGTGAAAGGCAATATGAAGAAAAGAGAAAAAAAAAATACAAAAAAATTTTGTAAGCGATAATCGGCTGAACAGCAAAGAAACAATAACAAATAAGTGCAAAAAAAAAAAATGAAAAAGATAAAATCAGACAAGATATAACAGAAAGAACGCACAGAAGAAACTTAAAAAAATTAAAAAAAAGTGAAAAAAATTAAAAGAAATAAAAAACTTTTAAAGATCCAAAAAAAAATTACAAAAGTAAAAAACTGTCTGCAAATATCAACAGCTATCAAAGAAAGCAAGCAAACAAACAAGCAGCTAAGGGTAAGCAAGCAACCCCTTCCCGCACTACTCAGCAAGTGTTAAATGAGGAAGTAGCAGATAGGTAGAGCAGCAAAAATAGTAGCACAAAAGCATGCATACATGCAATAATATTGCAATCATTTCGATATTTAAATTGTTGCACATACACACACATTTATATATATTGATGAGTGCATAAGTTCGTGCCCGATTTCAAGTGCAAACTAAAATTGAAATTTTTTGAAGAAAGCGCTTTTATTAATCAATTATGTATTCGCCATCATGTTCGGCAATCCACTCCCAACGTTCAACCAATTTACGGATGCCTGATTCATAGAGATCGCGCGGTTTCTCGTTGAAAAAGGTGTCAAGGTGGTTTTTGACGTCTTCCATATTTTTAAATTTTTTTCCATTCAAATTGTTCTGCAGCGATCGAAACAAATGATAATCAGAAGGTGCAATGTCGGGTGAATATGGGGGATGCGGCATGATTTCCCAATTCATCTCCTTCAGTTTGGCCAGGGTCGGTTTTGCAACATGTGGCCTGGCGTTGTCATGATGGAAAAGAACTCCTTTGCGATTGGCCAAAATCGGACGTTTTTCATCAATTGCTTTCTTCAATTCGACCAATTGCTGACAATACTTGTTGGCAGTGATCGTTTCTCCAGCTGGTAAGAGCTCAAAATAGATCACGCCTCGGATATCCCACCAAATGCACAGCAGTACCTTCATCGGATGCAATCCACCTTTCGACATCGGTTCCGCCCCTTCGTGTGCCTGTTTCCATGTTCTTTTGCGTTGAACATTGTTGTACAGGACCCATTTTTCATCACCAGTCACGAGCCG
This sequence comes from Ceratitis rosa, assembly GCA_037013455.1. NCBI lineage: Eukaryota > Metazoa > Arthropoda > Insecta > Diptera > Tephritidae > Ceratitis > Ceratitis rosa. Next base: position 13,062,197 of record JAWMAG010000013.1, on the reverse strand, counting down.
ATCCAAAAAGGGTTCGGTTTTGATCCGTCGAAGCAAAGAAATTGCTGTTGACATACGGTCCACTTTGTTCTTTTCACTCAACTGATGTGGCACCCATATATCGAGCTTCAAAGTGTACCCAACCTTTTTTAAACGACGAAACGCAGTTGATTTGTTGACGTTCAATTCACTGGCAACCTCTTCCGTCGAAATACGTGAGTTATTCGCAACTAAAGTCCTTAGAACATCGTCATCAAGCTCAGAAGACCGTCCACTGCGAGGTTGATCTTCGAGGTTAAAATCTCCAGAACGAAATTTCGCGAACCATTTCTTTACTGTGCGGAGTGCTGGAGCACGGTCCAAATAAACTTCGCGAATATCTTTAGTTGCAGCGCCCACTGTTTTTCCTTTGCGGAATTCTTATAACATAATATGACGCATATGAAGTTTTTCGTTGTTCATCTTCCAAGCGTCTTTTCACTAAGCAACTCAAATCAAAATGAAGTTATTTTATGCTTGATTTACAGTTCGGACTGTCACCTTTCCAACGATATATAATATGTATATATTTCTTTCACGAGCGCCACTCTCAAACGATTCGTACGGCATCCAGCGGAATCGGGCACGAACTTATGCACTTATGCAATATATAGACATACATATGCATTTTCCATAAAGCATATTTCAAGGCGTTGCAACTGGCTTAACTGAGTTGGATTGAACAACCCTTCCTTTTTTTGTTGTTGACGCCTTCACTTCATTTCACTGTCATTACTGTAGAAGCCACTGTTGTTGCTAGTCGTTCCTTCTTCTTCTTCTTCTTCTTCTTCTTCTTCTTCTTCCTTAATCTTATTTTTTCTGATTTCTTTACTGTTGCGTTGTTGACTGCTGCCAACTTCTTTCTGTTTAATTTCTCTTCTTGTTGATGTTATTGTTGATTTAACTGCAGCGGCTACAAAGACATGAGAATTGTTGAATATTGAAAAATTGAAAATGACGCAGTGGCAGTGCGAAGCTCAGGTATGCATTATTGCAGTCATTTGTAGAGGCAGTGTAATTCAGTTGGAGGCAAAGGAAGTCCTTGAAGAGCAGGGTGGGTACTTATACATAATAAGAATATATTAAAACTTCATTTAATTATTGGAGCTTCATATTGGTGAAGACTGTTCTTAAAAGATTTTCCATCGACATTTTTGGTAAGAATTTTGAATTTTTGATACCAATGTTGGTCCTGTTAAACTGAACTCGTTCAGTTTTCCAAAAGCTGTTGTTGTTGTTGTTGTTGTTGTTGTTGTTGTAGCAGTTATTCCACCCCGCTTAATCTAAGTCACCGAGGTCATCTAAAATAAGGTCCAGGAGACGAGCTGTTTCGATGTGTTCGGATAAGAGTTAGATGGGGGCATGTAAAGAAGTGGTGTCGTGCGGGGACTTGTTACATGATGGGAACTCGTTACATGCTGGGAACTTGATACAAGCTGGACATAAGTTGGGTATGTTGGGGTCGATTCTGCATAAGTAGGAGTTTAACCTACAATATCCCAAACCTAAGTTGCGCCAGCATTACGCGGGTCTCTCGAGGCAGCTAGAGCTCTTCGTCTGCTATGGCTGGTGGTTTGACACGGAGGATGTCATTCACAGGGTGGTGATGGGGATTGCTGTAAGTCATGCTCCGCAAGACCATAGAGGTCTGTTGGTGGTTACCCAATGTGGATAAAGGTGCTGAAGGCATTTCCGTAGAGGCTAGGTGTACATTTGTGGGTTGGCAGCATGCGGCCACATAACTTGTTGACCAGCTCCTGTGTGCCTTAAGGCCTGTGCAGACCTTAAGATGGCTCCAGCCCTTGCACTAGTTACATCTAACGTAGATGGAGCATTGGTAGAGTTTTTGGGTTGCTTTCGACGCCAGCCCTGATGAGAAGTATTTGGAGCAGCACAGCTGCGGGACCTTAGACTAATGTTACCCGTTGAACTATACGGGGTTAGATCGCCGAAAGGGTCACAGCCCTTGTCCGGATAAAATCCTTGTCAACTTCGGTGCAAAGAACCGGCTGCTCAAACCCCTTGATGTGTGTGTTTTATGAAATTCAGGTGAGTAATGATGCCTACCTATGCAAGTGCTGCAAGCAGATACTTTGCTGAAGAAAGCGATATGCCCACGTCATGTGTAGAGTTTACTGTGGTTATGACTGTTCCCTTTTCGAGCAGTTCGTCGGCTACGTAGTTCCCTGGTATGTCCCTATGAGCAGAGACCCAAACCACTAACGTTTCGCATACGGTCCAGAGTTTGTTTGAGATCTCTGCACTTTGACTTAATAGCAGCCGTATTAGAAACGAGCAACCATGAAGCGGCTTCCATTATCGGGGTTAGTTCCGCTTTGATGACGCTGCAGTGGTCGGGAAGTTTACCGTACCAAATTCTATAGCAAGAGTAAACTCTAAAGCTTTTTCCCACTCGTTCTTTTTTGGATTTTTTTGTTGAGAAAATATTGTCGAAACAGAAGACGGCAGTGATGTAATCTGCCTCCTTCAAGAATGATGTAGGGTTTAGTATGCGGTTCCTCCATGATCCACCACAGTCCATCAGAGCTGGGTTTGAAGCATCATTGATGAGAATGCACACGCAACACTGCTCTTCTTGACCTCGCCAACTTGGACTAACCTCCATTCTTTGGTAGGTAGCTCCTCATTGCCAAGTTGCATAAGTGCCCGAATATCCTCTGACTTTGCGGGTTAGGCTGGTACCCAGGCCCAAGCTTTTGAACTGTTTTGGTCCTTGTGAGCCGCCGTCAGATTGGCCTGTAGCTGCCCCACTTAGGCAATGGCTTCTTTGTATAGCTCCACAAATTTTTTGACGACGCAAGATACGAGCTTTACTCTACCTTCGATCCAGCTGTGGTGCAAAATTTTTGCAGCTGTTCATTTATCCCTATACCTATGCCCTGACGGAAGGTTTAACCCTCGATGGGGTTTTTGGGACAACAGAGGCCACGGTCGCAGTCATTTGCCCCAGCTGTAGCTGAAGCTATGTTGGCACGCACAGAGCTGTTTGATCAGGATCATCCTTCGCCTGTGATGATCTGCTCTTTCTTCAAGTTGATAAGGCTCTTGCAGCTGGGTGCTACTTACCCACAAGAGGTGAAACTCTGCTCCTCATGGGTTCCGAATACCGAAGAGGTGTGGAAGGCTATATAGATCTGATCGTTGGTGTCGATGCAGTAGCCGATGAGTTCGGTATAGTCACGTCATGCCCTTCGGCGGCATTCTCATCTGAAGCTGAGTTTCCTATTGACATTTCATCTGGCTCTTTGACCAACTACTGAGCTGAGACTTTTCGTTCTCCGACAAAGGGGAAAAGAACGGTCCACAGCCAAAATTTTATTAATTATAAGGGTTCAAAGAAAGGCTTGCTCATCTGTTCTAGAAAAATGTGGAAAGCTCTAATTTTAGTGGCCATATAATCGACTTTCTATCTGGCTAGTGAATGATAAGCTAAGTCAAAAACGAACAACAAACCAAAGCCTTGTTACTGTTGATGCTCTCTTGATGGATCTCTCTTGGCTGACTCTCTCAGAGTTGAGCGAAAGAGCCAAAGCGCACATTTATTGCTCTCTGAACTCAGGCCTCTTACTATTGAAGACTCTAAAAATAACTTGATATTCCATATGCTTATTTGTTGTCTTAATATTCCTCCCCCACCTGATGCTGGAAGCCACGACTGTGTAGAACCAATCGAATATTTGCGCAAAAAAATTATAAATTCAAAAGCAAATGAACTGTAGATTGATTGGAAAATGCAGTAGAGCAGACAATATAATATTAAACGCATCGCAGAAAACATAAGAAAACGCTTGACAAAAGAGAGTGGCAGCTAAGGAGGTAAGGAGTAGAAATAAGAAACCAATAAAAAAGCACACCAGCGCCGAACCCAATCGAATGGAAAATATTGAACTTAGTAAATGGAACGAAGGTAACGAAGGCAGTAAACAATTGGTACAGAAAAAAGTTCGACACGGTTATGCAGAAACAGGTAAATTGGCGTATGAGTGGAGAGGCAAATGGAAAAAAGGTCGAGATTGAGTTGAGTAAATGCGAAAGATATTGCAAAAATTGAACGCTTAGAGCAATCGTTGGCAAATTGTAGGGCAATTATTTGAAGTTGCTGGCAAAGGATATGTAGTTGAGGAGAATAGTAAATGAGAGAAAGACGAAGAGGTTATTTGAAATATCGTAATGAGGACCAAAAGTAATGGGAGCAAATTCCAATATTTGAATTTATTTGCCATACTTCAATAATAATTTTGTTACTTATAATGAAATGTGGATTATTGCTGAGGTAAGCTAACCGGAAGCCGGGTTCTCCCAAAATAATGAACACAGATGGAGTTCGTTTTAATTGCCACACATGCCTGTCTATGTACAGGTCGTAAAGGGAAAGGAGTAGGATCTTCCAAGAAGGTTAGTAGTTCCTCACCCCCTCTAAATATCTGACGATTTCATAGAGGAGGGGAGTAGTACCTCGCTCTGACCTTCTCGGAGGGGGAGTGGCACCTCACCGCCTCTAAAATCCTGACATTTTTGTAAAGGAGGGGCAGCGCCCCACCATGATCTTCCCAGAGGGGTAGTAGTAACTCATCGCCTCTAACTACCTAATCTGTAGTAAAAGTACGAAAGGGAGTAGTTCCTCGCCGTCTCCGGATACCTAAAACAGGGAGTGGTCCGAGGTTGGCCTTTTATATAATTATTCTACCCGTGGGCAGTTGGTTTTTACCGTTGTCGCGTGAACGTTGCTTAATTTATATGAGTTACATGTGACAGTGATTAGGTAATCCATCAATGATGGATGTGATATTGTTGTGTTGATGTGATACAATAACATTTTGAATTATTATGCGAGCTCCATAGCCTTGACTTTGGGATCGTCACATATTATACTATGTGGGGGACTAGTTTACGTTCTAGCTGACAAACAGACAGACAGATAAACTTGGTTATATTAACTCAGCTCGTCGTTCTGTTCTGATCAGTATAAATTTCGTAGGTCTCCCTTTCCTCCTAATATTTTTCTTGATCTATATTTGGAATAAATATTTTTTAAGTCAAAGTGTTATGTAAGTACTCGAGCCTACTCTCACATATTTCTACGGAATCGAAGTCAATGCCGCGATTTTGGTAACCCTGTGACCCTTGGAATTTCCTTTCCCTTCTCCCGGCATCTTTCTCCTTGCCATCGCTCTAGCTTGCTTAGTTCGCCTGCTGCGTCGTGTTGAGTAAACGTGTGTTCGTGGCGCTCGTCACGTTCAAGTGATAGTGCTCTTAGTCGTGCCCAGGTGTTTCGAAGGCATGAAGAATTTAAGTTTAAATAAAGCTCGCATGAGCAAGTCGAAGGTGAAAACGAAGATTATTGCCTTTTCTGATAGCCGTGGAATCTTCCACCGGTGCAAACCGTAAATCAAGTCTACTATCGCAAAGTACTCGAAAGACTGCAAAAACGAGTCAACCGGGAGCGCCCAGACATCGCTCGTAACTGAATCCTTCATCACGATAACGTGCCGTGCCAAACCACCCTCAGCGTATCCCAGTATTTGACCTCTAAATGGATCGCCGTGTTGCAACAACCGCCTTATTCGCCCAATATGTCACCCTGTGACTTTTTTTATTCCCTAGAACAAAATCAGTGGTCAAAAGAACCCATTTTGAGTCGATTGAGGACATCCAGGCGCACTTGTCACTTGCTCTCGAAGTGTCTCGCAAGTCATTATCAATGGCCTTTGTTTTCTTCAGAGATGGTCCGATAGCTAACAGTGCAGGTTCAAATTAAGAGTTTGGCCATAGGAAATGGATAATTCCTTGTCAATCCCATCAAATACAGAAGTAAATCTTTGTGGACATCAATCCTGGGTCGGAAACGGTATGTGCTGGCTTACTGCCCTGCGACTACGACTGTTTTTCTTTGACGTCAGTGACCCACTTTTTTTAGTATCACCACTTAGCTTAATCCTTTTGCACTTATAGAACTCTAGATACAAATCACTAAAACTATCTGTTGTACAATTTATGGATAACCTTTTACTAGACCTTATACAGGGTTTTCCAAAGGAGGAGTTATTTTGATGTTCAAAGGAAACTCCATTTTTTGAGATAAATAATCTAATTAAAGAAACAAAGAAGATATGCTATTAATAATAGAACACAACATTAGCAAAATGGCCGCCACGACTATTCTTACAGAACAGTATCCGTATACCAAATAGCAAAGTGGCTGCTGTATGCCCTCAAAAGCTTCACGAATACCATCTTTGAGGTCTTGAATCGGCGTTGACCTGTTGGCGTAACCTTATCTTTCACGTGGCTCCAAAGGAAGAAGTCGCAAGGTGTTAAATCATAAGATCTCAGTGACAAATTGCGATCACCAGCCTCATTCTGGAAAAAGAAAGGTGCGATGACCACCGCCAGATCATAAACCGCACCAAACAGTTACATATTGAGGATGGACAGGCTTTTGAAGAAAAAATGTTGGGTTTTACGAGGCATGGTCGGGCGGCTTGAGTTCTTATGTTAACTGAACTTTATAAGCCCTAAGACCCAAGTCTTTAAACAAAATACGATGTAACGACTTTGGTGGAATGCGCAATTCCAAAGAACGACAAGAAATGGACCAACCTGGGTTTCCCTCAACACTTTGGGCTGCAGCAGCAATATTCTCAGTTGTTCTTGAGCGACATGCTCCATTTCTGAGAATACAAAAACCCATTTTTCCCAATTTCGATACGCGTAATCCACCCTAATGTTGTGCTTCTTTACATATAATGGCAAACACACACAATCTACTTCAGTTAAATATAAATAAGCACAAAAATCAGACGTAAAAGTTATTGAATGGAAAAAGATATTGCGCGCTGAGTCAAATCTGAAGAGCCAGAAGAGAGCGTAATAAATTTCCAGTTAATGACACGTATGTGCGTGTATGTGTGTGTGCCTTGGCTCATACACATTTTATGATTACGCATATGTTTAGGGAAATAAATGATTTATGAAAATTCGCTGATAATCGCAATTTTATTTAATTTGTTATACACATATTGAAACTGAGAGGTGTAATTTCGATAAAAAAAATTTAATATGGAATATAAAAAAAATAAATTGTAATAAAAATATTAAAACAGAAGAAATGGGTCTCAAGATGAAGTCATACTTTAAAATATGCTTTTATTAATTTTTTTCTATTTTTTTTAAATTTTTCACAAACTTTCTATATTTTAAAAAATTATTTTTAAATATTAAATTTTTTTTTTAAGTTGAAAAGTTTAAGTTTAACTGCATAATAATACCATATTTCTATAAAAATATAAAAAAATTAAAATTATTGCCCTCCACCAAAATTTACTATCGAAAGTTTTTCTTTATTGAACTTTATTGTAAAAAACAAAAAAATAAAAAAAAGAAAACTAAAAAATAAATACCTCAAATGAAGTTTAAATTTTTTGCTCTTCAATTTTAATAGTTTTCTTCTTTCTTATTCTTCTTATTCTGCCACACATTTTTATTTACCATTAAAACAATATTTTTCATTTATGCATGTGTGTGTGTGTGTGTTCTTTAAATCTCTTTACAATAATATTTCCCTACGAAGCAACTCTGTTTTTGGCTTCTACTCTTCTGTGGGTATTTATGTTTGTATATTGGTTGCTTTTCCGAAATTTCTCTTCCTAAAACTATTGCTGCATATTCAAATTTTTGCAAAGATTAAACTTTTATTTCATAATGAAAATAATTGAACATTTATTTTTACGAGCTAAAACTTTTTCAAAAAGATTAAATTTGTTTTTATTACTCACTCTTGAATATTACTTGTTTTGATCCTCATGAAGCACACAAAGTGGATAAACAAAGATATTTGAAGTTATGAACTAAAATTTCAATTGTTTAAATTTTTGTAATTTATAAAAAAAAAAATTTTTTTAAGTGAAAATAACAAGACAGTAATAAAGAGTTATCCCTTTCTCAACTTGGAAAATGAACGTTTTTTAATATAAAGTTTGAACCTTGGAATTATACGTGTATGTGAGGTAATTTTCGACCACTTTTTTGGCACATATTAGGTAGTATCCCAGCCATAACTTGACGATGGTCCGATTGTAAGTTTCTTTTTGGTGAAAAGACCTGTCTGCAATCATTTGAGTATTCTTGGAGCCTCAAGTGGGATAATTTTGCTTATTCACGTATCCCCCGAGTCTTTTTTCAGGACCCTGATGAGAATCCTGCTCTTAGAGACCTTCGCAAAGCTTGAACTTGTCTGCACGGAGCGAGTTTGTTGCTTCTTCGGTGAGGAGTGTACTTTCAAAGCTAACTCAAGGACAATCTTCAATGGCAATTTGCACTCTAAGGCAGTGCATCCATAGTTATCCCGGTGTAATTTGTTTAGGGTAGTGCTTCTTAGTATCTACACCAACCATTTCCTTGGCAGACTTCGCTATGGTTGCTGTCTTAGATTGAACCGTATTGTGATACTGCTGTCTTCATGAAAGTCAGCTCCGTAACCGTGTTTGGATGCGAACATAATTTCATTTTCTGTAGTTTACTTACACCATTACTTTAATGAAGATGACATCAGAGCATACTACGAGGTCTTCCAAAGGTTTTAGATCTACGGAGGCAATTTAGCCTGAAAGCCATTTCGCCATTTGAAAAAACCTTTTTTTCTACCAAAATGGCATATTTATGAAAATCGAATTTCCTTCAAAATTTATCATCGCTTTAAAGCTAAGCACACCAAGCATTTATTTATTTTTTTTTTGTCTTACAAACACTTATGTATGTAAATAAATTTTACCCACTTTTCGCAGCTTTACGCGCATTTACTTGGTGAATGGTTGGAGCTTGTTGCAGCAATTCGTGCGTTCGCATCAAATAAACATTATAAATTACCGCAATTTTTCAAATCCTTGCTGCTTTGCGCGAACGAATGGTAAAGAAAAGCAAAAAAACAGAGCAATAATTCTGCGAATATAGCAATCGATGTTTGGAGGTTCTCTTCTTTTTGTATTTGCTTGGAGTGCGGAGAAGTGGAAGAAATAAGATACATTTAGAATATGGGAGGATACGTGCGCATAAATTTCAGTGAATATATGTATATTATATATATATATATATATATATATATGTATGTGTGTATATATTTACAAATGCATTTGCAGTGAAATACACGCGCACATATTCATCGAAAACCCATACGTGTGTAGCACCAAGCAGCTGTAGTATGTAAAAGGAGCAAAAAATCGTAGCATACTTTTGGGAGTAGCGCGCAAATGCACGTGTACAATGAAAAGTGAAACAATGCCAAACAAAAAATTACACAAAAAACATATAAAAACAAGCAGATAATATTATGTAAAATATATTTACGCACAATTTATATATACACACATACACACACATATGTACATACATCTAACTATTTGTACATTTACAAGCAAAGCGTAATGGAAAACTGGCAACCAGCTGCGCTAGGTGCTCGTGAAAAAAAGTCATTTAGAGTTGATATATTGCACATGTGTATTGCCGACAAAAATGCAGACAACAGACAGCGTACAACAACAAATTTTGGCATAGCAGCGCGTGTGAGAGGGTGAGAGAGAGTGAGAGAGGGGGAAGAGAGTGGTAGTAGTGTGGTATCTAGCTTGCTGCTTTTGAAGTGTTTAAGATGGCGCAAATGTGTTGTTTTATACAATGTTTGAGTATATTTTGTCTTATGTTGCTCATTTTTATTGGATTTTTTGATTTTTTCTTCGTTGCTTTTTTTTTTTGCAAGCCGCATGGCGTGTCTTGCTGTGCGATAATTCTTTTTCTCTCGCACTCTCTGATATATTCATTGCTGTAGCCATTTGGGTGTTGGTTGTACAAATTTAATAAAAAATTTGTTTTCGATATAGATATATTTTATAAATTGGTATGAAACAGTGGGCGCCAAAAGTATTCGTAAAGCTTTTAGGCTTTAAATGGGATAGGCGAGGTCTTGGTGTGTTACAACTGAAGGAAGTAATATGTGGGTTAGGGGTTCAAGAATTTATCCGCGGTAAGGCATGCCTCTCGTAAGAGGCCACTAAAATCTAATAGTTCCCGCGACAGTCGGGTCTTTATATCGGAACGACCCGGATTTTTTATCTGGCCAAGGGCTATCACTCCCGCAACATTCCCCAAAAATTACTTTGAGGAATACTCTTGCGGTTACAATAACAACAACATTTACTTTGCTGTGGATATGTGGGTAGAAGAGGTACTTCTGTGGCAAGTTCATCTCCGTGCAATTACCTAGGATGCCTCTATGTTCGTGCTTATACACCACGTCAGGGTTGATTTTAGTTGATAGTTCATTCATTTTAAGGTACTGTTTCACTGTGGATATCTGATGGGCGGCTTCCATGATTACAAAGAGTTCTGTTTGGAAGACATTGCAGCCCATATGGTATTGTTATGGTAAATGAATTGTCGAAACACGTACTGGAGTTGGAGTAATCCAGCTTTTTCGGCACTTTAGCAAACCATTTACTGCAGTTCTTCTAAGGTTGAACCTTCTAAAGCTTGTTCCTCGTGCTTTTCTGCAGTTCCTCCAACGTTGAACCCTCTAAAGCTTGTTCCTCATCCTTTTCCTATCGTCGTTTTGCAAAGTGCAGCTGTAGGCTTCCTCGACCTTTCCGCCGTGTTCCGGCTCCATTTGAGTTTGCTAGCTGCGACTATCTCATTATATTTGACTTCGCTAAAGAGTAGGTGGATTGCACCTCCTGAACCATTGAGGGGTTTTTCAACCAGCCAACCAGCTGTCCTTGCGCCAGTTTCCTGCTAAAGCCTTGTGGACCAGATCGCTTAAAGTTTGTGGGTGTTTACCTGTCTCTCTTGGGACAAAGTCGTCAGAGTATGTCACCAAACCGCAGGTCGTGCTGTTCAATTTTCAAATCAGCGTATTTGCTTTGATACACCACATCAGTGAGGAAACAACACCATCCTGAGGGGTGCCTCTTGTTGGATGCCTGGTGATAGTATACTGAGCAGAGACTCTTCACTACTCGCTGTTGGAAGCCCATTTTCCAAAGAGCTTCTATTAAGAATTCAAAAAGAATGTTGTTAACAGTTCTTTTTATATCGAGAAATATACCAAGTGTTTACTCCTTCAAGGCAAACAGTACATATTTCTATGCTGCGACTAAATCATGTTGTGCTCTATCGACAGATTTACTCTCAGAGTAAGCGCGTTGATTCCTCGTGAAGATCTTTCGGGGTAGATTTAGGCCTATATTGTTATCGAGCAGCCTTTAAATGATGGTTAAGAGGAAAGGGGTAAGTCTCATGGGTGGAAAGTCCTTCAGACTAACGTGGTTGGCTCTGACATCTTATTCCATTCATGGATATACTGGTATACCTCTCATTCAAGTAGGCTTTGTAAATTTTACATAGAACTGGAGATGAGATGTCCTTAACCCTTTGCAGTTCAGCGGGGAAGATACTCGTACCATCTAGGCATGGAAATTTAAATGGTTTGAATAAGTTTTTCGCCCACTTGCCACCCTTTTGCGACAAAGTTGCTGACAACAGAGATAAACTTGGTCTCCCTATGTATTAGTTGATTGTAAGTCTGTAGAGCGTCGTGCGATATGGGTGGTCATGAGGTTATCCATCATTTCATCACAAGATGTAGTCTCTTTAAGCACCCGTCGAAGGAGGAAGGAGGGAGGGCTTAAATATAGTCCATTCCTCATCAGGATTCCGTAGGTAGTTTGGTGCTTTTGGGCCGTACTTACCTTAGTCTGTTGCCTTGTCGGCTTCCTTCAATGCCAATGCGGGATGTCAGCCAAGATTATCGTTATAGACAAGCTCTGTAAAATTCTTTTAGCCCCAAATGAGGCTGAAGCAATAGTTACGGTGAATGGATTGCTCTGTCGAGAGATGATTAATGACTTTTTATTGCCGCCGGAGTTGGATGGTTTGGATGGGGACAACGTTCACTTTCAACAAGCTACGAAACCATTGATCCTTCAAGGGAAAAGTGTTTGGACCGTGTTAACTCTTGAAGGGGTAAGCGCAATTGGCCACCGAGATCTTGTGATTAAACACTTTGTGACTTCTTTCTTTGAAGCCACGTGAAAAATAATATCTACGCTAACAGACCAACATCGATTCAAGATCTCAAAGATGGAATTCGTGAAGTCTACGAGGGCATACAGCCGCCACTTTGCGTTTTAGTGATGGCAAATTTCATAATTCCTTTCCTTCGAGAGTAATGACCAATTTTTAAATATAATTTTCTATAGATCTCTCTTTTATTTAACCAGACTGTCTAACACTGCTTCAGACAACTTCCTCAAGTCAAGAATAAATGTGCTTATATTCGCTTAACGGTTGTTGGTTGTTGTTTTTGTGTTATCAACAAATACTTGTACACTATTGATATGCCTCTAAAACACATACATATGCACATACATGTGTTCACTACTTAACGGAGCGTATTAAAAATGTAAGCAAAAAAGACACATGACACACCTCATAGCAAAGGGCCAAGGGCAAGGGGGAATGAAAGAAAAGCATGGAAAATGCGCTAAAAATTGAAGAGAAAAGAAAAAAGGGTGTTAAGAAAACAAACAAAAAAAAAATAAACAAAACAAGCGTGATATGATAAAAACATTTGCGGTTTCATGTTTTTCAACGCATAATAAAAGGAAAATATATGAAAAAGGAGAGAAAAAAAGTGTGAAATCCCGAAAAAAAGCTTTACTTGTTTTATATTTATTTTTTGTTTTATTTATTTTTTTTTTTTTTTTGAATTTTTGTATTTTTGCACTTTTGAAGGGTTGAAATTTTCAAATTCGATTGTAAAATAAATTGCTTGACAAAAAGCGGTGGAAGTACTTTGATGGTGTGAGTGTGGCTGTATGTGTGTGAAAAGCTGGTTTGAGTGCTTGTGAAATAAAGCTGCTAAAATATGTAAATATATATATAATATACATAAATATTATATATATATATACCTATGATATATGAGCATGTATATGTGTGCATATAAATAATAAAGAATCAACAACAACAACTATACCCCAGCTTAAATTGAGTGCAAATTGTAAATTTGCAAAATCTTCGACATGCAGGCAAGCACACAAAAATAACAATAGCAACAACAGCAACAACAATAAGAACAACGAAAATCAAATTTGAATAAGAAATATTCATAATAAATAAAATTACCAAAAACAACAAGAAAAATGAGTGCTGCAAAATATAATATATGTACCTATGTATGTATGTAAATATATAAGTTAAGAAAATCATATCAGATTTCTGTGAGTGGAAAAATCGAATTTTCAATATAAACTCTGAGACTCTGAGGGAGTGTTGTGAGAGAGAGTGATGAGGAAGGGGCCAAAGCTGCAGGAAGAATTTTTGCAAATACTATACTAAGCTTATATAAGTAAGTATGAGTAAGTAGCTAAGCCTTGGAGTTCACTTATGAATATTGTATAACATGTGCGTTGGTGTCTGTTTCTCTGCGTAGTGAAATTTATGAAAATTAAATTTGTTACGCATGAAAAATGTTGTATTAAATTTTTGTATCTTTTTCTGATTTTTTTTACTAACAATAGCAACAACAGTGCATGCACAATATTGGTATGTATGTATGTGAAAAAAATTTATATGATTTTTACCCATTTTATAACATGTTAACATTGTTAGATATTGACAAATTGCAGCGTGTTGATGAAACTAAAATTATTAAATATATATTAGATACATATATATATATATATTCAGTATATTTTTGTGAACATTGGAGGTCAACTAATATGCAAATATATTAACATATGCTTCCTTAAGCTCCAAAGAAATTGCTAATATTTTGAGATTTTCAGTTTTATTAAGATTTATTAAAATAAATTAATAATAAATATCAAATATAATTTTTGTTTTTAAATAATAAATTAAACAAAATTTATAGCTTTTGCTTAAATTTATTCTGTCATTATGATAAGTATCTTGTAAACTATAGCTCATTTCGAAGGTGATTCATTTCGAGGTTTCCTTTTTATTTAAAGAAAAAACACAGAAAATTCACATTTAATGGGAAATATTTATTATCATACTAAAGAACATTCTTTGGCATTTATTTTTTGAAGATTATCTCTTTCAAATGTTAGCCGCTGCTACCTCTCAGATGGTCCGACCGCTTCAAAATGTGAAATTCTCTGCTCACCAAAGTGTGCTCTCAATAACTCCATTGATTGATGCGATGTATGAGAAGTGACGCCGTCTTGTTAAAACAAAAGGTCGCCGAGATCACGAGCTTCAATTTCAGGCATCAAATGGTCCATTATCATGGCGCAGTAACGGTCGCCGGTTGACAGTTATGTTCTCAATCGCATCATTTTTGAAGAAATATGGACCGATTATTCCACCAGCCCACCAACCACACCAAACCGTGATTTTTCCTGCATGAAATGGCAGCTCTTGGATCTAATCCAGTTGCTCTGCGTCTCAAGTGCGTCAATTTTGCTTTTTTCAAACTCATTGTGTCAGAAATGGGCCTCGCCGCTGAATAAGATTTGGCTCGAAAACGTCAGATGTTCTTGGAACTTTTCAAAAGCCCGCAGATTGTATCGAAGTCGCTTGGGCAGGTCAAGTGGCTGCATTGGCATAGTTAAGGCCTTTTCTGGTGCTACCTCTTATAAGAGGGTAGTA
>JAWMAG010000013.1:13020000-13040000 GCA_037013455.1 Ceratitis rosa | reverse complement strand
GTCCCTCTGCTATTACTTCACACCAGCAATTCTTCACTGTCTACACTACTTTTCTTGTGGACAGCTCTCTTTGGTTCAAACATGACTGACATAACCTTTAATATAAATATCATTTATATCAATTTAAATAATGGCCATTCAATGAGAGGACGTATATATATAAATATATATAGCTAATGTTTGTATTTTTCACTTTCTAACTAGTTTTCCTTTTATTTTTTGGTTACTCATACGCCTAGGCGCCGTATGCTTATGCGTATGTTATAGCTGAGTTGAAGACTACAACCATATAAGCGGCCTAACATGTTAACACGTCTTCCTTCTTCTTATGTCGTTTATAAAATCTATAGTTGAAACACACTTACACAACTACACATAAACACACAAATATATAAATATGTATGTCTGCTCGTCCACTCGATTTTAATGTCATCTTCTTAAATCTCTCTAATACTATTGGCAAATATATTACATTCACCATTCTTCACCCTTCTATAAAAATACCCTACTCACTTCTAATGTTTAATCAGCACGCACACAATCACACCTGCTTGTGCTTCCATGTGGACAGATAAGCTAACACCTCGTTGCCCGTGTGTTGAGATAGCGTTGACAGTCGTCGTAAGCCGTAAACCACAGGAAATCGGGTATAATATTAGTTAAGATGCTGTCAAAGTGGCAGTCAGCAATTGGAAAACCTAAAAAATTAAAGATGACGGGGTGAAAAATAGGAGTAAAAAGAGAAAGTTGTTGAGATTAGGGTGTGTGTAGAAAAAATAATGAAGGAAAATTTAATGTGAAAAAAATGTGATTTAATTTGTCATAAATATAGTTTTTTTGATAACTAAATATAACCGAAATTGATAACAAAATATAATAAAAGTTATAAAAAAAACATAATAAAATTATATTAATATTATAAAATTAAAAGTAAATCTAAAATCAGGATGAAATTAACTTAGGTTAAATTCCTATTAAATTAAAACAAAAATTAAGGATAAAATTTAAGTTGAAATACAAGCAAAAATAAAATGTATTATGAAAATAAAAATAAATTTTTTAAACAAAACCAAAAATTTTACGAATATCGGAATCTGAAAGAAAAAAATAAAAATAAAAGAAAAAATATATGTATGAATTTTGTATGTCGATTAAAGCAGTCTTGAACAGCAGGAAAAGAAGCTGTCTCTACACCACGTCTGAATTCCTTATCCCCGCAAAACTTATACGGCTAAGTAAACTGACCTTAAGCAGCGTTAAAAGCTCCGTCGTTACCAAACGAGACTTCAGACTAGTTGCCTTTTAATCGTGTGACTTCCTTAACATATTGCTGAAAATTTCAGAATTATTATCAATATAACCCTTGAAGGACACCCTAATATGTACTTAAGCGATTTATCAGCTCTGCAACTGTGACCACAAAGCAAGCAAATGCTTTTTTCGCCTACACAGTCTTCAGCTCCATTTGACACTCATATCTACCTACAATCTATTTACTTGCCAGCATATGTAGATATGTTATACTCGTATGTATGTACATGAGAAAGTAATCTCAGTGTCCTTCGTTGTCGAACTCCGTTTAATACAATTTGACAGTTAACGAGTAAAGTCGCCTTTTCGTATCGTGTCCGGCGATAAGAAAATACATTCATCTTATTGTTGACCTTCTTCACTTAGCTTCATATTTCTTCGTCTATTTTCTTCTTCTTTTCCTTGTTAGTGAAAGTATTATTGGTCGTACTTTTAGCAGAGATATTGGATTATAAAAGTAAATAAATATCTAACTGTAACATACATACACGTATATATTAAATGTAATCAAATATTCGCAAATTGTAACCAAATCGAAATGCCTGCAGTGAGAGAAAAAATGTGTTGAGAGCGTCGAATAAATTTCTCTGGCCTCAGTTTGAGGCAATGAAAAGCATTTCTGAAAAAAAAATTAAAATTAAAATTAAAATTAAAATTAAAATTAAAATTAAAATTAAAATTAAAATTAAAATTAAAATTAAAATTAAAATTAAAATTAAAATTAAAATTAAAATTAAAATTAAAATTAAAATTAAAATTAAAATTAAAATTAAAATTAAAATTAAAATTAAAATTAAAATTAAAATTAATATTAAAATTAAAATTAAAATTAAAATTAAAATTAAAATTAAAATTAAAATTAAAATTAAAATTAAAATTAAAATTAAAATTAAAATTAAAATTAAAATTAAAATTAAAATTAAAATTAAAATTAAAATTAAAATTAAAATTAAAATTAAAATTAAAATTAAAATTAAAATTAAAATTAAAATTAAAATTAAAATTAAAATTAAAATTAAAATTAAAATTAAAATTAAAATTAAAATTAAAATTAAAATTAAAATTAAAATTAAAATTAAAATTAAAATTAAAATTAAAATTAAAATTAAAATTAAAATTAAAATTAAAATTAAAATTAAAATTAAAATTAAAATTAAAATTAAAATTAAAATTAAAATTAAAATTAAAATTAAAATTAAAATTAAAATTAAAATTAAAATTAAAATTAAAATTAAAATTAAAATTAAAATTAAAATTAAAATTAAAATTAAAATTAAAATTAAAATTAAAATTAAAATTAAAATTAAAATTAAAATTAAAATTAAAATTAAAATTAAAATTAAAATTAAAATTAAAATTAAAATTAAAATTAAAATTAAAATTAAAATTAAAATTAAAATTAAAATTAAAATTAAAATTAAAATTAAAATTAAAATTAAAATTAAAATTAAAATTAAATAAGGAATAATGAAAAATTTTTTTAATTTTTTCCCAATGTAAACACTTTTCCCAAATACTGTGTCTCAGTGGTCACTTTGACATTAAACATCTACCAATTGGCTAGGCTATGTCACTCTAAGCAATCTTATTTCTTAAAGCTCCAATTTAAAATGGGTAACCACAAAACCTTTCTGCACTATGCAAAGCAGAGGGAAAAACTACTTAGTAAGCAAACAGTAAAATCTTGAGTGATAACTAACAATGATACCAGCATCTGTATCATATCGTTTCGGTCAAAGGGTCGCCAAGCTTAGGCAAACAATGACCATGAGCTTAATAAAGAAAAAAGGAAAATGAAGAATGGGCTCTTTTCTCTCAATGGTTACTTTAAAATTTCTTTTTAGGTTTTTTTCATGCCTAACCTTCTTTTCTATTTGCTTTATTATAACTTTCGTATTCATCTGACTTTTATTTGCCTCCTTTTTTATATTAACAGTGTTTTTTCTTTGATTTCCTCTACACTTTTCTTCTCTTCACTCAGCCTAATCTTATCTTGTTTAACACATTTGGCATAAGTATTTAAGGATTGGGTTATTATTCATCTGTGCGTTCAAGCTTGGTTAGCTACAGTAGTTATCGTTAGTGTGTAGTTTGCATTGTATGATTATCATTTGTGGTAGAGTAGTAGTTTTTTATATATTTTTTATGCTTGTGGCCATTCAAAGGAGAGATTCAACAATCTTAGAAAAGATATGCACAAAAATCGAGAATTTTATTTTATTTCATTTTCTTACATTTTTTTTTTTGTATTTTTGAAAGCATGTTGACCTCAGCCTATTTTTTGAAGCACTAGTTTGCATTTTTTTATTTTCCTTTAGGGTAACTTTTAAATTTTTCACTATTTGCTTTGTTATCCTTTTCTACTTTTTTATGTCATGGCTTTCTCTCTTCAACTATTGTAAATTTCAATACATTTGTTGATTTCTCATTTCTGAAAGCTTCCTTATTTACTTGCCCTGTTGCTTACTATGCGGTTTGGGAATATTTGAGTGCGGTTTTGTCTCACTCATTGATATAAATATTAGCTATTCACATTTAGATTCTCATGCCTAAGTGTTGACCTTTATTTCGAATTTCTCAAACTTTTGTTTGTTCCACTTTTTACTGTCTTTTTCGTCATTGACTTTTTTGTCATTTCATTTAAAGTGTTGAATTTAATTTTTTTTTAAATTTCTCTATTCCTTCTTCTTATTAGCTTTCTTTGCAATATTATACCAAAAATTATGTCAAATAAAAATTCAGCTATAAGTTTTGCATTGAATTAAAGACTTCATTTACCAGAATAAAAATTACTCGATTTATGTCAAATATGTATCGCGTTGCTTGAGGAAAATGCCATTATGCCTCTCTCATAGAAACCCTTGTGTCCGATTTTCACAGGCAGGGTAAAGACTCTTCATTAAAAAAAAAAAACCATCAGCCCTTCGGAGGCGGCTTAGTATAAACTGTAGGTCCCTTCCTTTCTTGGAAAACTCAAAACGCAAAACAACAAATTGGAGGAGGAGTTCGACCAAAAATCGCTTCAGTGGATACAAAGCGCCAATTATATATACTAGGGGTGTTAGTTGAAATTTTTTTGATAAAGAAACCACTTAATTTTCAGAGAAATCTCATAATTTTTTTATTCAAAGTATTGACCATTGGTTTCTACACATTTCGCCCATTTCTCAGGCAAATTATGGATACCATTCCAAAAAAAAACTTTTTCTCTTTCGTGGCAAACCATTCAACGAGGCATTTTTCGACTTCTTCAAAATTAGCAAAGCACTGCTCTGCAAGGGAGTATCCCATCGATGCGAAAAAGTGATAGTCGGAGAGTGCGGCGGGTGCAATAATATTTCCCAATTAAGTGTTTTTAATGTGTCTTTCACCAGTTTAGCGGTATGAGACGGCGCGTTGTCATGTTGCAAGATAACTTTGCCATGTCTTCGGGCCCATTCCGACCGTTTTTTGATCAACGCATGATTCGAATTGATCATTTGTTGTCGGTAGCGATCCATGTTCACCGTTTCACCAGGTTTTAAAAACTCGTAGTACACCACCCCGTGACAATTCGATGCATAAAAGATTTCCTTTCGAATCGTTGAAGCAGCATTTCACAAACGGTTTTTCGATATTCCATTTGTCTATCGTTCAGCTGGTGTGGCACCCATTTTCCATACTTCTGGATCTTTCCCATGGCTTTTAAACGTTGGCAAAGTGCTCCTTGAGTCACATGTAGTGTTTCTGCTAATTTTTGTTGCGATTGGGTAGGATCGTCTTCGAACTTTTTCGCTGCACCAGGATGTTCATTGTTTGTCAAATCGAAATCTCCACTTTTAAATTGACAAAACCATATCTCACATTTTCTAATCACTGGAGCATGTTCACCATAAGTTTCTACCAGCAACCGGTGAGCTTCAGCTGCTTTTTTCATTTGATGAAATAAGAAAAGCAACGAATGCCGCAAATGCGATTTACTTGGAACGAAACTCGACATATTCACTGAGGTAAACAAATATGACGCTATTATTTTGGCGGAATGTGACTTGCGTATTTTTGTAGGTTAATGTCAATAGAAAAAAAATTACATATATGCCAAATCATAGAAATTTATACATATTGCTAGCGACATCTACTAGTAAAACCGGCAAACTTCAACTAAAACCCCTGGTATATACCTATATACTTCTCAAAGGAATAAAGGAATATATATATTATATTATCTATCTTAAAGCCAGTAAAGGTTATGCATTATGTGCTCTCCTCTTGTAAATGGAACCTTTATATGACCGTGTTTGGTGGTTTCCATTATACAAACCCATAATATCAATGAGGAGTGGTTTCTGTAAAAGTGAACCAAGTGATTACACTTTAGTTAATTTATTGACCCTTGATTTTTCCTCTAGTGTTGTTCACCATACCAATATTTCTTTGAGAAGTATAGGCCTACTTTAATAGGAATTGGTAACAAGTTCTATTTCCGATCAATTCTGCATCAGTAGGTAGGATGTTAAATGCTTTCCGTATCCATTCCTCCGAATTCCATGATCTACCCATTTTTTCTCTGAAATTAGTCCCAGGCATTTTGTATACCTAGCTCTGCACCGGAGTCACCGACTTTGGATTCCTATATCTTCCAGTAAATAGGTCAAGTTTCATCTGCTGTAGGCTAATGTCTAAACAAGGCGCGTCATTAGCTAATTTTTCTATTCGCCTAATACTGCTCTGTATGCCATGCTATAAAGTTTAGTTAAATGAGTTAATATTTATGAAGATCTTTGTTTTTATTATGGATGAAAGTTATACTTAGATCACAAAATTCTACATCTTAATAATTAATATTATTACTTTCTATTGCTTTTTATGCTTCTATTGAACACTTGCCTGCCTGTCGGTCGTTCTATTGAACACTTGCCTGCCTGTCGGTCGCTGGCAGATTTCCCAATTGTCGCTATCGAAAATAAAAACTGTTCATAAGGTTCATAAAATCGTATACGACGCTTCTACTTTTATTATTACTTTTATTATTGTTGCTGTAAAATCGATGAATTATGAAGCATTTCCGTGTTGTTGACATAAATGTGTCGCTCGTCCCCTCTTATTTGCTATCACTGCTATCTTACCTCACTCACTCCACTCTCACGCGTGCTCATTACTCATTTCCACACTCTTTTCTCTTGAAGTAATCATATTTTTAATGCCTCTCTGCAATGATAAGTTACGCGCGATTACAGTTATGAATTACTTTTGAGCACTTTAGGCTGTCATATTGCTCCCACACTCTCTTGAGTGAGAAGCGCACCTGCTGCTTTCCTGTATAATTTTTGGTCATTTCGCTATTGGCTGAATTATCGTGTTTGTATTTATTACACAGCAGACTGGACCGCTTGCTATCTGTCTCCCTTTTCACTGTCTTCCTCTTTATTTGCTGTCAATAAAAATCATAGGTATCTTTATAGCCTCGTATTTTGCACATAAATCTCATCCATCGTTGTCAATGTGTCCAATGAATGAAATGGCACTGTTAATTACTCTTCTGCGCATTTAACGCGAAAAACTCTTTTTTAATAGCTCACAAAATATTCAGTGATGCCATGGTGGTGGGGAGTGGATTTATCAATTTTTGATAATAAGTTTCGTGTGGTAGGTGATGGGCGGGTAGAGAGTTAGAGGCTGATTTTGGCATATCTAAAAAATAAATATATGTGGACCTGAGCGAGCTGTGAGTAACAATATCTGGAAATAGCAAGGTAAGCCCTTTTATCTTCCTCTTTCGCACTCAACACCAGCAGTTCCACGTCCAGCTTATAGCGTTCAACGTGGTCCAAGGTTTGCCTCATCTTGCCATCGTAATAACATAATAATAGCTGTAGAATGTGTGAGGGGATTAGAAATATATTATATATACATAATTGGAGTTTTAAGGACCAGAACTCGAACTCTGGTCTTTCGAATGGCAGTACGCATTGGTAACCAATCGGCTCTCTGTTGTGACTATAACTACAGAACGACACACCTTACTTGCGTTTGCTGCTACGAGTTCTTCGTCGCATTAAGCCCGATGCTTCTGTGGCATACGTCAAAGTGAGTGCGCGCATGTGACATCTTTTTTTGCAAAATATGGCTTTGATACATTTCTAATATTCAATTCACGATTTTTATCTAAGTGTGAGAAATTAAAAAGAGAGGGTTTTTTTATCTAGAGGTACGCCCATCTGGAGCATCGAAAGCATAGGACGGCATATGCTCTTTTCTACAACAAACCGCCAATACTACTCGTTTTATCTTACGAAAAAAAGAGATCTCTGTAGATACTTTTACATAATAATCCACCTTCTTCAAGAACTGCACATGTTCTCAGACGCATATCTCGTATTAAGAGTGCCCTAAGGACAGTCACAGCCAGTTTGGCTATCGCATCTATTAGAAGATATGAAAAAAATGGAAAACGAGGTTAGCTCTGCGACCTTGACTGTGTTCTCAAGTTCTAAGGAGCAAGGTTAGTCTAAAAACTTTAGAATTTCTCACGCATTAGCAGTTTTTTTTTAAGTTGTCATCTTTCCCACTATAGTTTGATTTCTGTTAAACTTAACTGACAAACCAAATATATTTATAAGTCCGTCAATTATGAAAATTGAGCACTTCGTGCTTTAAGAGAAGATTCTAGTACACATAACCGTCTAACTACTCAACCAATTGATCGGTTGCAGATATTGTTAGCTCTATACGTCATCGTTCCACCTCAAATATCGCTACCGTAAGTGCAACCGAAGACACGAAGATGTCTATTTCTCGACGTCCCCAAAAGCTGGGACTTTTGTACTTACCTTTGACTTACACGGACATCTACAATATATAAAGCCTAGCTTTCACAACAACTAAAGTCAAATAACCATTCCCAATGCCGTATACACGTCGATTGAGTGCTCGAACAACAAGCGGTGGACTGCGATTTTTCGAACAAAATTATTTTGAGCGGCGCGACACATATGTATATGGGTCTGGTGGTGAACAAGGCAAAATGAAGTATCTGCTGTCATCGTATTCTCGATTTGGCTCCCAGGCTACTGTTGAGTGAGCTTTGAAGTCCTAGATAACTTCGTCTATCTTGCAGCCAACATTAACACCAACAACAATGTCAGCCTGGAAATCCAGCACTGAATCACTCTTGCCTTCAGGTGCTTCTTTGTTCTCATCTGATGAGTCGTCCCTGGGAATTTTTGAGAGAAAAATTTTGCGTAATTTTACGGTCCTCTATGAATTGGCAATTGCCAATATCGCAGATGATGGACCAAGGGGGTGTACGAGTAAATCGTATCACTGTATGTATATGATATAATTTAGCGAATGTTTGGCTAGGTTATGAGGTACGAATGGGTAAGAATATTCCAGCTTTGAAAGTTTCCGATGCAGTATCCGCTGGCGGAAGCAGAGCAAGAGGAAGATCTCCACTCTGTTGGAAAGATCTAGTGGAGGGCGAACTGGGTTCACTTGATATTTACAACTGGTGCCGCAAACCTAAAAGAAGAGATGAATGCTGATTCGGCTACAATAGTGTTAGCGGTGTCTATGCCAATAAAGAAGAACATGAAGAAGAGTTTTTCACATATAATGCCAAGGTTCAAAATTTATAATAGAAAAGGAATTTCATGAAAAAAAAAATATTTTAAAATCATTTTATTTTCGTTTACTTTCGAAAATCTTACTAGAATAATACAACTAATATAATATAATTGTCATTGTTGTTGCTCTATCAATTTCAATCCACTGATTAATGGCTATTATAATTGCCATAGTAAGAACTCAGTTGTGTAAAAAATATTCCTCATTATTTAAATTACTTCAATGAATGGCCAAATAATGTCATACATTGTCCAAATTGAGTTGCCGACTTATGTGAAAGACGCGCTAAGCACATTTAAGACACAGAGTAAGCGCATCTGAGAAGCCCAAAATGAAAGAGAGTAATTTACTGGTCTCAGAGACTTCAAAGCTTTCTAATTCCCATACATTTTTCCTCAGCAACATTACTTAGTTAAAGCACCGCAATGATGTGTAAAAAATTCTTGCAACAACAAAAAGTGGCATCATGGAGTGATAAAATAAAGGTAAATGAAGCGTCTAAATGACAAACCGACTGACAGCTACCAATTCACGTGACTAACTAACTGGGTTTATGGATTAGAATGCCAACAAAGGACAGTATGCCGTTATGTATATACATATATACCTATAAATATATAACAAAATAAAACAACAACAACAACAAGTGCAATCACAATATTAAATCAACAACAAATGTCGGGCATAATGATGCTTACAAAGAGTAATAGATCGTTTTTGTGGCACAATAAACAATAAGCAACAACAACAACAGCAGCAGCAAACAACAACAACAACAACAACAATAGCAGCAGCAGCAGCAACAACAGCAACATCATCAACAACAAAAACAACAACAACATCAACAACAACAACAACAAAAACCACAAAAATAATAAAACAAAAAATCATTGTACCCACTGCGCCTTGGCTTTATACAAACATATACGAGTATGTATGTATGTATGACTTTCTGTGCCTTACAAAAAGGCACTACACGGCAATAAACTTTCAACAAAGGCAAGGCAATAATGTACACCAACACCAACAACGGCGACACACAGCCGCCTCCAAAGTCTTCGTATCGTCACTGTTGTTGTTGTTTTTTGTTTTTTTTTCCTGAGCATGTTTTCGTTTGTTAGCAAATGGTCAGCAATTTTTCACTTAGTCCTTTTAGCCACTGTTGTCCCTGGTGTCTGTATGGAAAATGAGAAAAAAAAAATACATAAATATACATACCATATATAGACTAACGGTAGGCATTCACTTTGCGCGTTAATTATTTAGAAAGCATGCAGATTTATTTTATTTTTTATTCCTCTCTTCTTCGTTTGCTGTTTTGTGTGTAAATGTTTTTTTACTTCTGCGGCATAAATCTTGTTGCTTTTGATATTCTTCTTGTTTAGTTTATATTGAAGGTCTTAATTAAGAACCCTCAGAATTTAGTCTAATAAACTATATCTCTTCTATATCTACATATATAAGTGGTAATTTTTGTAATTTTCAAAAATAAATAAAACACAATTTACGTAATATTATGACCAAGCTTTGTTATAAAGATTACGCTTTGCCGTTAAATATAATATGTTTCATGAATGCTTTCCGTTAAGTGACCTTTGTGACGGGCTTTAATAAATTCCAGTCGAGAGGCTCACATTTCGTCTACTCCCACGAGCCTAACTGAATTGGATGACCTTTTGGGTCTCACATAGACGATAATACATCCATAGTATTGTCAGATACACTACATGCAACCAACCTGCAGCACTACACTCTCATTGTGTCTCTAGTGTTCTGGTCCCTTGGCCATTGCCAATTGAAGATCCTGCAGGCTTTCTGTGCTAAGTAAGCATAGCTTTTGCCTTTTAGTCACTCGGCCACCGCGGCCGACTCCGAAATTCATACTTAGACAAACTATACGCTGAATAGTTCGCTTGGTCACAGTTTTCTCTTCTTTTATAAATATCTTCCTTCATTTCTTACCTCAGTGTAGTCACTAAAAACCCAATACTAGTTGCATTATTTTGTTGAACTTCCATTTTGTAGATAAAGAAATAAGTCCAGTATTAATTTTTAATAATTTTTAATTATAAAAAAAGTTTATTTTATAAATTCAAAATTTTTACATGGCAAACTTATAACAAAACTATTTACATTAAATGGAAAATTGCATTTGACTTAAAGTAAAATTTACTTAAATCATAAAATATAGGTATGTAGTCTATATATGTAATATTGTTTATTATTACATATTATTATATATATATATACCATAATGTTATTTTAATTAAATTAAATTTATTTAATTTTCTTATTTATTTATACATTGCTAAATTATTTATTTTAATTATTTACAGCGTTCATTTTTTCATATTTTTAATGTTTTTCTTTCAACATAAGTAGTAAGCAGCATAGTTTTGGTTATTTAATGTGAATCTTCATATTGTCCTTTTCTTCTTTTAACTTATTTACCTTCACCTAAATACATATATACTTTCATATACATAGATAGTTATTGCCAATTAGGTGTTATGTATGTAGTAAATGGGTTGTTTTTATAATCTCTCTCTAATCTTTAAGTGCGTTTTAATTTCAAAGAACTTCAAAACTAAAAAAAGGCTTTAGATTAACACAGAAATCATTAGAGTATATAAGCAAAGCGGAAATTTAATAAAAATTAATAAATAAAAATAAATAAATATAAATTACTTTATCATTATTATTTTTTTTATTTTTATATTTTTTTATGTTACGTTTTTTATTAGATTTTAATTTATTCTATTTAATTTTTTTTATGATATTTTTTATTTTACTTATTTTTTTATTGGGTTTAATTTAATTCATTGTACTTTGTTTTAGTTTAATTTATTTTATTTTATCTTATTTTATTTTTGTTTATATTTTTATTTTACTTTCATATTTCATTTTATTCTGCTGTAACTTATTTTTTTTTTATTTCATTTTAATACAATTTAATTTAACTTAATTCAAATAAATTTTATATTTTTTATTTAAATTTATTAATATATATCGTTAACTTTTTTATTTAATTTATTTTATTTTATTATATTTTGTTTTTTTTAATTTATATCATTTTTTATTTTTTTTTTATATTACGCATCGTTGTGTTTAGCTATATGTTCAAATTTGTTTTGTTCTATTAAAGGATATGAATATTTTCATTTTGTATTAGTTAGTTTTGCCAAGTTTACTGTATTTTTGTTTTTTAATTTGTATAATTTAATTTAATTTAATTTAATTCTATTTTATTTATATCATTTTATTTGTTTTGATTTTATATTTTTATATAATTAGTAAATATTTAATTTATGTATATCTTCCATATACTCTTTTTTTTATTATATTTTAGTGTATATTATTTTATTTATTTTATTTATTTTGCTATTTAATTTAATTTAATTTAATTTTACTTTTTAATGCGGTATATTTTACTTTATTTGTTTGATTTTTTTCTAATTTATATAATTTTATTTTTTAATTTATTAAATTTAATTTTATTTTTATGTTAGTTTATTTATTTCGATATGTTTTATTTTATTTCACTTGATTTTAATAATTTTATTTTATATAATTGAAATTTATTTCTTTCCTATACAGTTTTAATTAATTTTTGATGGTTTGATTTAATTTATTTATATTTTATTTTTTCACTATTTTATATAATTTTAATTGATTTAAATTAATTTTTATTTAAATAAATTTTTTCTTTACTTTTATTATATATTATTATAATTTGATATTTAGTTTAATTTTATTTTTTTCTTTTACTTTTTACATTTCTATTTTTATTTTTAATGTTTATTTTATTATTTTCTTAATTTATTTTGATTAAATTTATTATATATATTTAGTTTTTGACAGTTTTGTATGGTTTTATTTGATTTTTAAATTACTTATTTTATTACTTACTTACTTATTTTATTTGATTATTAATTATTATTTTAATTTCCTTTTTATTATTTCAGTAGTATTATGTATTTCTTTAAAATATTTCATTTATTTTAATAAATTATTTAATTTTATTTGGTTTAATTTAATTTAATTTATTTTAGTTATGGTTTTATTTAATTTTTTTATTTGATTTAGTTTTCTTATGTAGTATTTTGTTGCATTTAGCTTATTTCCTTTTATTATTTTCTTATTTTCTAATTTTTATTATTTACTTTTTTAGTTCTCGTATATTTATATTTTTTATTTTTATTTATTTTAGTTTAGTTTAATTTATTATATTTGTTCAATTTTTTTACTATTTTGTTGGATTTGATTTTACTTTAAATTATTTTATTTTTTAATTCTTTTGTTTTTATTTAATTTTTTTATTTTATTTTTTTACTTTTTTCTTTTTATTATTTTTTATTCTATTTTATTTATATATTTTTTAACTATTTATATGTTTTTATTTTACTTAATTAATTTTTTCTTTGCTTTTATTAATTTTATTTATTATTTTTAATATTATAAATATTTTTAATTTGAATTATTATAATTTTATTATATTTTAACTTGAACTCTGTTTGATTTTATTTTATCTTTCATTTTAATTTTTAGTTTTTTATTTTATATAAATTTAATTTACGTAATATTTTAACTAACTTTTAGTTTTGTTATTTGTTTTATTTTATTTTTAGTTAAGTTTAGTTTCTTTAGTTCTATTTTATTTTAATTTATTTTATTTTTATTACTAATATCTTATTATATTTCAATCAGTTTATCAGTTTATGTTAATTTGTTTGTTCTTTATTTTAAACTAATAAATTTTAATACATGTATTATATTTTATTTTGCTGATGTCATTTTATTTTATTTAATTTAGTATAATTTTTTTTAATTTATTTATTTTGTTAATATTTAATTTATTTATATTATTATTTATTTAGTATTTTAATTTTTAAGTTTTTTTAAATAATGAGATACATTTGTTGTATTTTACCGCGAACTTATACATAAGAATTAAGTCTTAAAATAATCGTAATAATTTTGAATTTCTTATTTACATACTTGTCAGACATAACTTTAAAAATTAGTTTGTTTTTAAAGTAACTCTATTTTGAAAATTTACTCAAGGCAGTTTTTTAAAGAATTATTTTCATATTAGTCTATGTCTTAAGACTCTAATTTTTTTATTTATTTAAAATTAATTTGCTTTTTAGGCACACATATCAAACAAATAACGAAACAAAACGAAAATTTATTGCGCGAAACTTTTAAAAAGGAAAAATATTAAAGAAGATTGCCACTTAAACTAAAATCGTATTGGGTTTGGTTACGCTTTAAACATTGCGATTACCAGATACATACACATTTTTGTTTTCAAAATATTTTTATTGTTAACATTTTATTGATTTTATGGTTTATTTAATTTTTTATTATATTTTTCAGTTTTTTAATGTTTTCTTTGCTAATGCAAAAGTTTTGAGATTTTTTTTTAATTCACTTATCTTGTAATTTAGCTATTATATAACACTATACGTATCCCTTGTTTCATTTAACATTGTTTTCTTGTTTTTGTTTTTGTTTTTGTTTTCTTATTCTTCTTAATTCTTGTGTCGTTTTACGTTTCGTGAGTCGCTTAAGATTTACAGGAAATTAGATATTTTCGAAATAATTTCGATACAGATCGAAGTTTGACGTATAATAATAGTGCGTAATGTTTACTATGTTTGTTGTTTTTGTTTTTTTATTGTTATTGGTGTATGTACGTGTTTATGACTTTAATGCTAATATACATATATGTAGTTATATATACCCTTGTATCGATTTATCGCTGCTTCTGATTTTAGTTTATTTTTCTTCTTCTGTTTAGTTTACACATTTTTAACGGTGTTTTTTTTTTTGTTATTGCAGCTGTTATACTTATAGTGCTACTGCGTCCCCCTTCCTCTCTCTCTCTTTCTCTCTCTCTCTCTCGCACACTGCAGCTCAGCTAGACTTAAAGCCTCGCTCATCGTGCTCTTTTAAATTTG
Organism: Ceratitis rosa; assembly: GCA_037013455.1. Classification (NCBI taxonomy): domain Eukaryota; kingdom Metazoa; phylum Arthropoda; class Insecta; order Diptera; family Tephritidae; genus Ceratitis; species Ceratitis rosa. Next base: position 13,025,121 of record JAWMAG010000013.1, on the reverse strand, counting down.
ATTTAAGTTCATTGCTCTCAACAGCATTCTACTCGCTACTCTCTCTTCTTTAGCTTTAGTTTAGTTGCTTATAGCTGTTGTTCTTCTTCTCATCTATTTCTGTCCCATTATTCATTCTCTAAACTAATTTCACATAACTACTGTAGTTGTTGTTGAGACAATAGCGCAACTCGCCTTCGGTTTCCACGCCCACACCCACACCTTGTTCGTACTCCGCATTTGGACTGCCACCTTTTGCACCGACACCCACTTGCCCACCCGGGAGTCATACGTAGACAACATGTGGCTTGACCGCTGTACCACCTGCACCAGCGCCACCCTTGCCCATCAGCAGCACACCGTTGCCGGTATTGGTGTTGCACGCATCGCTGGTGTTGCTATTGTGGTTCGACATCAGCGTGGCCTGCTTCGATTTGCTCAACGTCTGCATGTCTGGGTAGTCATAATGATCGAATTTCTCATACAAATGTTCCGGCTCATCACTGTAGGCATTCGCATCCTTCACTGGCGGCAGCTCCCACGGTTTCAAGGCACGATATTCATTGGCAATCGCCTGCGCCGCCAGATATCGTTCCAGCTCCAACTTGTCCACTTGCGCTGGCAGTGTTTGCTGATATTCGTGTGGATGCAGCGGCAGCATGGCGTGATGTGTGCCACCGCCTTGCGGTTGCAATGTGTGGTGTGGATAGGTGAGTCCGCCAACACCCATACCGAGCATGCCACCGCCGCCACCACCGCCGCTCAGCGGCTGATGTTGCAATATGCGATCGTGCACGTTGACTATGGATTTACCCGAACGTGTGAGTGAACGGTCATGTAGGAGCTTTCGGCGTCGTTTCACAAAACGTAAATAGAACACGATGCTGGCGCCGATCGCAAACACGAGTAAGAGTGTGAAGATTGCACAGACGATAGTGACAATATGCGCAGGGCAGGTGATTTCGCTTTCAGACATTGTGATGAGTCGACGTCGGGTGCGCACATTGTCCGGCCATATATCACAGCCAATGCGTTCGGTGTCGAGCTGTAGATAACCACTGGCGCTATCACTACTGCTGCTGCTGCTACTACCACCACCATCACCACCACCACCACGTGAAGTCGCATGCTTGTGCTGTGCCACATAAGCTTCCGCTGCTGCGGCCGACACTGTGCCTGCATCGGCTGTACCCAGCGCTGCAACTGCTGCTTCACCTTGGGTGTGTGTCACATGCACGCCGCCCGCGTTGTTGTTGGACTCGCCATCAAAATTGCCCGTCACCAAACGCCACAACCAGAGCAGTGAACAATTGCATTGTAGCGGATTATCGCCCAGATAGAGACGTTCCAACTGATCGACGGGGAATTGCGCGGAGTAGAGGGTCTGCAGGCTGTTGCCTTGCATATAGATTTCGAGCACGTTCGGATTGCCTTGGAACAGGCGCATTGGTATGTCGTAGAGTTGGGGATTGTTGGCGAGATGCAGCGCTTGTAGGTGCGTGTTGTCGATGAAGGATCTGTAAGGTAAATAAATGGGAGAAAATTAGAGATTTGTTCATAGTGAAATTTTAAAGTACGAATCAAATGAGGAATTTTTTGTTATAGACTAAGGTAAAATTAGCTCTAAGATTTCTGATGTCGAGAAAAAAACAATATAGCAAACTCCTCAGAATTTTCTATCACTTTGGGCATTTGGCCATAACTCAGTAGGAAAGATAATGATGGGCAAACAATATTACAACTGACACGATTTATCTGGGAGAGAGCGTCGCCTAAAAGAGGGTGGATGGTGCAAGAACGTGCCACCTACCAGCTCGACTCAGATCATCTACTCTGAAATACATAAATAGTAAATCTTCCGTACCAAAGTAATCGAAACAGTGATTTCAATAAAGCAACTGGAATAAGAACTACTAGCAGTGACACAGTGGAATTCTTTCCATGTTTCTCTCCGGCCTTGCCTAGAATACATCTTAGACGAGGTTTCGAAAATGAATATTCCGATCCTTTTAAGCTTTGCCAAAAGCCTTGACATCTTATTAGGCAACTACATTACCTCAAGTTACTCTTTCTCGAGAGGTGCAAATTACCCACATGTCTATGAAAGCCGTAACGCAGAGATCAGCGTAACCTAAAACTCACATAATTTCATTTTATCTTATTTTACTCTATTTTATTTTAGTTTATTAAATTTTATTTTATTTGGTTTTAAATTATTTAGCTTAATTAAAATGGATTTAATTTGGTTTAATTTAATTTAATTTATGCTAATTCAATTTAATTTAATTTAAATTTATTTTATTTTGTTTATATTACTTAATTAAATTTAATTTTATTTTGCTTAATTTTAATTTATATTATTTTACTTTATTTCATTTTATTTTATGATATATACCTTAATTTAATTTAATTTAAATTTAGTTACTTTAATTTAATTTAATTTAATTTTATTTCATTTCATTTTATTTTATTTTATTTTATTTTATTTTATTTTATTTTATTTTAATTTATTTTATTTTATTTTATTTTATTTTATTTTATTTTATTTTATTTTATTTTATTTTATTTTTTTTATTTTATTTTATTTTAATTTATTTTATTTTATTTTATTTTATTTTATTTTATTTTATTTTATTTTATTTTATTTTATTTTATTTTTTTTATTTTATTTGATTTTATTTAAGTTTATTTTATTTTTTTATTTTATTTTGTTTTATATTATTATATATACCTTAATTTAATTTAATTTAAATTTAGTTACTTTAATTTAATTTAATTTTATTTCATTTCATTTTATTTTATTTTATTTTATTTTATTTTATTTTATTTTATTTTAATTTATTTTATTTTATTTTATTTTATTTTATTTTATTTTATTTTATTTTATTTTATTTTATTTTATTTTATTTTATTTTATTTTATTTTATTTTATTTTTTTTATTTTATTTGATTTTATTTAAGTTTATTTTATTTTTTTATTTTATTTTGTTTTACTTCATTTTGCTTTATTTTAATTTATTTTATTTTATTTTATTTTATTTTATTTTATTTTATTTTATTTTATTTTATTTTATTTTATTTTATTTTATTTTTATTTTATTTTATTTAATTTTATTTTATTTAATTTTTTTTATTTTATTTTGTTTAATTTTTTTATTTGATTTTATTTTTTTGATGTTATTTTATTTTATATTATTTAATTTAATTTAGTTTAATTTACGTAAATTCAATTAATTTAATTTAATTTAAATTATTTTTATTTTCTTTATATCTATTATTTAATTTAATATAATTTTATTTTATTTTGTTTTCTTTATTTTACTTTATTTTTTTAATTTTGTTTAATTTAATTTAGTTTAATTTAATTTAAATTAATTTTATTTTTTTAAATTTTATTTCATTAGTTTATTTTAATTTCATTTGCTTTTCATTAAGTAGTTCTGTGGGATTTCGCATCTAGGGTTTTGTGGTTGCACTAACACATACTTTGTTGTTCGTTATTTGTTGTACAGCGTTTCTCTGCCTGCCACTATGCAGGTTTCTTTTATTTATTAGATAAAATATTGTGTTTATTTTTTGCAGTTTTCTCAACAAGTTCTGGGCTCATCCATTTACTCATGTTTTTTATAACTTTCTTTTATTTAATTTGCACTCTGTTTGCGTTGAATTATTTCCCACCAACCACTTTTCATTGCGGAGCTCTTCCTCGGCGCTTTTGTTGTTTGTTATTAATTTTTCTGTTTTCACTATTTCTCCCTTTTTGGTTTGTTATTATTTAGTTTACGTAATTCAACGCTGCGCATTAAAATTGTACACTTTAATTAAGCAACAGGAAATTGCAACTTTGCTTGCAACAGAGTGAAACCCCGCTCCTCTTGCCAGTAACCAACCACTGATCTCTTCTTGGTCAAAAGCTGCAGCAACTTGCAACTTAATCGCAACGAGTTAGCAAACATATTTAGTTTTTCTTCTGGTTGTTTGTATGTGTATAATTGCATACACATGTTGCTGTGGGAAGAAGCAGCAGGCCAACCGAGCACAGCTTTTTAGTTTAAATTATGGTGAAGCAATTCATCAACCTAAAAGGCAATGGTAAGAAGAGAGGCCACAAGCAGTCAGCCAGTTGGATGGAAAGCGGTTAAATGAAAGCAGAAAATGAAATACATATTTACATATGAATATACATATATACTGGAGACGATTGAAATAGTTAAGAAATGCAAGAACAATTACATATTTACAAACGTAAAGATATAAAGTCTAAGTTGAATTGTGAGAACGGATGGAAACTGAAATGCAGCCTGACAACGTCTCCTAAGACAGCTGTAGATGAATGAAGATTTATTTAAAGTCATCTATTTTAACTTAATAAAACCAAGTGAAATGATTTAAATCCATGGCTGTAAGCATGTGGAAGCTAAATGACAGCATATACCCTGAGAGGAAGTGGAGGCATGGAATCTACATTAGGGGCGTCCGAAACTTTTTTAAATTAAGTTTTAATTGTAATTATTAATTTTTTACATTTTTTTTTTAATATAATTTCAATTTAAATCTTAATTTTTATTTTCATTTTACTTTTAATTTAACTTTTCAAATTTAAATTTATTAATTTAATTCAATTAATTTACATTTAAAATTTTATTTTATTTTAAATTCAATTTTAATTCATTTTTTATTTTTTACTAATTTTATTTAAAATTTTATTATATTTATTTTTATGCTGAACACCTTAATTCACACGTACAAATATACGAGTACATGTTTCCTTGCAGGCGCACAGCTTTTGCCTGAAGGTATAAAACACAAAGTTGTTATAAAACATTTTGAATATATAAATAATTTTTTTTTATTATACAAATATTTCCGCCACAAAGACATTACTTGAGAGACGGAGAGGGTACTTTTAACCAAATGAAAATGTGCAACGTGGCGTATGAGTGACAAAGTTGGCATTCAGCGGCTTTTAAATGTGCGTAAGAGTTGCATTTCATTTAAACATGCTGAATACGTGTATGTGTGCGTCGTATGTGTTATTCTTGGATTTCATGTGAAGTTATAGCAAGTCAACTGCATTAGCAGTAAAACGCAGAGATTTTGCTGCACGCATAAAGCAAAGGAGTGGCTCTTAGTATGTATGTG
>JAWMAG010000013.1:12962500-13015000 GCA_037013455.1 Ceratitis rosa | reverse complement strand
ATTTTTTTATTTAATGAAATTTATAAAATTTTGGAATATTTGTTTTTTTTTTTGATATCTTAATTTTGTGTTTTCAAATAAAAAATTACGAAAATTTTATTTTAAATAATTGTATATGCAAAACTGGCTTGTTGGTCCACTCTTCTATGTAGTGATCACTAAAGAAGAAGAAAGAGAATATTAAAAAAAAAAATGCGAAACTGCAAGCAAACAGAGTTAGCAAAGTAAGGGTTATGGTGAAGTACTCTTACTTTTTAGTATAATAATTAAATTTGTTTTACAATAGAAAGATTTTAGCTATTTTAATAATTTTTTTTTCAATAAAAATTTATAAAAAAAGAACAGAGTATAACTTCTTTCTTTAGAATGTCCCATTATATGCACTATGTATCATTATATACACTGACGTGCCGCATGAAAAAGCTGAGCCACCCACCTACGGACATCTTACCTCTGCAGCTGTCAAAAGTGTCAGAATGTGGAAAATGCATTTTTGCAATATTTACACAAAAGTTGAACGTTGACGAATGAATTTATAATCAACGCTCAACACTTTCGCTGCTGACACAAATGTACATACATATACATACACATACAAAGTTATTTGCATAACCTACAAGCTATAAAAGCAAACGTTAGCTTTGAAGTGCGCATTGTAGTGCGATAAAATAGCAAAAAATGAAATAAACGCCTGAAAGTATGCAAAGCCTAAAAGCGAGTAATAAACAAAGAAAAGCCAGTGCGCGTGGACCAACAACAGCTGTTGCGATATAACGCAAATGTATATGTACTATCCATCGATATTGTGTCAATATGTATGTTTGTATGTACATAAAGGATTTTACATTTAATACCTAAACTGCCGTTAGGCGCGCGCGCAGCCTTCATTTCGCGCAGAGCCCTGAACCGTTGGCAGCAGGAAAACCAGCACAGATGGCCAACGACTAAACTGTGAACGAGTGACTAGCATATTTATGCACAAATATAAATACATACAAACATGCATACATACATACATATACTTATATATATATATCGCTTTATGCACTTTTTGCTATGCTCTGCCCATTATTGCATCACTCATGCAAATATCCACCGACACGAAACTTTGCCGTTGCATAACTGCGGGCGGCTTTAACTTTGTATTGCTTGGATTGACGTGGTTGTTGTTGTTGTTTCTTTGCTTACTGTCGTTCATACTTATTTAGTTGGTTCATATACATGCACAAACACACACACACACACACACACACTCCTCCTCCACATTTCACTTTGTGTCTATAAAAGTGTGTTGTTGTTGTTTTTGTTGCTGTTTTCGCTTTTGCTGTTATTGTAGTCGGAATTTACCGCTAAATATGGCATGTGGCGCAACAGAAAACTAGGTAATAGTGAAGTTGGCAAAAGTGCATACTTGATGGGGGTGGGGGAGGGGCGAAAATGTGAAAAGAAAATTAAAAAAAAAAAAAAAAACAATTTAAAAATTGTTTTTATAACTGTAATAGAAATCATTTCAGGGCCAACAAATATGCAATGGAAACTTTTTTATGTTTTACTCTACTTTGTTATTGTTGTTTCTGCTTTGCCTACAAAGCTTTGTAATGGCCGCCCACCACTCTTTCGCCAGCACTTTGCGCCTCCTCACTGTTGTTGTTGTTGTTTTTATTGGTTTATTTAATACTCATGTTGTTGTTTTTGTTGTTGTTATGTTTGTGTTTGCCTTTCGAGTTTTGAGTTCTTTTCGCTTTGTAGCGTCGCAAAGTTGCTTAACACCTGGCTGCGCGTTTGCCGCTTGCCTCTGACGCTTGCCTCATGCCTCATGTTGCATGTTGCACTTTTTACTTAGCGAATTATTTTTCCATTAGTGTGCTTTTAAAATTAATTACATGGAAAATTGACTTGCAGCTTTTGTGTTTATTTGTTTTTTTTCTGTTGGTTTTTATTTGTTTATTCGTTTGCTTTTTGGTTTTATTGAGTGCGTAAAAAGTTATCGAAGTATCAGAAATGTTTGAAACTTAAGTGGCGGTTGCTGAGTGTTGTGGCAGTTTGTTATTATCGTAAATGGTAACTGGATATTCGATTTATGTATAATATTTCAGTGTTCAATAAATTTTTATCTTTATAGCTTGGCAGGAGAGTTAAAACTAACAAAAAAAAATTAAAAATGAAATTAAATTTATTATAATTTTAAAAATGTAGATAAACAAATATATTTATTTTATATTTCACTATAATTTATTTAAATGTATCTTGCTTTAATTCGTGTTATTTATTTTATGTTATTTTATTTATCTAAATTTCTTTAAATTTTATTAATATTAATTTTCTTTATTTTATATTAATTTTATTTTCTTCTTCTTCTCCTTTATTGGCGTTGGCACCGCTTACACAATTATAGCCGAATTAATAATAGCGCGCCATTCATCCCTTCTTATCGCTGTGAAGCTCTGAAACCAGGCCACTCTCCACCTGAACCTTCCAATGGAGTGGATGTCTTCATCTTCATGTGCTTCCAACAGCGCTTACTGCATCAAATACTTTCAAAGTTGGGGAGCTTTCGTCCATTCCGAAGACATATCCTTGCCAGCATAGCCGCAGTCTCTTCATTCGCTGAACTATGTCAATAGCATCGTATAGCTCGTACAGCTCATCGTTCCATCGTCTGCGATATTCCACGTTACCAATGCACAAAGGACGATAAATCGTGCTCAACACTTTTCTCTCGAAGAGTCCCAAAGCCGAATCATCAGCTGTTGTCATCTTCCATGCTTCCGTACCATATAGCAGGACGGTAACGATGAGGGACTTCTAGAGTTTGGACTTCCCTCGTCGAGACCGCATTATACTTTTATTGCCTACGCAGTCCGAAGTAGCACCTGTTGGCAAGAGTGATTCTGTGTTGGATTTCAAGGCGGACGTTATTATTGCTGTTAATGCTGCTCCCAAGATAGGCGAAATTATCTACGACCTCGAGGTTATGACCTCGAGCATGATTTTCGCATCAAGGGGGGGCCAACGATCATAGCATACTCATTAGCATACTCAGGCGCTATTAAAAAACATCTTTGGCCAAATCATCCCTCTCTTCCATTGGGGCGTGGCGGCAAATCAAGGATATGCTAAACAATTGTAGCGAGACGTTCATCCATCGGGGTTAATGCCAGTTTTTGGCGACGGAGTCTCTCTCACACCACAAATCCGACATTGATTTTGCGCTCCTTTATATACCCGCTGTAGTAAATGTCCCAAGGAACTACTCGCATCTGTTATTATCCCGTCCATCGCACTTCTTGGACGCCGGTGATATGAGTCTTTATTCCTAAGAGGACATCAACCAGCGAGGGGGGTCAAAAGCTCTACGCACAACGGTGTCAGTTTCGACTTCTCGCACTTTTGCTCTCTCTCCAAACGGATGTTTCTTGGCTATCCAGAGGATACTTGGTCTAAGATCGGATGTCTAGAGTGGCTTGAACCTTATGCAAAAGAAAAAAAAAACGTTTCTGGCCACTACCGGGTAAATGGCACTCAAAAACTTTGCTCACTTGGGTGAACTGCTGAGCATGGTGCCATTTAATTTAATTTAATTTTATTTTATTTTACTTTCTATTATTGTTTTCTACATTGTTTTAATTTATTATATTTATTCTATTTTATTTTATGATATTTATTATTATTTAAATTTCTTTTTTTTAATTTTATTTATTATTTTTATTTTTGTTTCATTTTATTTATTTTATTTTAAGTTATTTTATTTTATTTTATTTTATTTTATTTTATTTTATTTTATTTTATTTTATTTTATTTTATTTTATTTTATTTTATTTTATTTTATTTTATTTTCTTTTATTTTATTTTATTTTATTTTGTTTTATTTTATTTATTTCATTTTATTTTATTTTATTTTATTTTGTTTCAATTTTATTTTATTTTATTTTATTTTATTTAATTTAGTATAATTTTTTTATTTTATTTTATTTGATTTTATTTTATTTTATTTTATTTTATTTTATTTTATTTTATTTTATTTTATTTTATTTTATTTTATTTTATTTTATTTTATTTTATTTTATTATATTTTATTATATTTTATTTTATTTTATTTTATTTTATTTTATTTTATTTTATTTTACTTTATTTTATTTTATTTTATTTTATTTTATTTTATTTTATTTTATTTTATTTTATTTTATTTTATTTTATTTTATTTTATTTTATTTTATTTTATTTTATTTTATTTTATTTTATTTTATTTTATTTTATTTTATTTTATTTTATTTTATTTTATTTTATTTTATTTTATTTTATTTTATTTTATTTTATTTTATTTTATTTTATTTTATTTTATTTTATTTTATTTTATTTTATTTTATTTTATTTTATTTTATTTTATTTTATTTTATTTTATTTTATTTTATTTTATTTTATTTTATTTTATTTTATTTTATTTTATTTTATTTTATTTTATTTTATTTTATTTTATTTTATTTTATTTTATTTTATTTTATTTTATTTTATTTTATTTTATTTTATTTTATTTTATTTTATTTTATTTTATTTTATTTTATTTTATTTTATTTTATTTTATTTTATTTTATTTTATTTTATTTTATTTTATTTATTTTTATTTTATTTTATTTTATTTTATTTTATTTTATTTTATTTTATTTTATTTAATATAATTTAATTTTATTTTCTATTATTGTTTTCTACATTGTTTTATTTTATTATATCTATTCTATTTTATTTTATGATATTTATTTTTTAATTTTAATTTTATTTATTTTATTTATTTTTTTTTCAAATATAAGATGTAATACAAATAAGAGTCAATGTGTGTGTAGCTCTGTGAAATGTTTTAATAAATTCATTAATGTTATTTTCATAATTCTTCACTTACATACATACACTTTGAAGTATGAGCAATTAAAACAAAACAATTAGCATTTTCCATAGCCTCATACCCCGAGCATCTTTGTCGCACAGCTTTAATATAACTATACTCTTTGGGTGTCAACTTCAACACCAATTAACGTTCCGGCGCTTCATGCAAACTCCACTTAGTGTTAAATCCGAACTGATATGAGTACGTACGAGCAACAACCCCAAAAGCGCGCTGAAACATCCAATACTCGTAGAAACACCCACAAAGATCCCCAGCACCTGCAACTAACGATGCAAAAGCAATTTTGACGCGTCATAAAAATTAACTTCATATTCTGTTTGTTATGCGTTCTTTTGCAAACTTGCAAACTCACACCAACCAACCAAGCAGCCGCCCGCTCGCTGGTGGTAAGTAAGCAAAAAAAAAAAAAAAAACACCGTCTGAGTGCCAGTGTCACTAACTAACTTGGTGTAATCGCACCTTTTGCTATCTGCACCTATACACACACTTAGATATGCAAACGCGTACCTCATCTCCGCCAATACAATAACATATTTGAGGTGTCTGCTATGTACATACATACATATGTGTGTTGTAATGGCTTTATTTCATTCCATGAGGATTTGAAATCTATATATTCATGCATAAATATACGAGTAAATAGCTATATATGTACGCGTATGTACTCAAATCCATATGTATACGCCGCTTTAGCTCATCATCCATCTATATTTATGGCGTTACACACATCCTGTCGTGCATATTCGTGTACATAGGTACATAGTTATCTTGTTCAACGGATTTTCCATTAACAAATTTGCATAAATATTTATGCGTCGCACTTAACTGCACGTACAACGTTAACGGTTTATTCATAAGCATATATACATATACCTATATACACGAGCATTATGCATTATCCTTTGACTTTAGTTAAGTTGCACACCCACACCCACAGACACACACACATACAAGCGCTGACTTTTCATACTGGTTTACCCTTTGCAATTCGTTTGCTTTATTTTGAAACAACTTTAATACTGCTTCAGCTCCCCTTCCCACTTTTCCCCATAGCTTTTTGCTCACCTTTCGCTGGCTCTTAATTCACTTTTTTCTTCCCTTTTGCTTGTTTTACGCCTGTTTTTGGTATTTGTTACAATTTGTACCCTAGCGGTATAATGACTTTTTTCGCCCCTTCTTTGCTTCCAGTTCTTACCTTGTGTATTGTCTGCTAATTTCTCGATTTTAATTTAGCTTTTTAGCTCGAATTTCGTTTAAGCCTTTTTTGCCTTCTAAATGTATTGCTGCATGTATGTGTACGAGTATGAGTGGCTTTACTAGTTTCAAGCAGTTTGTTCGACTTAATCTTGGATTAAAGGAAACTAGTGCAGAACTTCAAACCACAAGGAAAGCCTGGATTCAGTGAGCTTGTGAAATTTACCTACGGTTGGTCGGTTGGAAAGGGGAGGTTAAGCAACCGCCCGTTGGAGGCTTCAGCACCATACATTTTGCCCTATTTTATTCCGCTGTTTGAAGTAACTACAAAGTCTGAGGCAGCCGATGGTAACGGCATAGTCAGCGCGTGCCAGACCTTGATAGATTCTACATTCGTGTAATCTGGAACTCAGGTGATATTCACTGTGTTGACTTGACGATCTAAAAGGAATCTTATTGATTCTCCTGTTAAAGCTGTTGCTCATTTGGCCTCTGCAGTAAAGCCTCAATATCTACCCGGCAGTTAGTGTTGTTGTCATTGAGTTTGAAGCCATTTTCATTATCGGAGCGGTCGCAGCCGACCTGAGCCCTTGTATCCGCCTCAAATTTAGATCCATTTCTATAGAAAAAATGTCTTTATTATTACAGAGAGCCTTACCATCCACCCATTTTGCTTTACTTGCGAAGAAACTCGTGGTTTGAAACTGGGATTTCTTTTTACAGTCACACTGTACGTATAGCCCGAGTTCATCTGTTACTCTAATGGTTTTTTTTTTTGCAAAATAGGCTATTCTGGCCAAATCGTCTGTATGAATGAAATCCGGAAAGGAATCTGGTTTCACTTTATATTTCCCACTGGCGTTAAACAGCAAATAGAAGAACCGGTTGGAGGGCTATTTTTGATTCGGCTATAAACGCGTAAGCAGTGCCCACGCCAATGAAGAAGAAGAAGGAGGTCATAGAACAAAATTTGAAAATATTATAATTTACTTCTTGTGATTTTTGGGTTCTAATTGAATTTCAGTTGGCTTGAAGTCTAGTGTAGAGGTCTAGTGAGGGTGGGTGATGAAACGTCTCTTGGGCTTTTATGGAAGTCAAAGGGTAGAACTCACGTTATGGAACAGCTATAGGCTGCTTAATTTCATCTTCGGTGGGGAAAGTAATTTTTTTGAGTACCCAAAATGTGACGCCTTGAAATAGGCTCTAACCTCGGACTTCTTCTTCTAACCTCGGACAAATTTATATAATTAGTGACCGGTATTCGGCTTTAAGCTCCACCTCTTCCCAAAAGTCATTTAAGAAATGTAATCAGCGGCTTAAGCTTTCCATATTTCAGATTAAAGACTACTTTGGGTGTTTTTCCAGTTATCAGTGCGAACTGCCACAGGGGGGATCATTGGTTTGAAACTTAGCTAGACTAACAGCCAAACTTTTAGAGAAAAATATAATTCTTAATTTGGCCGTCTTTCCGCAGAGAATTTTAACCCTTCTCATGTATATTTCTATTTCTTGGTGTCTGCTTAGAGTAATTCGTTCATTACAGTGGAAAAGCAGCTCGGCAAAAAATCGCTTTAGCGGTTAAATATGCTTGACCTTGATATAATAAGCAAACTCTACGTCCTTTACTAAGGGCGACTTAAAAGTAATCCTCCTTCCTTCTTGGTGAAGAGTGTCGTTTCGAAGCTGAGTTGATATATAAAATAGTCTATTGATAAGGGTGTGAAGTCCTCGATGTATACTACGGCATAACAACCAGTTCACATTTGCTGATATATATAGAAACGTTGCTTGTAACCTGCAAGGCAATCGGACTATCAGTTATAAACTACTTCACACCAATTTCGACTACGGTGTCAAGCAGATATAGAAGCCGCAGGTCCTCTCAGAATACTATTTGGAGTGCCATGGCAGAAGCGAACGTCTTGATTTTCATAGTGAAGCATTTATGCTCTCATATATACCAACAAGGAAGTACCTAACTTTGTGGGCTCTATTCAGCATTAGTTTACAAGCCACAGGAGGCGAAGAGATACCGACAGGTGCCTAACGTCATTCTTTTAGTAATTTCATTAAATTTCTTCCGGTGAATGGTGTAATCCGTCACAAGAGACAAGTCCACTTCGAGTTCCACGTAAAACTACCACAACTACGGTCTGGATACTACAGTAGACTCAACTTGTGTTAATCAAGCTCGACTCCGATATTCTTAATCATTTTTAGGCATGTCCTGCATGCAATGAGTCTCCTCATGCCTACTAAAACCTACTCATCTATCACCCAACTCGCTCAGGTTTGAGCCTGCCGAGACTATTCGTGATTATTGGGCCTATTATATGATGATTTTGAGGACCGAAATCAACTACAACAAAAATATTTCTTCATGTGAAGCAAAAGGCACATTTAAAAGAGTGAAGTAATTGAGATCAAAAGAAGACTTTTGCTACCTTGCAAAATGTAAGAAAGACGTTGAACTCATACAAATCAGAGCAGTGTTGCTGTCGGTGATTTTTAGCTAACCTCAAAAAGTATGCCAAAAAAAGAGAAGCAGAATAAATTTTATATCAAAAACCAAATTAACTGACTATCTGCTTTCGCAGCGAGCTACCTTTCGCTATGCCAGCTTATCTGCCCATGGCACCGCAAGCAAATTCAATTATCTGTGCAAATATTATGCAAATAGTAAAATCTTGCAGTCAAACATGCGGACGCATACACACACACACAAAAGATACCTACATATAAATGCAAAAACATACAAATAGATATTTGCATAGGATTCAGGGAACTACAAATCTTTCCCTCTCTCTCTCTCTCCCTCTCTGCAAACTCTCAAGAAGAAGAGAAGAATCTCAGACATGTCTGCGATTCCGATTGCGGTAGCTAGCGAACAAGCAAAATATCGTTAAAACGTGAAAATCTTTAAACAGCACAGACGACAATACAAACACAAATATATATGTATATGAACTCGTATAAAGATGATGAGCACAAATTGCGCACAGAATAAGAATGTGAAGAACAGAAACAGCTAAGAAATTTGTATGAGTAATTCAGGAAGGGGAAAAGAGCGCAAGGGCAAGTAGCGCTTTTAACGGTATTTGCATGCATTACATATACAGCAGCAGCAAGAACGGTAATGCATTCGGGTGCCTAAATGTATGCTAACAAAAGCAGCAGTTTTTGCGGTAAACACATGAAGCAGAGTAGAAGCGTAGAAGAAGAAGAAGAAGAAGAAGAAGATTTAGTGATTGCGTTGCTTTTGGCTATTTTTATAATTTTGTTGTTGCCGTTGTCAGTGATTTTTTTTTTGGGTATATCTCCCATTGCACACCCGCTTACTGTGCATGCCCCTTGAAGATTTCGTGTTACGAACCGGAAACGGAAATAAGCGCGCAAGCGGCATGTTAACTCGTCACTGGGCTTGCCACTGCAATTGAACTTCTGCTGCCGGTTCGTTGGTTGCATGCATGACATGGTAGTTCGTACATACAAATGTATGTGTGTGCATATTTTCACCACTTATGTAAATTGAGCAAACCAAATGCTTGAAAATTGAAAATTACTTGCAACTTGTCGATTGAATATGAGCTGCCTGCAGCCATGCAACGTAGAGTCAGCAAGAAGGCAAATAAGTATATTAGATATTGCAAAAGAAAGAAAATAAAAATAAATAAAATAATATGAAATAAAATAAAATAAATTTAAATAAAATAAAATAAAATAAAATAAAATAAAATAAAATAAAATAAAATAAAATAAAATAAAATAAAATAAAATAAAATAAAATAAAATTAAATAAAATAAAATTAAATAAAATAAAATAAAATAAAATAAAATAAAATAAAATAAAATAAAATAAAATAAAATAAAATAAAATAAAATAAAATAAAATAAAATAAAATAAAATAAAATAAAATAAAATAAAATAAAATAAAACAAAATGAAATAAAATAAAATAAAATAAATAAAATAAAATAAAATTAAAAAAATTTAATAAACTAAAATAAAATGAAATAAAGTAAAGTTAAATGAAATGAAATAAAATAAAACAAATTGAAATAAAATAAAATAAAATAAAATAAAATAAAATAAAATAAAATAAAATAAAATAAAATAAAATAAAATAAAATAAAATAAAATAAAACAAATTAAAATAAAAAAAATAAAATGAGATAAAATAAAATAAAATAAAATAAAATAAGATAAAATGAAATAAAATAAAGTAATATGACATGAAATGAAATGAAATAAAATAAAAAATAAAGAAATTAAAATAAAATAAAATGAAATGAAGTAAACAAAGATAAAATAAAATTAAATCAGTTAATTAATTCCAAAAAGATAACATATAATTTATTAAATTATAACTGCAAATTAAATAAGAAAATTAAAATAAAGTAAAAGAAAATAAAAAAAATGAAATTAAGCCAAATAATAAATTACAATTAGACAAAAACAAAGCAAATTAAAATAAAATATATTTAAATATTATAAATAAAATAATATAAAACAAAATAAAATGAAATACAATAAAATAAAATGAAATAAAATAAAAAAAAGCAAAATGTTAATAAAATAAAATAACCGCACTAAATTAAATTAAAATAAAATAAACAAATAATCAAATTATATAGAACTATAAAATATATAAAAAAATAAAATAAAATAAGATAAAATAAAAGAATATAAAATAAAATAACAAAAAAAAAAACAAAACAAAGTAAATTAAAATAAACTAAAACAAAATAAACTAAAATAAAATGAATAATTATAAAATAGAATAAAAAAAAATAAAATATAATAAAATCAAATAATATAAAATTGGATAATATAAAATAAAATAAAATATAATAAATAATATAAAATAAAATAAATTAAAATAAAATAAAATAAAATAAAATAAAAAAAATAATAAATTAAATTACAATTAGATAAAAACAAAGTAAAGCAAAATAAAATAAAATAAATATAAATTTAATAAATGAAATAAAATAAATAAAAAACCTAAAAGTAGGATAAACATTTGCAGCTGTTTTTCAAAAATTTCAATTTTTTCATTTTCTTTATATCGTAAGCTTGTTTTTAAATACACATTTCAATTGTCTATAAACGAAATATACCAAATATGTCATGTTACCATTTATATGCCAATCAGTTGTTGTTGTTGACAGCTGACTGCTGAGAAAAAAGCATGATAATACATACATACATACTATAACAAATGAAGGATTTAATATTTCCCAAAGGATATTTAGCATATAAACAGGAGGCAAGCAAAATTCAATATATTGTATATTGTACCTCACATTCCCATATACATATGTATGTACATACAAACCCATAGCAAAAGATAACTAAATTCATTCACACATGAAATAGCGCTGAAGCGAGAATGAACATTAAAACACATCGAAGTGAATAGTAGCGGCATTGAGTGTCAATGTTGTGATGGCAAGGACGATGACGGCATACATGCATCAATACATTCATACATACATAGAAAACACGAGAGGCATATATGTACAAGGATGATAGCTGATAGACAGCTAGCAGACGGCATGCAGACAAACAACTAAGCGAAGTGAAAGACAAAGCGTGGGTGAAGAGTGAGGTTAAAACGCAACCAAACAAACACAGATATCATTCTACCTATAGGCGCAACGGTGCATAGATATGAATACATGTGTGTGTGCGCGCAAAAGCCATGGCAAACTTAGACAAACAATCATACACATGACTTAATCGCAAATCAACTTGAGATGCATCAACAGACGAGACGCAACAGAATAGAAATTATACTAACGATATGCCGCAAGTGAATGTGGAAAGTAATATGAATGTGTGGATGTTTTATTGGCAACTGATTGAGCAAACGGCGTTTGGTAGTTCAAAGCTCTGACGCGGCATTGCGTGGCGTGGCAAGACGTCAAATCAAATGTAGACAAACCGTGACGACATACATGGTAGTTATCAATGTGAATATTGCCTTATGTGCACCCAAACATAAACATAAATGTGTTTGTAGGGCGTTTTTATAATTAATAATTTTAATTTTTAATTTTGCAAAAAAAATTTGGTTTGAAATAAAAAGCAAAATTTTTGGTTTTATTGGTTATTTACCCACAACTGGTATTTGATCACAAAATATTGAACTAGTTAAAAACTAGTTACCTTGAAAAAAAATCGTAACTAGTTGTTTTCAAAACAATTAAAAAAATAAGTTTATTTTTAAAAAAATATTTAACTTTATATAATGATAAGATTGCATTTTATTGGTAAAGTATCTAAAACGTTGTTCACACACAGCACTCAATTAACTAATTGAGAGTTTTAAGAAAAAAATAAAGCAATTATGGCTTAGTTGTAATTGCTTAAGTGACTTTTTCCTAAATTTGTAAATTAAAAAATTTAAAACAAGATATATTTAAAATTAAACAAAAAATATATAAGATTATAAAAAAAATATTTAAATAAAAAACAAGTTTGCTTAAAGTCAATCAATTCACTCGCTAAAGTTAAAATTTTATCACCCATAGATAGTTGAAGTCTTGGTATTTTTACTATTTTTTATTAAAAAAAATTTATGTACCACCCTAATATGTCTGGTTTAGTATGACTGCTTATACAATCCACTTCGTTTTTCTTATGATTTCGTATGAAAATTATACCCGAGAGAAATTATTGAATTATTTGCATGATTTGATTGCTTGATTTGCTGTGCTGTTGCTCAACCATTCTACGCTACATATATACGAGTACATATGTGAAAATATCTACGATGTTTATACCTTTGTGAGGGTACATGTATGTATACATATATGTCTTAACACGAAGCTGAAGCTCACTATGCGGTTTTGATATGCTCATTGAACAGTTATGATTATTTGAATACTGACAGCAAGGCGCCAAAGGACATAGAATAAGGAAATGATGGCCAATGCGGGAGACACGTTTCAATAAACGTGTGTTAACTGTTATTTAATAGTTTAAAGGTAAAACTTGAATATATAGATACAATTTCAGTTATTATAAATTTTTGTTCTCAAAATTAAATATAACAAAGAACATTAAAAAAATAAATAAATAAAATTTAAAAAAATTCAAATAAGACAAATTTAATTATTCTCTTATTTTCATAGTATAATATGCTCCAACCGCAAAGTTTTTAATAGTCTTTTTCATTTTAATTTTTTTTTTATTTTGTATTTTTTCAATAGATTTCTTAGAACTTTCATATAAATTTCGTCTATTTTACTTACCTTGAATCAATGCGATTTAGTCGATCCAAACGATTTAAATGCAGTTCACGTAGATGAAATAAATTCATAAAAGCAACAGCTGGCAGCTGAGAGAAACGATTGCCACTCAGCGATAAAAAGGTGAGATTGGATAATTTCGAGAGTTGCTGGGTAGGCACCATCTGCAATGAAAAGCGATAAAATCAGTTACAAAATAATTCAACAATTAAATTTCATTTCATTTTCATATTTTGCTAAATAACAATAATAAAAATGATTATTAGCAAATTTTTTTGAAACTTGTATACATAAATTTTTTTAAATTACGAAAGATATGTAGTTTCCAGTAAAAATAAGATTTAACATATTCTTATTTTATAAAATTCTTTTTTGGTATTAATTTAATTTCTAGTAGAATTGGATAGGTCAATGATTTTTAAAAATAAGCACAATTCCACTCAAAAATAAATATTAATTAAAAAATAAATTTTATAAAAAAAATATATTAAATATAAAATTTGCTTAATTTAGAATTGCAATAATGGAATAAAAAAGTTCTTTTCTCTCAGAAGACTATCAGCCCATATAATTGAATATTGTGTATTACAATAACACAGCAAAATCATCATATTTTTCAACCAAAACATATATACATATACATATATATTCAAAAATATATATAATACGTTTTACTCTGTTTCAATTTATTCGAATTATAAAATAGATATACTGAGCCTATCTACCGGTGCAACCTTGCGACTTGTTTTAAATTTACCCACTAACATATGCTCATTCTTTGAAGTCAAATAATATTGAGTGGGGGAATTGTGGAAATTTCGTCGAGCTTCGATGACGAAGAACTCGATTCTAACTATGCTGTACTCACTTCTATGTTAATATATATTTTATATATACAAATTCATTGCACTCCACATCAGGATAAGCAATATGCCATTATATGATTGATTGAAATGGAAATTCTTGTTTGCTTAATATGCAACGGAAGGCAAATATCACGTCGTACCATAAAGTAAAGACGATGATTATTGGTAATGAAGAATAGCTATATATTCGTAGTAGCTGCGTTTATTAAGCGAATATTCTTATATTTAAGCAAATAAAAATTTTAGAAGTTGGAAGTGAAATGCAAATTTTCCAAACAACAAAGTAAAAATCCAATTAAATATGAAAGTGTAAATTTTAAGAAAAGGATAAATTTATGAAAAAAGTAATTTTGAGATATTATTAATAAATTTTTTCTTTTACTTTAATCCATTTTATTAATATTTTAATTTTATTCAATTTTTTTTATTTCGGTTTATTTTATTCAATTTAATTTAATTTAATTTGATTTAACTTATTTTATTTTATTTTGCTTTATTTTAATTTATTTAATTTAATTTAATTTAATTTTATTTAATTTTTTTTCATTCTATTTTATTTTATTTTGTTTTATTTTTTTTTTTTTAATTTATTATATTTTTTTAAATAATTATATTTTATTTTATTTTATTTTAATTTATTTTAACTTATTTAATTTAATTTCATTTCATTCAATTTTATTTAATTGTATTTAAATTAATTCTTTTTTTATCTTATTTTAATTTATTTTATTTTATTGTATTTTATTTTATCTTATTTTATTTTATCTTATTTTATTTTATTTTATCTTATTTTATTTTATTTTATTTTATTTTTTTTTATTTTATTTTATTTTATTTTATTTTATTTCATTTTATTTTATTTTATTTTATTTTATTTCATTTTATTTTATTTTATTTTATTTTATTTTATTTTATTTTATTTTATTTTATTTTATTTTATTTTATTTTATTTTATTTTATTTTATTTTATTTTATTTTATTTTATTTTATTTTATTTTATTTTATTTTATTTTATTTTATTTTATTTTATTTTATTTTATTTTATTTTATTTTATTTTATTTTATTTTATTTTATTTTATTTTATTTTATTTTATTTTATTTTATTTTATTTTATTTTATTTTATTTTATGTTATTTTATTTTATTTTATTTTATTTTACTTTATTTTATTTAATTTAATTTAATTTTATTTTATTTTATTTTATTTTGTTTAATTTAATTTTATTTAATTTTATTTAATTTTATTTTATTTTATTTTATTTTATTTTATTTTATTTTATTTTATTTATTTATTTATTTTATTTTATTTTATTTTATTTTATTTTATTTATTTATTTATTTATATTATTTTATTTCATTTTATTTTATTTTATTTTCTTTTATTTTCTTTTATTTTATTTTATTTTATTTTATTTTAGTTTATTTTATGTTATTTTGATTTATTTTATTTTGTTTTATTTTATTTTATTTTATTTTATTTTATTTTATTTTATTTTATTTTATTTTATTTTATTTTATTTTATTTTATTTTATTTTATTTTATTTTATTTTATTTTATTTTATTTTATTTAATTTAATTTAATTTAATTTAATTTAATTTAATTTAATTTAATTTAATTTAATTTAATTTAATTTAATTTAATTTGTTTTAATTTAATTTAATTTAATTTAATGGAATTTAATTTAATTTAATTTAATTTAATATAATTTAATTTAATTTATTTTAATTTTTTTTATTTTATTTTATTATTATAAAAACCACAAATTTTTCCTCTTTTAATTTCATGCACTTCTGCTAAAAGGTAATTTCCGCCTCCTCGCATCCTTCTTTAAATAGTTTAACACTTCATATTTCAGCTATACAGACAGGTATACCATCTCGTATGCGCAACTTCACTTTACCTTCAAATAAGTATATATGTATATGTATTGCCCATTTCACTTAAATAGTCACAATAACAACGGTGGTGTTGGTTATGGTGCTTGTAGTGCTTATAACTGTACGTGCAATGGCATCGCGATAATAGCTGAAAGCGTGTTATTGCTGTTGTTATACGCTACTTTAGTGGCTTGTGGTTTCATTGGAATGTGCATTTTGAGGTTATGCGATAAATTATTTGTGCACTAGACACGTTAATGCTGACATTGCAATATACAGGTAGGGAGCTAAAGGTAAATGTGAATGAATATGTATGTATTTTCAGCTATAAGTGGTAAATGACAGTGCAGAGCAGAGGTTGATGAAGTGCTAGCTTCTTAAATTGAAAGCTGAAGGTAAGGATATATCGAATGGAAGATTATTTTAAAGGAGATTTGGATGAAAAGGGGATTTATTAAAGGGAATATTGAAATATTAATAGAAGTGAAAGCAAATAAAGTTATAAAATAGAGATGAAAATTATGTGTAGGTAAATATCAAAAAAAAAAAAAAATAGAAAAAGATTATTACACCACTTTTCAAAGCTTTTTTATAAATATTATTTTCCTGATTTTATTATCGAGTTTTACTAAAAAGTAATAAAATTATTGATATCTTTGCGTTTTATAGTTCATTTAATTTTTTTTTTATTTTAAGCTGGGAAAATATTTCAGGCATTTAAATGACATTTCTGCTGGTGCTGCAGTTCTTTAATATTTAAGGCGACGTTGACAACATCTGATGCATAATATAGAAGGACATGCGATGAGAGGAGAAAGTAATTTTCGTGACACAAAATGCATAACTGATGTAGCTGAAAAAGGCTATTGGGTGCAACAGAAGCATAGCGAAGAAGAAGAATGGCCAAAAATGGGAAGACTAAAAAAATATATACAAAAATGGTAGTGATATGTTTATAAATAAATATTAAAGAACACCGAAAGGAGATGAACAATGAACATGTTTAAAGACAACAAGGTAAAAATGAATACAAATTAAAAATCTATTTTAATAATGTGAAAACTTCACCCAAAAAGAAAATATTTTAAAAACAGATTTTTTAAATGCACAAAATGAGGAAAATTGGCAACGTTGCCTACATGGAAATGAGTTTAAATGTCCTTAAAATTAAATACTTATTATAAATATAAAAAACAGTCAACAAATAACCCCGTTTGTAAGAAAAATATTGCATGGTTTGAAATTATGGGAAAAGTGCGAGAAAAATTGGCAACAGTGTTTACGGTAATTTTCTTCCAGGACTTTTCGGAAGAATCGTTCATAGGCGTTCTTTTTTTGTAACATATGTATAATACAATATTAGTGCAAACATATTTTAAATAATAATATATAATAATAAAAATAATTTTTGCAACGAAGAAAATTGGCAGCATTGCTTATGGCAATTATAGTCAAAGCAAGCAGTCATTAAATATAAAGAAACTCGTAGATGAATATTGCAATTTGTGAAGTGAAATTCATGCATGAAGTTATAATATATATAAATGACAAGAAAATTGGCAACAGTGCTCATAACAATCTCATTGCAAAAAGTTGTCTGACCTTATATTTTCTTTTAAGCAAGCAATTTTCAAAATAACTGTATAGAAGTCATGACAAAAGTATTTTAAAATTAATGAGTTTTTAGAGCGAAGAAAATTGGCAACATTGCTTAAGACGAACACACCTTGGGACAGCCCAAACGAATTACTTACTATTTATGTGTGAATTTTGAGAAAAATAAATATTTTTCTGAAGAAAAGGGCAGCACGTCAAAACGGAATTTGTTAAAGAGTGTAAATTGGCAACGCTGCGGAAAAAAATTTCATTGTAAAAACACTTCTAGAAAATATTTTTTTTTATCACTGGCATAAAATTGTACGTGCTCTTATGGCAAGACTTCCCAAAATTTATCGAAGAGGAAACTTTTTAAATAATTTTTGAAAAATTACAGAGAATGATGTGAAAATTGGCAACGTTGCAATGATGGAAATTGTTTTAATGATACTATAATTTACTTTGTGGAAAAAATTGATCACATTGTTTAGTAAATTGGCTAAGTAAATTTGTCAATTTGTTTCTTTAATTCTTCTAAATTTTTTGTAAAGAAAATTGTCAACGTTGTATAACTATTACTTAAGCCAAGTAGTGTCAGCAGTAGCTTTTTTGTGAGAAAAAATTTCTCTAAACCTAAACATATACGATTATTTTAACAGCATATTACAAACGTATAGCCATAAAAATATAAAAGCTTGCGAAAACTGGCAACATTGCATATGAAAGGCCTGGCTTAGAAATATATATAATATTTGGCCAACAAAAGGAAAATTGGCAAATTTTCAGCAACAGGAGACAATTATAGGAGGTACATTTCTTTCAACAACATTGCAAATGAAATATTTAGTTACATATAAATAATATATATTAGAAATATATGTTATATGCATGAAAATTGGCAACAGTGCATACAAGAATTTCTGTTTCTCAGCTCAATTCACTCACCGTCAAATTATTATCGGCCAAATCCAGATGCTTCAGTGCAGTCAAACCCTCGAACGCGCTCAAATCCAACTCCGAGATCACATTGCCTCTCATCGTGAGCATCATCAGTTCGCGCAGCCCTTCGAAGCTATCATTGCGCACATACTCCACCAGATTATCAGACAAATCCAGCGACTTGAGTGCATGCAAATGTTGCAAATTATTCGATGGCACATCCAACAATTGATTATTCTTAAATATCAATATCTCCATCGATATCATATTGTGAAAACAATTATCCTCCAAACTCACTATATTATTATTTGTCAAATCGAGTTTAATGAGCGATGTGAGATTACTCAAAGCACTGGCATGCGCCACCTCAATGCGATTATAACTCAAATCGAGCACCAACAAATTACTCAGTCCCTTGAAGGCATCCTTCTGCAGAGCGCTCACCGAATTGCGACTCAAATTCAGTGTACGCATATCCTTTTGATATTCGAAATTCTTCGACCCCAATGTTTCGATGATATTCTGCGATAGATCGAGCACCTCGAGTTTCATATAAAATGGCAGCGTAAATTCCAGATTACGTATTTTATTCCTTGTCAAATTGATATATTTCGTTTCGGGATTCAGTTGGATCGGCACATCTTCCAGCGCCGCATCTGCGCAGTAAGCACGACTGTTGGCATCGCCGCTGAGGCACTGACATTTCGAGGGGCAAAAGGCGTGTATGGGGGGCGTGCACACACTTAGCAGTGTGAGGGTGCAGAGCAGTAGTGTTGTTTGTATTGTTGTTGGTAGGCGCCATGGCGTTGTTTGTGTTATTGTTGGCTGCGACTTCGCTATTGTCGCTCTGTGTTGTTGTTGTTGTTGTTGCTGCTGCTTTCGGTGGTATTGTGTGGTGTTACTGTTGCTTGGTGCATTTGTTGTTGCTGTTGTTATTTGTTTGCTGTTGTTTTTGTTATGCGAATTCGGCCATCTCACTGGACTTGTTGTTGTGTTCGCTATATGTATGGTCATTTTGTTTGTTCTCTGCTTGTGGCGAAAGCGTGCGTTTGGCATGGATTGTTGGCTCATTTTTTGTTGTTGTTGTTTTTTTGAAAGTTTTTCCAATGCTTATATAACGGTGCTTAACGTGAGTGCATGCTGGGAACTGAAAGGAAGAAAAAAGTTTGAATTAAAATTTTAAAAATTTATTAAAAAATTGTGAGAATTGAAATTTAGTGAGCTTGAGATTAACATATATTTCTAAAATTGAAGAGAACAAGAGGGGGGGTTGTTAAGGTCAACCATGAAGTGGAGCAAATCTTAGGCAACGCACAAATTTTATGCCTTAAACCTAAAGCATCTCAGGCAGGGAGGTGTAGGCGATGACTGCATCTCATATAAAGGCTCATAGATTTGCCTTCTTTCCCTCTTCGTCCAAGACTATGTAGATCCACCTTAACTTCTACGAAGTGCTCGTTGTAAAATCCTTTACAACACTGTTAAAATACAGTTCTAAAGTGGAGTATCGAAATGACGGTACAACATTCTTTCAGGCTACACAACAAGAGTATTTGATGTGCCCCGACTTAAGACCTTAGATTTCCAAATACTTGGACAGAGGCTCGTAGTCAGTATCGCTTACCTAAGATGACTCATGTATGTTATATATACATATATATATATAACTGGAGCTCTGTAACCGATGAAGCGCTTTGTGGCCGAGCTCTTCCTCCAACTTGTGGTCTACGTCTTGATATTTTTGCAACAAATGGAGGGATTTACAGTTTATTCAGCCGTTTGGGCAAGATTTTTATGAGGAGCCTTTATTTCATGTCCAAAATACACTCGGAGGGTTTGTCATTTCTTACCGTGGACGACCCCAGTTAGAAAAATTAAATTACTATCATTTTGGTTATTGATCGAACAAGGTCTCGTACTAGGACTCGAGCCCTGACCGTTGGAATACCAGTAAGCAATGCTAAGAACTCGGCTTTTGCGGCCACCGTTGTATAGATGGCTGGAAAATACTTAGATGGACCACTTCAATGCCTCGTAGAAGAGCTCTTGTTCTGTCGCTGCATTCATTGTTGCAATATACCACTTCCAAGCTTGTGAAAACTACCTCCACGAGTCGAGACAAGGACACATTGGGCTATAAGTTTTTATTTTAATTGGTGAAAAACGACTTTTCTATCCCTATTGTCCCAAAAAGCCAGGTTTTCTAGGTCTTTTAAGTCGTACGCCTCTTAGAGAATACGAAACCCACCTAAAGAACATGCTCCATGCCAGTGTAATGCTAACAACTTCCAATGGCAGACACTTTCTGAGTAGTTGTGGCCTCTATTGATGAGAATTTACTAGAAGTGAGTATAAGTGGTCGCCGAGTTAGGACACAGTGGCAATCTTAGGTCACTAACATTAATCGGATCATATTGCCTCTCTTCCATCCACTTGGACTATTCCATTTTGTAACAATACTAAAAATATGAAATCTGTTTCATCTAGAAAATATTCCCTCCTCAATAGAAGCGCCATCCTTTCTTCATGTCATCATATCTAGCAACGTTCCGTCAAAATTTTAATAACATTTGAAGTGTTCTCTTCCAGTCCCATCCTAAGAAAGTTTGCCTTGACTTGTCAAACGTTGAGTGTTTCCCAACTTGACGGCTCGTTTCCGCCAACTTGGAACTACTAGTAGCGACGCCACAAGTATGAAGTCTATAAATATCTCCCTTTCATAATAGAACCCCCATCCTTTCTCCATGTCAAGGAAAGCCCCGTCATGATTTTAACTACTTCCCTCAGAGAGTCTGACCTAACCTCTTCCTGTTTCAATGCAGCAAAATTTACTTTGACTTGCGAGAGGTTGAGATTTTTCCCTAACTTCACGACTAAGTTATGTCTATGTCACCACAGACCAAAATAAGAGAATTCGATTCAACCACCTTCTAGAGAGAACTGCGACAGTCCAACAGGATTTTAGAGTCAAGGGCTTTTATTGCGATACTGGATATTTCTCTTCCAGAGAAAATACAGCAGCTTGAAAGAGAACCCTAATGAAATCTAATGAGATTAAACACCTCCATTCGCGATCAAACCTTGAACCGTCTGTGCATATTTCAAGGCTTCCCGATGGTCATAATTGCTTGTCCATTCCTACCAGCCGGGGAACAGTGTTTGGTAAAATTTGTATTGAGCTAAAATTCTAGAACAAAGTTTCGGTTTTAAAAAAAATTTTTAAACCATAAATAAGGAATAAAACAACAAATACAGTAAAAAAAAAGTTTATCAACTTTTTTATTTCAATATACATCAAACTTCACTTCACAACACTAGCGGCAACTAACACAACAAAATGAAAAAACAAAAAAAACCGCAATATTTTTGGGATTTTTCTCCAGCCACATAACAAAGCGCCAAAAATAATATGAAACTTTGTTGCCAAACTATAAAAGTATTAAAAATTACATTTTGTTGAAAGTTTTTTTTTACAGGCAAAAAAAAAAAATTATTTACAAACAGCTTTTCAATAAAACAATGTTTTCTAAATTACTAAGCACACGCATACATACATACATACATACATACGTGTAGTTTGAGAAAGTTTTGCACAAACACACTTCTCTCACACTGATATTGGCGAGGTAAATGAGTATTTGCTCACATAAAGTGAAGGGAGACTAAAAGTGCTTAAATATTGTAAAAATACATAAATGAAAATAAAAAATAAAAAAAACAAATTAAATAAAAAATTAAACAAAAAAACGGTTTAAAGAAAAGTATTAAGAAATAAATGAAATAAAAATAAATATAATATATAAATAAAAAACTAAACAAAAAAAATTTCGAAGAAAAGAATTAAAAGCTAAATAAAATAAAAATAAATATAAAAAATAATTGAACAATTAAACAAAAAAAAATTTAAAGAAAAGAATTAAAAACTAAATAAAAGTAAAAAATAAATAAACAATAAATAAAAAATTAAACAAAAACAAATTTTAAAGAAAAGAATTAAAAAATAAATAAAATAAAAATAAATATAAAAAATAAGAATAAAAAAGCAAGTATAAAATGAAAAAAAACTTTCTTGCATGAAAAAACGTTCCCAGTAAAGTGAGATAACTATTAATGAACTATTCCGCGAATAGGGTGGCAGAATTTAGATATATACAGGACAAAACATTTTGAGTTTTCAAAAATAAACCTAAACAAAATGTATTAAAAATAATTTTTTTCATGAAGCTTATTTTTTATTAAAAAGTTTGAACCTTGAACCATTATACTAGGTCAAGTAAAAGCTTCGTTCGGTTTTATTTAAGAGATGGCGTTATTGTCCATAGTACTAGTGTTACGTGTCGCATCATGTCATACTATACGGCGCTGAAAACGTGTTTATTCGCGCTAAAGGTTTGTTTTTGACAGTTTTTCGATTGATTGACTCAGTACGTTGTGAGCGCTCGTCAAAGATGGACACCAGCAAAGAGAAAATTCGCTATATTTTATAATTTTTCTGCGATCAAGGCGAAAAAGCAGCCTAAGTGGCTGAAAAAGTTTGTTTAGTTTATGGGCCCCATACTGTAAACGAACGTGTAGCACAAAAATGGTTTGCTAGGTTCCGTTCCGGTAATTTCGATGTCAAAGATGCACCACGCGTCGGGAGGCCTGTCGTCGAAAATTGCGATAAAATCATGGAAATAGTGGAAACAGACCGCCAAGTGAGCACTCATTTAATTGCTGAGGAACTAAAGATAAGCCAGAAAACCGTTAGGAACCATTTGTATAACCTTGGATTCAAAAAGAAGCTCGATGTTTGGGTGCCACACGAACTAACGCAAAAAAAATGATGGACCGAATTTCCATCCAGCGAATCTGCGAGTCGCAACAAAATCAACCCATTTCTGAAGCGTTTGGGGACTGGCGCTGGAGAGTGTATCACTTACGACAACGTCAAGCGAAATCGGTCTTGGTCGAAACGCGGTGAGCTGGCGGAAACGGTGGCCAAGCCAGGATTGACGGTCAGGAAGGTTTTGCTGTGTGTTTGGTGGGATTGGCAAGGAATCATCTACTACGAGCCGCTCCCCTATGGCCAAACGCTCAATTCGGCCCTCTACTGCCAACAACTGGACCGCTTGAAGAGGCCATCTTTGATCAACAGAGGCCGAATTGTGTTCCATGAGGACAAAGCCAGGCCACACACGTGGCACCAGAAGCTCTAGGAGCTCGAATGTGAGGTCCTAATGCACCCATCTTATAGTCCGGATCTGGCACCCAGTGGTTACCATATTTTCCTGTCCATGGCAAACGCGCTTAACGGTGAGAAGTTGGCCTCAAGAGAGGCTTGTGAAAATTGGCTCTCCGAGTTTTTTGCCAATAGGGACGCATCCTTCTACGAGAGGGGTATAATGAAAATGACATCTCGTTGGCAACAAGTCTGAAAACAAAACGGCGCATTTGTGACTTAAATCGGAAAAATGTACACAAAGTTATCATATTTTGAAAAATCAATAAAAAACCGAACGAACTTTTTACTTGATCTACCATATAATATAAAATTTGTTCATATGTATTCCCTTCAAAGCCAAAAAACGCTTTACAACACACTTGCTAAAGTTTTCATGCCTACAAAGGCAAGTTTAACTATACGCTCGCACTCCCTTCGCTACCACAAAGTTTTGTATGAATGCTTTGATGCTTTGGTAAACGTCCCTTTAGCGCGTTTTTTGGCGTTTTTTTGTTTTTCTATATTTCTCGGTAGCAGCGCTGCAGTTTATTAAGTAACAAAGCCTTTGCCTTTGCCTGTGGTTTATAAGCGACCAAGTTTATTGAGCATTTTATTTACTGTTAAACAAACATGCATGTACGTGTATGTGTAAGTATGTGCATATTTTTATTTACTGGCAGTCCTTGTGATCCTCAACGCCTGCTTACGTTGGGCAAACTTTTTACAAGTATTTTTCTTTTTGGTTATACTTTTCCCGAGAAGTCGTCTTTTACTTTTCATTCAATTCATTTTTTTTTTTGTAAAATTTTAAATATTTTTAAGTTCCTCGAAGTCGATGTTAAGGCAAACCAGCTTCAAAGCGAAGTTACGGACAACAGATGTCGCTGTTGTAGGAAGATTTAGGAATTTCAACACGACTTACAGGCTCAAATATTTTTGTATTAAAAATCTTTAAAAACCAGCGTCATGGTTGTTTATTTATAAACAAGAAAGGCTCTGCTGTTATCATCAATGCGGTTCGTTACTCATAGCTGCCAGGGTAGCCGGACTGTTAAGGTATTTCAACGAAAGCAATTTTTTTTAAATTTTGTAGGTATATTTACTCATCTTTGGGTTAATCTGTTTATGTGCTATTATATGATGTTGATGTGGTGATGTGTTGATATCGATCATGTGATGTTGATGTGGTGATGTGTTGATATGCCAACAGCCTTATTAGTATATAGAACAGGTCATCATATCGATTATGTGGTGTTATGTGATCATGTGATATTGATGTGCTAATGTGTTGATATCGATCATGTGATCATGTGATATTGATGTGCTAATGTGTTGATATCGATCATGTGATCATGTGATATTGACGTGCAGATGTGATCATGTGATATTGATATTGAATGAGTGACTAACGATTTCTCTCCATTGAAGCAATGTTTCAATTTTGCAACGGTCTTCTGTAGCCTCTTTAGTATATTAGAACAAGTCATCACATCGATATCATGTGGCATGATGTGGTGATGTGTTGATATCGATCATGTGATGAGACATGAGAAATTACCGGTTTCTCCATATTAGCCGTAGTGTCTCAATTTTGCTTCAGTCTTCTGTAGCCTCTTTAGTATATTGCAACTAGTCATCGCGTCGATCATGTGGTATGATGTGATCATGATGGGGTGATGTGTTCATATCGATCATGTGATGTGAAATGAAATGAGAAATTACCGATTTCTCCATATTAGCTGCAATGTTTCAATTTTGCAGCAGTCTTATGTGGTATGATGTGTATGATGTGATGATGAAGTGGTGATGATATGCCTGAGATACTGTCTAATATATGCCGAGGAAATGTGGTAGACAATTACCTCAAAGAGATCAAAGTTAGCAAAAATTCGTGAAGCGAATATTATAAGTGTTTCACATATAATATAATGCGGAGGCTCAAATTTTATAAAAAAGGGAAATTTCAACAAAAAAAGTTATTTTAAATGCATTTTGCTTACTTTTATTCCCGAAACCTCAAAATGGATAACCCTGTGTCTTCAACGCAGAGAACTACACAAAAAAGGTATAATTTTTCTGTACAAACATTTCCATATAACCCAACTTCAACTCCCAGCCAATTTTGACGACTTATCGCTGCTAAATTGCGCATTAGTACAGAAGCATGCTTTTAGGCGCTTCAATCGGTCAAGTGCACGTGCAAGTTAAGCTATCGCGCGGCGCGCAAGGCAATTTGTGCGAGCAGAGCAATTTTCAACAGAAAAAAACAAAAATAGTGAAGAAGAAAAACCCAAAAAATGCCAGACGACAGGTGCTAAGCACAAGTGTGCCAAAACAAAAAAATTAGATCGAAAGAGAAATGAAAAGTGCAGTAAAAAGCAAAAGAGAAAACTTAAGAAAATCAGCAAAAAAAAAGCGATGTAGAAATGCAAAAAGAATCCGGAAAAAAAGCTGAGAAATTGCAATGGCAAGTGTGAAGTCCTTGAAGTTCATGGCAAGAAAAAAAAAGCCAAAAAGGAAAAAACAATAACATAAAGTCATGTATTGACGTCACAAAAACAATAACAAACTGGAAGTATGACTTCACGATTGGCAACTCAATCGAATTGTTGGCGCATACGAGTATGCACATTTGCTGCGCTTTTGTTTTTCTTTTTCTCTATTCTCTCT
The DNA here is from genome assembly GCA_037013455.1 of Ceratitis rosa. NCBI lineage: Eukaryota > Metazoa > Arthropoda > Insecta > Diptera > Tephritidae > Ceratitis > Ceratitis rosa. The sequence continues at coordinate 12,988,497 of JAWMAG010000013.1, read as the reverse complement.
TTTCGCCTCGCCCTAACTAACACTTGCCACGTGCCACACGTGCTGTGGCATTTTCAATTTTCCACCAAATGTCGCTTTGCGGCGCTTGCATGTGAAACTTATTGAAAGTGCAAGCGCCGAGTGGTAGCGAAAAAAAAGTTTGCTTAAGAAACCGAACAAATCGCAAAAGGACTAACAACAACAATAACAACAACAATAACAATAACAACGACGCTTAAATGCAAGTTGCTTAGGAACAATGCCAAGGGAAATTCGAATTGAAGCGTATTTTGCATTAGTGCTAAAGGGAAATGCAAATGGTGACACAGAAAGCTTTCAAGTGGCAAAATAACGGTAAAACGCTATTGACATTGGCTAAAATGGTGTTGAGCCGGCTGCTTTGCCTCTTGAGTTTACTGAGCGCGACAGTTGGTGAAAGCGGCAAGCGGAAAGCGGCGAGGGAAGAAAGTAGTTACAGCAGTAATAGTAGTTGCAGTAGTAGTTCGAGTTAGTAGAAAATGCAAAAATTTCTTAAAAAAATTTCCTCAAATATTAAGGACGTATGCAAATCGCTTGCAGCTTCATTGCTACGACCTCATTTCAATTGCAAATTTTTTGCAAAAACAAAAAAAAAAACACTTTCAATTGTGACCAAATAAGGTTTATCGCTTTCGCTTTCAGTAAGTGAGAATTGATTTTTCACTCGTTGTGCATATTAAATTGGGAAATGGGTAGGAAAAAAGGATTTAAAGCATTGCTTTAGTTCAGATTGATTCTACAAACAAGAAGACTGTTAAAGAGTGCAAATGACTGAAGACGACCACAATGGTATTCACTGTTAAATTTTGCACGACAAATAAAAATATATTAAGTATTTGGTATACGAAAAATCACTAATCTTTTTATTCAGAAACACTTACTTGGATATTGAGCTCGAAACTTACTAAGACTTTTTTTTAAATATTTCAATTTTAATTTACTTTTAATGCATATTTACTTTTATGTTTATTGTTTCATAGTTTTTTATTATGTTTCATGCTCAATATTCTCTAGTTTATGTTTTATGATTTTTGTTTCATGTTTCATATATTATGTTTGTTTTAGGTTTCATGTTCAATGTTCCACGTTTCATATTCTTTGTTTTATGTTTCATGTTCCATTTTCCCTGGTTTGCGTTTTATGATTTTTGTTTCCTGTTTTATATTTTTTTATGTTTCACCTTTTATATTTCCTTGTTTATGTTTAATGATTCATATTTTACATTTTATGTTTCATGTTTTATATTTCATATTTTATGTTTAATGTTTCATAATTTATCTTTTATGTTTTAGGTTTCATGTTCAAGATTCCACGTTTCATATTTATTGTTTTATGTTTCATATTTTTTGTTTTATGTTTCATGTTTTTGTTTTGCCCCTGGTTTTCGTTTTATGACTTTTGTTTCATGTTTTATATTGTTTTATGTTTCATATTTCATATTTTATATTTTTTTATGTTTCATGTTTTATAAATATATTTTTTATTATTCACATATTTTTTGTTTTATATTATACGTTTGTTTGCTTTAAGTTTAATTTTTTATGTTTCAAATTTAATGGTTTATATTAGGCTTTACGTATTATATTTTATGCTTTAGGCTTTATGTTTCATGCTTTAAGTTTTATGTTTCGTATTTTATGTTCCATGTTTCATGTTTAAATTTTCTTTTCGATGTTCGATGTTTTATGGGTTATGATATTTGTTTCATGTTTTATTTCTTATGATTAGTGTTTTATGTTGCATGTTTTATGTTTCATATTTAATGTTTTATGTTTTATGTTCCATGCCTTATGTTTTGTGTTTCTTGTTCCATATTTTATGTTACATGGTGTATGTTTTATAATTTCTTGCATGTTTATGTTTCTTGTTTCATATTCCATGTTTCATGTTTTATATTTTCTTTTCGATGTTCGATGTTTTATGGTTTATTACTTTTGTTTCATGTTTTATTTCTTATGTTTAGTGTTTTATATTTCATGTTTTATGTCTCATATTTAATGTTTTATGTTTAGCATCATCTTTTACCCATTATGTTTAATGTTTTGTGGTTTAGATTTTATGTTTTCTGATATATGTTTTATGTTTTATGTTTCTTGTTCCATATTTTATACTAAATGGTGCATGTTTTCTTTTCTATCGTATTTTATGTGTTTATACTTTTTTTTATGTTAAGTTTTATGTATTATTTTATATTATCCTTTTTATGTTTTATGGTTTACATTTTTTTTTGAAAACAAATAATTCTAGAAGAATACAAGAATAAATACAAATAATCAATTTTGAAAGTTTTGGAGTTATGCCATTTTTATTCTTAATAAGAATACATATATCACAATTTAACACAAACATAAACAGATACACATGTTCATTCAAAAAACAATTGATTTGTGTAAGTTTCAAATGAAGAGTACAATGTAATGCATAAAAAAATTTTTTTGAGTTAGGTAATTTTTTGTACCCACTCATATATGCACTATTTAACATAAAAATATATTATACATACACATGTATGTATGTACGTGTGTATAAAAACAAAAATATCAATTTTGAAAAATTTAGAGTTATGTCATTTATGTACTTAAGTTGTAGAATATGTATTAATTTACATAAAAAAGTAAAAATAAAAAAATTAAATTTAAAAATTTTTTGACTTATGTTCTTTATGTATTTAGTGCGCTATATATGCACTATTTCCCACCAAACTTTGCAGACATTAAAATATGTGCGCACCCGACCAGACATGGTCGAGTGAAGGTGATAAGTGCGCGCATTTCGGAAAATGCATACTTAGACGCAGAGAAGAGAGAGAAAAAGAAGGAACAAATTTAAAAGTGGACTACAATGCAATGCACTAGGCGACACTAAAGGCAGCGACTAGACGTAAACCAACTAATTTCTTTCAACTATGCACAGAGCAACTGTGTCTTGAAATCTGCCACACTGCCAAACAAGTAGGTAGACTGCTGCAAGCCAAAAAGTGCAACGATAGTGTCGCTGAAAGCAATGTCTGTATGAAAGTTGCATGAAAAACAAGCAAAGAATAAGATTAAAAAATAATAAAAAATAAGAAAAAAAAAATTTAAACAGTCTGCCTAAACAGTGGCAAAGATTTTACTATACGACAACTTCATATAATACTTTAGCTATTTTCGTCTGCTCAAGCAGTGTGCGCGTGTATTGTTGCAAGAACGGCGTGTCGCGTACTTGTCGCCTGTCGCACAGAAAGAAATCCACGGAACACAGACATCTATTGTGTCTGCAGTCAACATTAGTGTTGCATGCAACTTGCTTTTTGTTATAAAAATTGTATATATTTTTTTCTCTCAATTTGGCAACGTTGTTGCTGTTGTTACAACAGCCACTATTATTCTTATTGCTGTTCTTGCCACAACATAAATGTTTTGAGTGTCGCTCACTGACAGCGGCAATAATGTTTCGTAATATTGTTGCCTAGACTCATGCATGTATATACATATGTAGGTATGTATGTATGAAAGTGTGCGCTACTAATTATTGTTTTGGTTATTATTGGTGTTGTTGTTGCTGTTGTTATTTTCGCCACTGTTCGTTAGTTGCACTTGTACGCGCCGCCGCTTTGGTTGTCATTGTTCGCTGATTTTATGGCGCGTGTAGTAAGGAAAAGTCATAAAAAATTAGTAAAAATGCTGCTAAGCGAATTGCCAATTACTAACTGAAGAATATGCAGGCAACAATGCTTTATTTTGGATACACACACATATATATATGCATACTTATATACGAGTATATCTTTGTTTTGCGCCACAATGGTCGTGGCAGTACGGAAACATTTTACTTCATGTTCTTTTAAATGTGGCACGCGGAATGTTGCATGTTGCATACAGACATATTGATGGATTAGACTGAAAAGAATGCTCGACATGGTGGTCTAAAATTTTTTACTTTTTTTTTAATTTAATTTAATTTTTTGCATCATATTCGAAATAATTTTTAAAATTTATTTTTTTTTGCGAATAAAAATTTTTACCGTTGCATAATAAAAATTAGATAGTAGTTTCCAAAAATTATGTATATGTATATTATATGCCATCTTTATGTGTGTTTATGCTCAAAATTTTTGATTAAGACACTCTGTTCTTTTCTCAACATTTTGCCCGCTTATCGGGTTTATATGACACATTTTCTACCTTTATCTAAAGATAACAGAGAGAGAGAGTTGAATAACTGTTCAACGAACGGATTTTTTTTAACAAAAAAAAAATATATAAATATATACATACATTTGTATATATAACTTAGTGATAAAAACTTAGTAGTTTACTGTTTTACGATTAAAAAATCTGAATAAATTGAAGAAATTATATATTTTTAATTTCAATAACGCTTTTTTAATATATGAAAATTTGTTATTCGAGTAATAGATTTACATATATGTAAATATACATACATACGAGTATATATGCGTTGGTACATTTTTTGTCAGTTTTTTTTTTTTGTATTAAAATTTAACCTTAAAAATTTTTTATACGTTCAAATTTTATGATTTCAATCATAAATGGACTCGTTTTGAGTTATTTTTGGTGTTATAAATTGTGCGTTGAAAAGAATAGAAAGTCTACATATTACATATGTACATACATAATTAAAAAATCAAAAAAAAAAAAAGAGAGATTGAAAATATTTCACTCCAAGCTTAAGTAAATCGTCCAAAATCACACTCGTCCTTTTCAGTAGATGTCATTTGTTTTAGCGTGCATAACAATTTGTTTCATTCATTTGAAAAAGTCCAAATTTGTACCAGATAAAGTGTTTTTGCGAGGAGTTGTTCTTTATTACTTTAACATGAAGAAAAGTGCTACCGAAAGCCATCGTATTTTACTTGACGTTTATGGTGACGATGCTTTAGACGAAAGTGGTTTGCACGATTTAAAAGGGGCAATTTCGACTTAGACGACGGAGAACGACCCGGACAGCCAAAAAAAACTTCAATACGAAGACTTGGAGACATTACTCGACGCAGATGCATGCCAGACGCAAGAAGAACTTGCAAAGGTATTAGGAGTTAATCAAGCAACCGTTTCCAGATGATTAAAATCATTAGGATTCATCCAGAAGCTTGGAAATTGGGTGTCTTATGAATTAAAGCCAAGAGACGTCGAACGTCGATTCTGCATGTCGGAAATGTTGCTTCAACGCTACCAAAAGAAGTAATTTTTGCATCGGATTGTCACTGGCGATGAAAAATGGATTCATTATGATAACCCAAAGCGCAAGAGATCGTATGTGAAGCCCGGCCAACCATCAATATCCACGTAAAAGCCGAATATCCATGGTGCCAAGGTTATGCCATGTATTTGGAGGGACCACACCGGTGGGTGTGCTCTATTATAAGCTATTGAAATCGGGTCAGACGATCAATGGGAACCTCTACCGAAAACAATTGATTCGTTTGTAAAAGGCCATCGCGGAAAAACGACCAGAATATGTAACCTGACACGAATAAATACTTTTTCATCATGACAACGCTCGGCCACATGTTGCAAGGCCAGTTAAGAACTATTTGGAAAACTGTGGATGCGAAGCTCTACCTCAACCGTCTTATAGCCCAGACGTAGCACCTCCCGATTACCCCCTGTTCAGATCAATGCAGAATGCCCTCACCGAAGTACGCTTCACTTCAGAACAGGATATCAGAAATTGGCTCGATTCTTTCTTGACCTCCAAGCCGCAGAAGTTCTTTTGGGATGGGATCCACAAACTGCCAGAAAGATGGGCAAAAATCGTAGCTTCCGATGGGCAATACTTTGAACATTAAATGTATAACAATTTTTTCACAATGAAGTATTAATTTTCGAAATAAATCTCACGAATTAATGCATACTCCCAATATTTACATATTTATTTTTTTTTTTCAAAATTAGCAAATAAAAACTTATTAATCCCAAACCATGCATATATGGTACAATAAAAAAAGAACGAAAACAACAAAGTCCAAGAGCTTTCACTGCTACCGCTGCCGTGTGTTGACATGAAATGCAATAAATTTCAAATGAAATTTTCCAAAAACACAGTCTTCTACGAGGAAAAGAGGAAAACATTTTAATGAAATGTAAACGAAAATTTCAAAACTTCATGGAATTTGAAAAAAGTGACAAGTAAAAGATAAATCTAAATGAAATTAACAAATGTGCGCTGCTTGCGAAAGTGATAATGAAAACGAAACAGCAAATGTTGCATATTTAAAAAGAATAAAAAAATTAATAAACTCAAAGAAAACTAGGTGATAAATATTTTTCGAATATTTAAAACAAACAAATGAACACTAAACGCCAACTGTGCATGAAAATTTATTAATTGGCATTTAAATAAGTTGCACGAATTAACATGTAATAATTTAGACACAAGTAAAGCGGACGAAAGAATAAATGCCAACAGCAAAAGACATAATAAATTGCCACCAAAGAGACGCTGTAAAGCAGCACAAGCGGTGGGCAGTGTATGAATGTCTGACTACATGTGCTTGTGTGCCTGTGTGTATGTGTGAGTGTGTGGGCGGCGTGTAGGCGCTAAAATAATAAAAAAGCGTCGGCTGCAAGTCGCAAAGTAAAAACTTTTCCAAACAGTTTAATGTTCACTTTGTCATAAAATGAAAATGTTGCCAAGAGTTGCCATAAAATTTTTATATACATACATATATACAAATGAACAGATGTAAAAGCACATACATACAGACATTTGTGTAAAAATTTTAAATTCATGCAAATTTAATATGTAAATATTAAACGAAATTTTTCAGCAATAAAAATTTTCACTTTAATGATGCATTAACAGGGAGAGAATCAATCGGAACAGCTTGAGCAACACTTGAGCAAGATGCAATATCCTTGTGAAATAAACAAATTGAGTCATTGAAAAAAAAACAATCTTTATATAGAAGACGCTACTACCCTGCTAGTTCATATTCCCAAACAAATAAAGGCTAACGTGAGCTATGAAGCAGCTCATCTCTGTGGATGAGGAGGATGTTAGCTGGAAGGTCGTTACGATGTAAAGAAACTCATTTTTGGAGACAGACTCTCCCGTTGTGTGAAATCTTTCAACCAGTTTTTTGGAAACCTAACTTCAATCTGTGTGCTAGCAAACTCTATTGAAGTTTCGCGAATTTGTGTACATTTGCTAATGGTAGGGAAAGCCGTCTTGAGCAAAAAGTCTTCCGCGAACAGCGTATGCGTATGTAACCACTAAAACGATTTTCGGCCGAGCTCCTTTCCAAATTTGTGATGTCCATTTTGATATTTTGTTTTCAACAAATGAAGGGATTTTCAGTTTATTTTGAGCTACCCAACTTCGTTAAGTGAATCCTTTATTTCATGTCAGAAACCCACTCGGTGAGCTTGACATTATCTGCCGAGGGGCAACCGTAATGAGAAAAATTAATTTTCTAGAATTTTGGTTATTGGTCGAATCAGGACTCGCACCCAGGTCTTCAGAATGGCAGTGCATAACGTCAACCGCACGGATTTTCTGGCCGTCGACTCGGCTATGTCCACAGCGACGAAAAATTAGGCTTGTCCGAGTAGACAAAAGCAAAAGTGGGACCTCCCAATATAGACAGCAGCTTTTCGAGTTAGCGGAGCCTAACTAGGCCTATCTAGGCCCAAACAAACGGAAATATTATACTATATTTATTATATGACCCCTGTTTTAATACAGCCGAAATCCGTACATTCTTCTGTGCAACCAAAACAGTTTCAAGGTCGAAAACTTGGAACCAAACTCAGGTAACTAGACCTTTTTTGGTTCCAACTCTCAGACCTTCTCTTCTCTCTGAGAATCTATTTCTGAGTGAGAACGATATTGAGAGACACAAAGTGAGAGAGAAACATAGAAATACTTAAAGGCGGAAAGAAGAGCTGATTGGATGGGAAGAGTAGATGACTTGACTGTCTCTTCAGAGTATATTATATATATAGGAAGTGTAATCTTCTTGGTATGCAGCTCAAATAAAGCACCAATAAGCTGAAGATATTGGAATAGGCGGATCATCACTAAAATTCTCATATAAGCAACCATCTGAGGCATAATAAAGCAGTGAAAGACAATAGTTTACCTGCGCAGCTATTAGAATACTCATATACCAACGAGAAATTGATACAAAATTATATTCTCCTTAAACGAAGCCGCTAGTTATGTAACTCGATTAGACTTTGGAAAGTTTTTAATGAATTTTCTAAGAGAATTTCAACACTTTCACATTTATCAAATGGACTTTGAAAGTTGACCGTCGACAGGTGATGGTGTCTGGTACGGATTTCTCCTCTTCCACATGCCGAAAGCAGAGAGCAATGGCTGAGCTGGCTAAGTTTGGCTTATATATTCATGCTCATGTATATAAATAAGCTTCAGCTATGCAAGCGTGAATGCCAGCATATGAAAAATGAAGTTTGCAACCTGAAGTTTGGCATAAGAGCAAGTGCTTGCTATATAACTGTACTTGCGTACACTATGTAGGTACATATGCGTGTGCGTGTGCAGCAGACTGAGAATGGTAAAAAACTTTTAATCGCCGTAAAGTATGCAAAAGAAAGTTATAATAAATTCAGCCAGAAAATGACTAAGAGGAAGTATTTATTATATACGAGTATATAGAGAGAAATTGAGAAAAAGCCGGGAGAGTAGAAAAAAATTTATGCATGGAAGTAAGCAGCGTATTGAGAACAGGTGATCCAAACAAACGGCAAGGAGAAAGTTGCGGATGAGAATACTCGTATTATCCGTGTAGTGTTTTTGCTATGCCGAAATTTCCTAGTGACAGTGCATAATACAAGAGTTTCTTCCACTTTTACATAAAAAAAAAATTCAATGGAGGTATTAAGTTAAATATCACATGGCTGTAATAATAGATTTAACACAAATTTTTTATTTTATTTTATTTTATTTTATTTTATTTTATTTTATTTTATTTTATTTTATTTTATTTTATTTTATTTTATTTTATTTTATTTTATTTTATTTTATTTTATTTTATTTTATTTTATTTTATTTTATTTTATTTTATTTTATTTTATTTTATTTTATTTTATTTTATTTTATTTTATTTTATTTTATTTTATTTTATTTTATTTTATTTTATTTTATTTTATTTTATTTTATTTTATTTTATTTTATTTTATTTTATTTTATTTTATTTTATTTTATTTTATTTTATTTTATTTTATTTTATTTTATTTTATTTTATTTTATTTTATTTTATTTTATTTTATTTTATTTTATTTTATTTTATTTTATTTTATTTTATTTTATTTTATTTTATTTTATTTTATTTTATTTTATTTTATTTTATTTTATTTTATTTTATTTTATTTTATTTTATTTTATTTTATTTTATTTTATTTTATTTTATTTTATTTTATTTTATTTTATTTTATTTTATTTTATTTTATTTTATTTTATTTTATTTTATTTTATTTTATTTTATTTTATTTTATTTTATTTTATTTTATTTTATTTTATTTTATTTTATTTTATTTTATTTTATTTTATTTTATTTTATTTTATTTTATTTTATTTTATTTTATTTTATTTTATTTTATTTTATTTTATTTTATTTTATTTTATTTTATTTTATTTTATTTTATTTTATTTTATTTTATTTTATTTTATTTTATTTTATTTTATTTTATTTTATTTTATTTTATTTTATTTTATTTTATTTTATTTTATTTTATTTTATTTTATTTTATTTTATTTTATTTTATTTTATTTTATTTTATTTTATTTTATTTTATTTTATTTTATTTAATTTAATTTTAGTTTATTTTATTTTATTTCATTATTTTTTATTTTATTTTATTTTGTTTTATTTTATTTTATTTTATTTTATTTTATTTTATTTTATTTTATTTTATTTTATTTTATTTTATTTTATTTTATTTTATTTTATTTTATTTTGTTTTGTTTTATTTTATTTTATTTTATTTTATATTATTTTATTTTATTTTATTTTATTTTATTTTATTTTATTTTATTTTATTTTATTTTATTTTATTTTATTTTATTTTATTTTATTTTATTTTATTTTATTTCAATTTATATTTTTTTATTTTAGTTTATTTTATTTTATTTTATTTTATTTTATTTTATTTTATTTTATTTTATTTTATTTTATTTTATTTTATTTTATTTTATTTTATTTTATTTTATTTTATTTTATTTTATTTTATTTTATTTTATTTTATTTTATTTTATTTTATTTTATTTTATTTTATTTTATTTTATTTTATTTTATTTTATTTTATTTTATTTTATTTTATTTTATTTTATTTTACTTTATTTTATTTAATTTAATTTTAGTTTATTTTATTTTATTTCATTATTTTTTATTTTATTTTATTTTGTTTTATTTTATTTTATTTTATTTTATTTTATTTTATTTTATTTTATTTTATTTTATTTCATTTTATTTTATTTTATTTTGTTTTATTTTATTTTATTTTATTTTATTTTATTTTATTTCATTTTTTTAATTGCATTTAATTCGGTTCAATATAATTTAATTTAATTTAATATAATTTTATTTAATTTAATAAAATTTAATTTAATTTAATATAATATAATTTAACATAATACAATTTTGGTTTAATTTTTTATTTTAGTTTACTTTATTTTTTATTTTATTTTACTATATTTCTTTTAATTTAATTTTATCTTTTTCTATTTTTTGTTTTTGTTTTTTTTTGTCATTTAAAGTTGTTTGTTTTATTTTATGTTGTTTTATTTCATTTTATTTCGTTTTATTTATTATTTACTTTAAAGAAGGATTAATCAAGGTACAATAAATTCACCAAAAAGCATACAAATTTAATTCCGCCCAACGATAATCTTTCGCTGCTTCTTTGCACACAAAATTCTCACATAACAGAAAATCCAATGGAAGATTTGCGCCTGCACTTGACCCAACAATACGCAGCGCGCGCAATCGATGCTGCTGTTGACCCACTTCGGCGGGACATTTTTCATTGCTGCCAAATGAAGTATTTAAAGTATGTGCCAACGAGAGAGAAAAAAAACGAAGCGAAATGTGTGTGTGCCGAGCAGGTGTGGCTTACCGTGCTGCCAATAAAATTATTACATTTTAATTGGAAAACCGTTGAATGCGAGGACGCGGCTTTCGTTGGAAAATTGCGCCAATGCAGCAATCAATGAAACGTAAATGAGTAAAAGCTACTTAAAGTGAACGGCCGAATGAACACTCAAGTAAAATAACGGTAGCATTAAAAAAAGAAACGAAAAATTTCTGATACCACAGTTAAGGCAGGGCAAGAACTCGCGCCAAGTGCCGACAGTTGAGGTAGTTCGACATAGAGAAATGTGAACTAGTGAAGCAGGCGCACAATTTAGTGAAGTGTACTACAGAATGAAGCGTAGCTGAAGCGTGAAATTATTAGAAATTTCTTGATTTTTTTTTTTTAATTTAAAAAAATTACTTTGTTAAATGGCGCCTGCTGCTGCAGCTGACAGACTTATTATGCTTCGAAAATTTCTGAAGTGAAATTAAATTGAGTGGTTCTTGATGAGAGTTATTTGAAAGGCACAAGGGAGTTGGTGAAACGTGAGCTTAAATTAAGTAAATGCTTACTTTTTGTTGGTGCTTACATCAGAAACCACTTGGACTAAAATATTTTTTAAAGTTTTCCATTTTGTATTATAATAAATTACTGTGGTACTTTCAAGTGCAAAATTGCTGATCTTTCACATTTAACAACATTTAAAAAATATATTACGTCAGCGCTTTACAACGCTTTACAGTTAGACTGCATAAAAATCAGCTTGCAACATCTAAATTGCATTTGTGGATGGAAAGAAGTTGGCTGCAGCAACCGTAATATGAGCACTAAAAATTTACCTACTCTTCGCAGGAGTATTTTGGCAGTAAAACCTTGCGGCAAGTACTTCCGTATGGCATATCCTGTGACTGGAAGGCTTGCCAAAGTAGTTTGCTTGAAAGATTTTTTTATTTTCTTTTATTTTTTTATATTAGTATAACATTTTTAATTTTTTTTTATTTTTTTTTTTTATTTTTTATTTTTTTTTATGCACACTTTCTTTAAACTTTCTTCAACTAGATTTTTCATCAAATACAAGCAGTTGGTAAATTTCAAATCTTGGTTACTTTACTCTATCTACTAAGTTGTAGCAATGAGTTTTGTGTGTTACCAACACTTTGCCACAGCTTTTACTATCCAAGTAGATTTATTATGGCAATATTTAGTTAGTATTTTGGTTGCCAAAGCAAGTTGGGGAAAAAAGTATACGCAGATTGCTGCAGTTGCTGTTTGAGTGTGGCTTAAGACGCCATCAAGCTTTTTATATTAGAAAAAAAAATTAAAAAAAAAAGAAAAAATGTGACGCAAGTTTTTTGAATTTTTATGAGCTTTAATGGCATCCAAAAAAGCTTTGAAAATCCATAAAAGCTCATTAGCTACCAAAAGTTTGTGCCGAAAAGAGCTTTTGGTTTTGAGAATTATGAAATATACAGATTAATGAGACATCTGACTTGAGTTTTGTATACTTTTTAATTTATTTATTAAATTTATTAACTCTGAGAAAGCTTACCAGCGTAAAGTTAAAAAAAAAAGTAATGGAAATCCTTGAGACCAACCATCCTGCGAGCACCATTTTGATTGCCCGCAGGATAAACACTGTACAAAAATAAGTTTGGAACCATTTGAAAAAGGCTGGATAAACCAAGCGGCTCGGTGCTATATGAATCGGCTGGAGACTGCTGATGAAAGGTGGATCAAGCGATCTTTTGAACCATGATTGACGGCTAGGAAGGTTTTATTTTGTGTATGATGATATTGGCAAGAAATCAACCACTATGAGCTGCTCCCCTGCCATCAAACTCTTAACGCGGACTTTTACTGTCAGCCATTGGACCGTCTGAAGTATTGCTTACTCAGTAGCGCCCAGCTTTGGTCAACAGGAGGGCAATTGTGTTTCATCAAGACAACGCCAGACTAAGCATATTGATAGTGCGTCGCCATTAGCTCCAAAAGCTTGGTTGGAAGGTTCTTATGCACCCTTACAGTTCGAACCTAGCACCAAATGATTACCATCTGTTCCTGCTGATTCGGCTATGGAAGAATTAGCCTCAAGAGTAGCCTGTGAAAATTGATTGTGCCTGTTTCTCGCCAAAAGGAACAAGACATAAAGACATTATCTTCAAAATGACAAAATGATGTAAATTTTTATATTTTGAGAAGACAACAGTTGGCTTAGATGGTGATGTCTGCCTTCGGCTTTCTCGACTTTGTTGTTCTTTAAGCGAGCAGTTGTTATTCGGGCTTCAACATAATGGAATGACGAAAGATTTACTCCATCCTGATCTAATATGGTTCGGAGTCACGGTATTCGGAAGTATCACCTTCAATGCGATTCAGTAGGCTGGGGAAGTGCTCTCCAATTGTTTCCTAATGGCGGTACTTAGAGAGCTCGAGCCGTTCCATATGTATTTACCTACACTGTCACTCTCAGAATAGGGGAGCGCTAGCGTAGTAGGCAACTAAGTGATGTCTGCTATGATTTCAGCCCTTTGTCGTCTATTCTTCCTCATGCTTGTTGGCGTGCGTTTTTCGCTGCTACAAGATGCGGTACGAGTCGATGTAAGATTCTCTCAATAAAAGACAAGGCACACCAAGGTCCGCTTCCTAGATATTTCCACACAATATAAGTTCTGTAATCCCTCAAAGTGTTCTTTGATCTTCAAACTTCATACATATTTATTACGCTGAACAGTAATTTTCTCTGAATATATTTAATCTAGTATTAATTCCATTTTCACTCATCGTTTTGGCAACTCTTTAACCTCGCTAACTGTTAACAATTTAAGGCTTCACTAAGCTGACCGAATTAATTTTTAGTTGCGCCGGAGCTATGTGTGTCTGAGTTTATAGGTATGAATTTTACAGCAAATTTTCCAAGTAATTAACCACGGCAGTGTGTTACTAGGGCCAAATTAAGCTTTTATTTATATATGAATTTTAATATGTGTTAAATATATACATACACATGTATATGGTGTACATATACTCGTATGTGGTCCTTAACTTAGAGGCAAAGTAACTCGCCAACAAAGTTTTACCTTAATTTACTTTTGGGACAAATAAAGCAATAAAGATCAACAGTGATGGTGGTGGTGCTGGTGTTGGTGGTGATGGTGGCGTTGTGCCAAGTAGCGGTAGACGGTTAAAACCCTCCGCTGTTGGCCGACGAAAGGCAATAACCGACGCGGCATGAGCAGCGCAAGACAAACGAAAAAAAAGAGTTAAGTTGGCAACACAACACCGTTGCTTGCAGCGGCTCAGAATAAATTTTTTAGCCGCATGCAAAGTGAACTTTTTGCCTCAATGTTATCAGCCCTCGCAATCTTTTCTGTTGGGCGGGGCTTTTCATTTGTAACTTTTTTTTTGCGCCAACTAAGCCAGCTGCTTTGCTTTCTTTCACTCAGCAAATATATATTATATGTCTATGTGTAGACCACATTCAACAGCTAGTGGCGGCTTTACTACTTTGTGTGCTTTTTTCTTTCAGTCAAACGATTTTTTATTTAACATTTTTAACATACATAGATAAAATATTTTACAGCTTCCGGCCAAGCGGCAATGTTGTGTGCCAAATAGGAAGATGGATAAAAATTATGATGAAAATAATGAAGAAACATAAAGAACTGTGTCAGGCGTCGACTATTGGAGCACTCCGCTGGTGACTTTGCGGTCACTGATAGGTTAATTTGCAGACAAATTTAAATACAAAAGGATAAAAGGATTTATACCGTTAGTTGGGAAATGTTTTTCGATGTAAGCATACATAATACCTTAAACTTTGGGGAGACAAGTGCACAAGCACATGTGAGCTAATGGAAAAAACGTAACTTTAACTTTTTTAAAATCATTTTAAATTATTTTATTTCAATTTATTTAATTTTTTTATTTATTTGATTTTCTCTTATTTTATTATATTACAAATAATTTTACTTAATTTTGCTAAGAATTATTTATTTTATTTTTTAAACTCTATTTTTTATTTTAATTAATTTTATTTAATTAAATTCTTTCAATTTACTTCATTATCATTATTTAGTATGTATTTCATTTTTGTATTTAAATCGTTTCATTTTGTTTTACAAAATCTAATTAAATATTATTTGCTATTAATTTATTTTATTTCCTTTTATTTAGATTTATTTAGATTTAATTATGTTAATTTATTTTAATTTGTTTTCCTTTAATTTACTTTATTTTCAATTTAATTTAATTTAATTTATTTTAGTTAACTTATTTAATTTAATTTATTGTTATTTATGATTATTGTTATATATGGTTATCAAATTTTTTATTTATTTATTTTAATTTTTTATTCTTTATTTTATTTCTTTTTTTTATTTTCATTTTATTTAATTTTCTTATTTCATTATTATTTTTTACTTAAAATTTTTAAATTTTATTCAATTTAATTTTGTTGGTTCATTATATTTTTATATTTTATTTTAAATTATTTATTTTATTTTCTTTTTTCTTTTTACTTCTTTTATTAAATTTTTCTTCGTTTTATTTTTAGTTTTATTTATTATAATGTATATTATATTATATTATATTATTGTATCTTAATTTATTATAAGTTATTTCATTATTTTACTTTAATTTATTTCAAGTTTTTTTTTATTTGATTTTTTGTTTTTGTTGTTATTTTATTTTAATTTATTTTATTTGAATTCATTTTATTTCACTTATTTTATGTTATTTGATTTTACTTGAACTTATTTTCTTTTATTTTATTTAATTTAATTTTATTTAATTAAAATTCATTAATTTAATTTTAATTTATTGTATTTTATTTAATTTTATTTATTTTTATATATTTTATTTTATTTTTTTTAATTTTATGTTACTTTGTTATTTAATTTCGATTAAATTAGTTTACTTTTTTTATTTATTTTTTATTAATTTATGTTTAGTTTTATTTTTTTTTTATTTTATTGTTGTTACATTCTATTTTACTTTTTTTAAATACTGTATTAAATTTTTTTATTTTTTTTATTTATTTTTTTACTCTCTTTTTTATTATTTAATTTCATTTAACTTAAATTAATTTAATTTAATTTAATTTATTTTTATTTTGTTTTGTTTTATTTAATTTAATTTAATTTAATTTTATTTTATTTTGTTTTATTTTTGTTTATTTTACTTTCTTTTATATCTTTTCTTGATTTTACCTTATTTTATATCTTTTATTTATTTTCCTTGTTCTTTTTATTTACGATTTAAAAAAGTGTTCCAACTTACTTGGAATTTCAAGTGACCAAACATCAAATATTTTCACCTTAAAAGCCGATTACCCACTTAAGGGAAAGTACTCAAAAGAGAGCAACACACACTCAATGTCTTTAAAATGTCATCGTTATGCAGCAAAATTTGCACTTAAATTTCGAATAAAACTTTCTGATGGCGTTTGAGCCCCAACAATGGCAACGCCACGCAAGGCCAACACACACACACACACACATATATATATATATATATACATATACATGCATACACACATATATGGTACATGTAGCATGTGTATTCAACTGAGTAGTTAACGAAAAACGGAAAATTTGCCATGAAATCCAAAGTGGAATAAGAAAGTCACACTAACAAGCGACAAAACAGCAAACTAGCAAACAAACAAGCGGAGGAACTCAAAAGCGAATTCAGCACAGGGACATGCCAAGCCGGAATTCGTGCAGAAAACTAAAATAAAATTCACAAAATATTTTCGAAGGAAGTAAAAGTGTCGGCTCTTAAGTGTTGTTATTGTTGTTGATTTTGTTGGTGGCCAAGAGTCATAAAACTGTAATGTGCTGGTCGGGTGTGATGACGAAGGCAACTTTTATATGCTCGGACAACAAAACCTTAAAAAAAACGTCGTTGGCAAACGCAGGTGAAAGTTTAGAAATTAGAAAAGGTGAGGGCGAGAGAGAGAGAGAGAGAGAGAAGTTGGAGCCCCAGAGTGGAGAAAGTGCACATGAGAGGCAGTAATAAATGTGGGAAATCTCCGTTTGTTGGCTTTTTCAAAAATTTATGAGCGAGCGGCGGCAAGGTGATCTAAATCTGTGAACTACTTTCCTGGTGCAGAAAGACTTTTGAGTAAACTAAGAGTGAAAATTTTATTTGTGATAAATCTCAAGCTTAAGTGCAAAGCTGCGTAAGTAACGGTTAGTTCCATTGTAGGTATACTAGGTGAGTGTGTGTAAATTTCTAAAGCTTAAACACTGAACTTTACTCTTATTGGTAGTACTTTTGGATTTAGGATTAGGCGGCAAATTTGTTTGCTAAAACGGAATAGAATATTTTATTTTTGGTTAAAATTGGGATTTATTTGACATGAAATTTTAATTTTCAGTACGCTCGTGGAAAGGAAGAGAAGGGCAAAAAAAAAAGGCATTAACCAGACCGGCTGGCTAAGACCTTGCGAAGAGGAACCACAATATATGTATAGTATGTCCTACAAAAAAAAAAAAAATAAATATAAAAAAGGATAAATATTTCTAATAAGAGAGCAAAAAATGAGTATAAAGAAAATTTATAAGAGATAGAGAAGGGAAATATTTATATATTATAAATATAAAGAAAAGAGCAACTGATATGAAGTCAATAATGGTTGTAAGGAAAAAGAGAGTGAAAATAAAAAATTTGCCAATTGGCAGAAGAGAGAGATAGATACATAGAAAAATAGATTAGGTGATGAAGAGAGAGAGAGAGAGAGAGAGAGAGAGATAGAGAGAGAGAGAGAGAGCGAAAGATAGAGATAGAGCGAGCGAAAGATAGAGAGAGAGAGAGAAGAAGAAGAAGGAGAGAGAGAGAGATTGATAGATATAAAGAGAGAGCGAGAGAGAGAAAAAAAGAGAGAGAGAGGGAGAAAAGGAGAGTGAGAGAGAGAGAAAGAGAGAGAGAGAGAAAAGGAGAGAGAGAGAGAGAGAGATACATAGAGAAACATAGAGATAGATGACAAAGATGGTAAGAGAACGAATAGAAACAGATAACAATCCTTTTAGATTATTTCTCTGTTCGTGAACAGGTTTAGATTCTATTGGATTAAACTAGAATGGATGATATCTGTTTCCATTTTGTAGTGAAAAGAGGCAGCTTTTCCCTTTCTAAGAAACTTTCATAAGCATATTTTGGGTAAGGTTAGGTTGGGTACAAGTCTTCTATGCCTTAAATATGTGCCATAAACACATAAGACACCTCCACAGAGATACGTTTAGACCACTTTTAAATTAGCGGACCGCTTCAAATTGTGAATATTTTCTGTCTCAATCTCGGAAAGACAGTACAGTTCTTATGAATGTGCAGAGACCCATTTGTCGCGTAAATACTCATCGGACAATGCCCTGTTTTAACTCTCATTAAGTACGTGAGTTTTGAGATTGGGTTTGAATGGAGCTTCCTTGATCTTCCGACCTTCCACAGAGAGTGTGTCTGCCGCTTTCATAATGCCAGTTACCTTTGCCTCAAAAACACAGCAATGGTCTGGAAGCCTAAGCCGTCCACCAATGGATAATTACTGACAGAACACACTCGCTTCGATCTTTCTATGTATATCCATCAGAAACTTTTGTTCCCTTAGGTACAGAAGTCTTCTGCTCCAGTACGGATAATGCTTATTTCGCTCTGCTAGTTACCGAAGAAGGTACGCCTTCAGGCAAGAAGAAAGCCACACCATATAACTCAGCACATGCTAGCGTCGCAGTAGGCAGTCAAAATCTCAATGTATAAGAATGAGTTTTAAGAAATATCAGCCTTCCGCGGCTACACGTACGTCTGATGGTCCTCATAATAATTCGCTGAGAGCTCAGAAGTATTTTTTCGTAGGGGTAAATAGTTGCGGCACCAAGCAGCCAGTAAACTTTCCTTTTTGAAAAGACCCCTTTTAATTTTGAAGACACTTCATTTCAGCCACTGTCTTAGTCACCAGGGTGTCTGTCCTATATGTTCCGATGGCTACTCTGGTTATCGTTTATAGAAAAGAAGTTAGAACTAGCTCTAACAGTGTTCGATGCGGAGTCAACTCCAGGGAGCTTAGTATTATCAAATACTTTCATATATAGGATCGATTTAGTATTTTTTCAAGCAAATCTGGCGGCATAAAAGAGACTATCAATTGTCTAAGCTTAATGAGACGCTCAGTGAAATGTACCGATATCCTTTCGGATAGTATTAAGAGTCCGGAAATCTGTGGTATAAGAGAAGGCCACTAGTTCTTATCCGTTAACAAGGTAAGAAAATAGGTATCTAGAATTATTGAGCTTTTCGCAGGGCATCTTCTACGGGATGTGCATGTAGAGAGACTAGGCGCTTCCGCAGAAGTTGTGGAGCGACGGATGAGCCTCTTGGTGAGCAGATTGAAGTTTCTTACTTTGTTAAAATAAAAGAGCTAAGTTTTTATGAGTACCAAGAGAGAAAAAAAGAGAAAATGAGGTATTTATTCTCGAACAACTCTCAGTACCAAGGAAGTTCTTGATGTCATATGTGAATCTTTATAAAACAAATAGCCAGCTTTCTTGCTATTGTGCTTTAGTTAATGCTCCAAAGAAATGTTGCAGCAATTTCATCGAAAACTCAAAAATTCAAGTGAAAGTTGACTGTTGGCCCCAAAGGGTTTTAGTGCACAAAAAAAAAAAACAACAATAAACTTGCACTAACCCAGTTTCAAGTCCAACAAATAAAATAAAAACGCAAACTAGCGTGAGCAAAGGGAGAATAGTTAAAGTAATATAATAACAAAAACAAAAACAAAAACCACAATAGTAAAACACACCGCAACGAAAGTGACTTGTAAGGTGGCAAAACAAACGCCAATTGTTAGCTGTGAGCTGTAAGCTGAAATCCTGCCACAAGCACTGGCGATGGCAAGAACGACAACAAAAGTCATGACAAACAAATTTACAAGCGAGCGCTTGTTACAGGTGAGGTGTGAGCGGGGGAGAGCAGCTGAAGAAACAGGGCTCTCTTGCCTCCTCTCAGTACAGCTAGTGTAGCAGCGAAGTGGTGCAGGCCGCGAGCGGCAAATAAGCAAATAGTTGGCGAACTAAAGTGAATTGCTGGAAAATTTAGTTTACTTCGCACAGCAACAACAACAACAACAAGAAATACACCAAAAACTATAGAAATTACTGTTATTCGTCTCGTTTTCCTGTCGTGTGTCGCGCTTGGCGTTTGGCGTGTGGCACTCACCATCAACACCATCAACACCGCCACCACCACAAGCGAGTGCTTGAATTAGAATAAATATCTGCTCACAATTGAGTTAACCGTGCGCTGTTTTATTCGTTTTTCCTCCATTTCTTTGTTTTTTGAATTACATTTTGTGCTATTTGTTGTTGGTCTATGAAATCTCAGTTGCGGTGACGCTGTGCAGAAATTGGATTTTCACATGCAAAAGTTTGCATTTCCCCGCGGGTGGGTAAGCAATATGAGTGTAACAGACCAAAAACAAAAAAAAAAAAACTAAAAATAAGCGAAAAACAACAACAACTACAACAATAAACTTGCATATAAAGTTTAAATTTTATTATAAATCGCTTACGATTTGCTTATATTACAACAAAAAGGATTTTAGAAATTTTGATTTAATTTCATTTTATTTCCTCTAGAAAGAGAAGTTGCTAGCTTGCACTTTTGTTTCCTTTACTTTTCATATTCGTTTCATCAGTTCTCTTCTCTTTTATTTTACCTTTAATTTGTGCCACATTCAAGAGTTCAACAAAAGTGTTGCTTTCAGTTATGCGAATTTTGCAAATTTTTCTCCCTTCTAACCTTGACTCTGAGTATTTGCATTGCACTCATTCCCAAACCCTTCCACGTTCTCTGTTGTCCTTTAGTGTAAATGGAAATTCAATGTTCAATCTTAATGATATTTACCTATGATTTATTGAATTCTGATGGCCATGCAGCATAAATTTAAATCAAGGTCTTCGCAAGAGTTAATGAGGTGAGTAGACCATTGGGAATTTCTATTTGCTTGGTAATTGAAGAAAATTTATTTATAAACTCTGGGTGAATTAAAGTCGCTTTAATAAATACTCAGTGAATTTCCGCTGAAGTATGAAGATTTGTGCAGGGTACGCGCTAGTGGGGAAAGAATTTGGCTGTCTTTCATCTGGGAATTGCCATATGACTCAAAAAGCTCAAGACTTTCGGTCCGTAGATCAAGTATCCTCTGACAAGCGCTCATACTCTTACAAACATCCATTTCGAGGCAAGCTAAAGTGAGTGGTTGTGCGTAGGGCTTGGGTGCCGCCTCAAAAAAATCCTGCTCCAGTCGAAAATGTTGGTACAGGCTATAAAAAAAACAATCGACTATGAAGATGTTTGAAAAGAAATCGCCTGCCAAAAGGGCAAGAAAGCTGAGGAAGCCGATAATGCTCCGATATAGGAAACATAAGGGTACATGGAAGAGTTAATTACGAGAAAAGATAATGAAGAAGGAGGCAGTTTGGTGGGTATATGTAATATCTTAACACCTTAATTCGATGCTATGCAAATCAATACTAATATCATTGAGTTACTGAATTGCAGAACTGTACTATTTGGACCACCATTTCGGCCATTTTTTGTAGAGCGCAAATTTTGTATATTTCTTCTTTTTAACTCAATTTTTCCAAATCTTTTAAAATATTACGAAGTTGAGAAAATGCATTTCCGGCTATTTTTGTATGCGTTTGAATTTATGATATTTTTTCTTTTTATTTCATTTATTTTTCATTACTTGAAGTGTGTTGGTGGTTGGTGGTGAAACTTCTTGAATTTATTTATTTTAAAAAATAAGAGTACGATAGGAATGTACGCTCTAGATGACCTATCCAACTAAAAACAATTAAATTAAATTTAGATTAAATTTACTAAGAACTTACCTTTATTTTAAGTGGTCAATTGTAAACGCTGTAGGTTGTATTATCGACGGCTTAATAATTACGTTTTATTGTTTAAGGAATTAAGTGCTGGAAATTCTGTAAAAAAGAGATAAAAATTATTATATTTAAAATTTATTAAAAAAAATTTAAAAAGGAATTAATTTTTGATTATAAAATTATTAATAAATTTATTGTTTATAGTGAAGAAAGGCTCAAAAATATGTTTTTAAGCCTCGAAACTCGTTATATTGAAATACTGTTTTAGAGCACAACAGCTCTTCTTCTATTACATTAAATTCTTCAACTGAGCTCACCCATATAACACTTGATTTGCTACATCATGCCATTTACTTAAGAAGAAACAGTTAAATCAATAAATAATAATAAGAACTAACAAATACCTCGTTGAGTTCTTACCGCAAAGATAGCTGTCATTTCCCCATTACAGCGCGGTTGGTTAGTTCAATATCATCGTTTGCTATGTCATTGAGTTTAAACTGCCTTTTCCGGACTGCCAAACCCAATCGCCATCACATTTTGTGCCTCTCTCCTCTCAAATAGGCCGCGGCACTCACTCACTCACTCCGTTCACTTCACTACACAATCCATGTAAGCAATTTCATTATCTCAACTTAATCTGTTTCTAATCTGGTTGTCGGACACGGCCGTGAATTTCATAATTTGATTTCTGCTTTACGTCGTCACACTTGCCGTATACCATATACGAAGTTTATATGTATGTATGTATGTATGTATGTATGAAGACTGTGCAAGAAATCCTACTTAGAGCAATAATACTCGCCGCCGCCGCAATGCGAAGAAAGTAATTCAACTCTGCAGCTCAATTTCAGTATTTGTACGCCTTATCGCGGTCTCATCGACACCAACAGTTGGAGAACGGTTGGGGGAAAGAAATGAGAGAGAAAAGTAAAATAACTTACAAGCAGAAAAGTTGTAGTAAAGATTAAGCAGCAGCAACAGCAGTTGAGTGAGAGTAAGAGCAACGAGCAGGAAGTAAAATGCAGACGATGATGCATAGTTAAAGTTGTCGGCGGACGGACGGACGGACGGACGCTATAGCAAATTAGCTTTTATCGAGCGCACGAGATCGAACGAGCAACACGAAGCAACTAACTGCCTGCGCGCTGCTAAGAGTGAGTGTGTAAAGTGTGCAGGGAGTACAGTAGCAAATAGGCAAGCAGTCAGTCGCGTTGATTTTTAATGATGGTTGCGCACAACGTACTGTTGCTCTGGTGCTTTTTCATTTACAGTTGCGGCGTCAGTTGTTCGTTGTGCCATGCTTAGGCTACGCGCTGCTGTAGGGTGTGTATGGCAAATGAAATGAAATCATTACAATTTAAATCGTGCAATCGTTGGGCAAAAAGACAAGACAGATGGCGTTTTGGCGTACTTAAAGTGAAGTTTAAAGGAATAAAAAATAATAAGAAGAAAAAAATGTTAGGGGAGAGAGCAGGAAATAAAATAAATAAAAAGAAAAAAATAATGGTATGATACACAAAGCAGCTGGGTTGACAGAACGCGAGTTCGGTGTGAGTGGAAAGTAGAAGAAATAGAAAGAAATAAAAAGAAAATGAAAAAAAAATTGCCAAGCAATTGCAGTCGCCTTCTGAGGTAAGTATAAGTGAATGAGTTGCCGTTTTCTTATTTCTACTTTTTATTCTTAAATTTATTTATGGCATGGCGCTTGTGGCACATGTTTCCTGAGTACTCTACTCTTTGTACGGTTACTTGTTGGGGGTTATCGTACGTAACACTGATTTTAATTCGATTAAAAGCGACACTTGAACTGATTTCCTTTGCTTAGCTTCTAAGCGTAACTTTGATTGTTATTTCTTCCTCTTTTCTACAGATAAAGTCAATAAGTCACTGACCCTGGCGTTACACGAAAAAAATGGTCGGTAAGACATTTTCAATTTACTAATATTACTACTACTACCACTTTGGAATCTCACATTTTACTACTACTTAGCTTTAAACTGCCATCAACTAAAACCGCAACCCTGCAAGCATTAAACCTGTAACTGCCATTGCGTCTTTAGTCCTGTCAGTTTACTTGACATCAAACGCAAATAACTTCTATGCACACTTAAACGCATCATGACATGCCATGTTATTTTTGTTGCACTATTTGCGCTGAAAAGGCAGCGGCAGCGTTGTAGTGTATTTTCCCATGTGCGGCAAAGTGTTGCCAAGAGCAAGCAACTAAGGTAAATAGCAAGTAACATTAAAATGTGCCAAGAGCCAAATGGCATGCAGCTGAAGTGATCTTTGTTGTTACTTGTTTGTGTGCGTATACAATTTTATATTTAAGCAGAACATGACACATGTTCGCTGCGATTCGCGTCAACCGACTGACATTTAGTGCAGCAAGACGACGTAATAACATTGGTATATTTTAGTGAAGCGCAGCAGCAAAGTGCAGAAATGCAGTGCGGCAGGTGAGATGATGATGATGATGATGATGATGAGGCTGATGAAAACATTCCACACACTTTATGGAAGGGAGTATAGTATAAGGAAGCAATACTAAAACACGCATAAAATAATGTACAGTTTGACATGCCTAAAATTGTGGGAGGTCGCTAGTGGGTAGCAGCAGCAGCAGCATTTAGCACGAAATGCCGCCACTCAAGACGAAACACTTTAAATGCTGACAGCATTTGTTTTTGTAATCACACAACGTATGCTGTGTAAATTTTTATGTGGGCTGACTTACATACAGGTTGGTTTATATGTGTACATATGAAAACTTCAAATATGTTTACAGCTATGACGGCAATTAAGCATGAGGGCTTTACGCCGCTACACTGTTGGCTTAAGGGATTTAATTTGTGACTTTGAAAACATATAATTTGTAAAGTGTAAAGTGACATATTCATACTATATGACAAGTGAACAGAGAAGTGTGAAGAGTGAGCTTGGAAATAGTGAAATCTCAATATAGTATTATGAAGAATTTAAATATTTTATTGCTCACTGCTAAGTTTAAGAGTAACTCAATCACAAAATTGCAAACTATTGCGGCCAATTTTAATGCAGAAGTGGAATACACGACATAATTTTGACTATTTTTGAAAGACCTTCATTTTTGTATATTTTATTCTCTTTATTTTACTAACTTATTCTAAATACTTTGTAATGTTTCGAGGTTAAGAGAGCTCCTACGACTGGGTGAGTATCTGAAACTGATGCTGAAACTTCTTGCACACATTTATTGTGAAAATTAAGAAAATAAATAGTTTCCAACTCAGCAATTTCGATCGCAGGCCGCTATGGTTTATATTTTAACTTTTATATTGTAACGATATATACAGTTTGGTCACACCAGTGCAAGGATTTTTCGGCTCATATTTTCATCAATCGCTTCACTTCAAAAGAAATATCAAAAGAAGAGCCCGATCGGAACACTATGTATTTGATTTTGTGAAAAAAGCTTTGTCTTTGTCATAAATGTCATTGGAATTGTGTGGATTCTCAAGAAATTTCAAACCTTAAAATTGTGCTTCTGTCACAAATCCCCCTCTTGGAAGCGTCTCTCCTCTTATAAAGGGTTACAAAGGCTTACCTGATTTAAGATTTGTTCGGCGGCTCATCTGTTATTGACAAAGTGTGAGAACTCTAAGTCCAACACTGGTTACGCATTTTAAGTAGCAGTTAGGAGGAATATATCAATGGGGACGACGAACAGACAATTAAATAAGGTAAGGTAAGTTCAGTTCAAGATTCGGTCTCTTTGCATAGGCGCTCTAAGCCAGAAATTGTTAGCGAGGATCAAGCTGAACAAGATCTCATTCAAGGAAAAAGAGTATGGCAGGACGGAGTATGGTTTGAATTTCGAAACCTCACCTACAATTTCTGAATAATTCTCGTTCCCGTGCGACTAAGATTTTATATCGTTTGTGTTTCCCATCAATCGTTTTGCGTGGATTTCATTCACCCTAGAAATGTTGCAGTTTTAGTACTCTGAGGGTATCCCCTTTCGGAGATTAATATACTTACTTACTTACTTTAAAGGATTCAG
>JAWMAG010000013.1:12815000-12957500 GCA_037013455.1 Ceratitis rosa | reverse complement strand
CATGGGAAGAAATATCTTCAATATCCAAAATTAAATATCTTTTTTTTGAGAAAGTATAATTGAAATGTATTATTACAACAGCCTTAAGCCAGCAAAAGCGATTTTTATGTGGCTTATAGCAATAAGCCTTGAGAGACACTTTCATTTTCTTATAATAGTAGATATAAATGTAAGGTTAAAGAAGTGTCTAAGATTGTAGAAACCTTTGTAAAAGATCTACTAAAAGCCTCTTCTTCCCTCTTTAATTCATTCTACGGTTTCTCTCAAGCTGGAAGTAGGTTTATAACTCGATTACAAATATGAAGCTTTGTAATCCTTATCACACTCTCTCTAACCATATCCTTTACATTTGCAAGCTTTCAATATTTTTCTTTTCATTTATTTTATTTCAGCCTTTCTGCATTTATTTTATACCTTTTTCTTCTTTTGTTTATGCACACTTTCACTAACCACACTCTGTTGAGGCGCACGTTCCGTCCATGCATTGGAATTCAATTCGATATTTTCATTTGTTAAAACGTTTTTATAGTCTATTTAGTAAGCAATTTATAGCGTGCCATAAAAAGTGTTTCAACTACTTCAAAGCAACCGTGTGGTGGCTCACTCACGCACGCTGTCCGCTCACACTCACCGTTGCAGTGTTATGCGTGTCGCTCAATTTCTGTCATGCTCATGTGAGTTGTTGTTAGTGCCTTTTCGCCACTTATCAGCTGCTTTTCGTGTTTGCTTTCGCAGCAACGATTTTATGACATTGTAAAAGTGATTTTTATGACATTTTTTGATAGATTTAATTTTTTGTTTGTGTGGCATTATTTTTTTTTTTTTAATATATATTTTTTTTGGCTTGTTAGGCGTTGATGGCTAAGTTCTTTTTTCTAATTTTTATTTGTCGTATTCTACGTAATTGAATTATTCTGCCTTGGCATGCTTCATTAGATTGCTTATGAGTTTTTTCGTAGTTAATGGCGAAAAATTTTAAAATTTTCGCTTTACTACTTTGGCGCGTGAGGCGTAAAAAGCAGAACACGCTAGGTAAGTGCACCATATTTTTTCCAAAAAAAAAAAAAAAACCGTTGATTAGCACAACTTTGTTGATGCACAAATTCTGTGGAAAATATATTTTTATTGCTGCTTATAATTCCCGCAGCAGTTTTGTTGTAATAAGAAAACCTCTAAAAAAACTCCTCTAAAAATAACAATAAAATTTCGATTCGATTACGTTTAGTGGCCAATTTTGGTGACGGTGCAATTGCGTCCAAATGCGCTAGTTATTTCTTACACGAAATTGCCTTTTTAACACTCTTTCATTCAATTTTGTGGATCTTTTAAAATCTTTTTTTGATTGCGACCGCAATAAAGTTCGGTTACTTTTGTTGTAATTGCCTTGCGACTATAAAGCGCCTGCGTTGAAAATCCACAAACATTTTTCAATTAAAAACTGAAAGTGAAATTCACAGAGATTCCAAGAAATTTCTTACCACACTCACATACAATTGGGAGCCAATATTGGCAGGATAACTGGTGGCGATGAAAATTCCAAATTTCCTTTAACAATCACAAAGAGGCGTTATTACAATTGCGCCGCCATTGAATTGTGCAATTTTGAATTGATTTTTTTTTTTTGGTACTTCCATTTTTTGCTGACCACAAATAAAGTTTGATACGCTCCTCCTTCTCACACTTACTCAGCTACACTCCTCTTGCCGCGCTCTCTCCTCTATATTCCTCTCTCTCACTCTCTTTCTTCCTTTATGCGCTGAGTGCGCCGTGGGTTTCCAATCAATGTCGATAAACTCCAGTGTGTGTCTGCAGGCAAAAGGCATTCGAGGCTTGAAAGGGTTTTTGATTGTTTTCTCAAAACGGCGGTATTGGCAAACAAAAATTGGCGCTGAGATAATCGTTTTGGGTAACGTTTCGATTTAAACCCAGTAGAAATAATAATTCCACCTAAAAGCCTCAAGTGAATTTTGGTAGAAATATACATATATATAGAGAACGCTAAGAGCGTTGTGTGAGCTTTCCAAAAATAATTCAGTTCTAAGATACACCAAAAGCATTTTCCATTAAAGACACGGAACCCTGATCAAGCGCACTCAGGCCTGCTGGCCCGTTGTTATACCTATGTTGGCCCTGTGAAGGAGATTTCTTTAACCTTTTCAAATTCACAAACTTTCTGCTGTGTATCAAAGAAGAAATTTCCGACGAAACGTTAACCTACCACACTGAGAGCTGGGCCGTGAAAGAGGTAATGTTCCCACTGATTCCTCTTCATCTATGTCCTCTCAGCTCTTCGTTTGAGAAACAGCCTATCGGTCTGCCATGAGTCCTCATAAAACAGTGCCCGGTTATTATCTTGTTGGAGGTCCGGTTTAGAAAGAGTAGAGGCTTAGTTATGGATTATTGACCAATTTTGTCTGCTCTGCCATCTGCCGTCCTTTCGAGCCAGTTCATCGGCTGTGCAATTCCCTTTGATATCTGGACCCAACCACGGACGTTTTCTAATACAGTTGAGAGTTTGTTGGAGTTTTCTCTAGAAACGAGCAACCATGTAGCGGCCCGCCCACGCTTCTCGCTCTGAAGCATTGCTGGATATCCTCATTCCGCACAAAGAGGGTCTCTCAGGTTCTCCAAAGCCTCTCTTTCCGTTTGCGATCAATGTGCATTTACATATATGTACGCATATAAGACGGCTCTTCTGTTTTGCCCATATTATACAGGTATTTCTGGAAGTAACTATATCCAGCTGGTAACTGAGTCACATACTAATTTACCTCACCGATTTTGCTTTGAGTCAAGAATTTTACCGCCTTGATTCGGCTGGTCGTTCATCTGCCGCAATTTCCTTATGGGTAACTAGGCTTATGCCGTGTCTTATGGCATTTTACATATTTCTTAATTCTTATGGTCCCGAATTTTATTAATTTCTAGTACCAGGAGTTCTATAAGAAAACTTCCGCTGACGCTACCCTTGTTGCACCAGTTGATTAATCTAGGATCCAATATTATGCCAGCGTATTTATTTCTAACACTTCTTTCTTTTAGTTGCCTAATCTGAGACTTCGCGAGTGTTATTTCCAGTGTCTTCGGCATCACACCAGAGATCAGTTCCGATTATCGAGCTCTGTGCTCTACCTGAGGTGATCTTTAGGTTTCGGGGACCCTTTGTGGTCTATTATATGATAACTCTGCCTTAGATGCCACCTTACCCTTATATTAAACACTGTTAAAGTCATTTCGCACATCTAGTGTGTCTAATAAAACTTTCTCAATGTGCGGTATCAATGTGCCGATATAGTGGATCTAGATCCATATCGTCTTTTTGATAGAACTGCACTAGTTATACGAGTACATAACTGCATCCAACCTGGGCAACCTCAAAGCAGAGTGGTTAGCACCGCGAACTGCCATTCGGAAGACCAGTTAGAGTCCAGGTTCGACCAACAATAAAAAACTATAGAAAATTATTTTTCTCATTGCAGTCGCCCTTCGGCAAGGAATATCAACCCCTCCAAAACTATTTCTGACACGAAATAAAAGCTCCTCATAAAAATTCATCGGCGGTTCGGAGACAGCTTGGTATAATCTATAGATCCCACCATTTGTTGGAAAAACACCAAGACGCAAAACCGCAAATTAAAGGAAGACCTCGGCCGAAAATAGCTTCAGCGGTTACAAAGAGCCAAAGAGCCTCTCGGTAGGGAATGTCCAGCCCTCGGAGTGTGTTTCTGACATGAAAATCAAAGCTTCTCATTAAAAAGTCAGCGGCCGTTCCGAGTTGGGCAGCTCAGAATAAACTGTGGAGGGCCCTTCATTTGTGAAACAAACATCAAAATGCATGCCATAAATTGGAGTTGGTGCTCGGCCAATAATCGCTTCAGCGGTTACAAAGCGCCAGACATACATATGACCGGGGCTTAATCATTATTTCGAACAGTTTTTTAGCGGTGTTAAGCGCGCAGAGAGGCCGATATGCTGTTGAGCTGTCGGGGTTTCCCCTTCTCTTGTTAGCTAATATGAGCTGCTGGGTCTACCAGATTTTCAGGAATAAACTGGATTTCAGGAATGCATTAAACACCTCTAGGAATACTACACTCCATAAATATGCAAACGACTTTGAGGTAGAAAAAAGAGAAGAAAAATCAGTTTCATTCTGATCTAAAATCCTCCAAATAACACTGGGTTTAAGTCACTGACCAGCCGTACATACATACATACATATATATGTCATATATAAGTAAGTAAGTGTATAACCACAAGCAATTTTATTATTAGTTACATCGCATGATGCCTTTTATGTTACATTTCCTAAGGACACACCCCTTGCAGACGTAAATATGTATATGCCAAAGTCTGCTTGTACCAGCAGCAAACAAAGGTCAAGCGCAGACAAAAGTTGCCACACAAAAAATTTCATTCGATTGTCATTCCGCTCGCTTGTCAATTTTTATTGTTCTCAACTATCGAACTTTTCGTTTGCACTTGTGTCTGGTTTTGATTTTGATTTTTGACTACTGCTTTGTTTTTGTTTTTTTTTTATTTTTTGATTAAAGCAAACTCGCCTTTTGATTTTGATTGTCTGACTTTGGAGTAACTATTGGCAAGACGGGTTAAGCACATTTGCTCTTGATTGGCCTTGTCTGTAGAGCTCAATGCTTCCGCTGTCTATTGTGGGAAGGAATGTCTCAACTCGTCTAGTTGCTGTTATCTGCAGTTTTCTATTACTTTTGTGGATATACGAGTATGTAGCTGATGGATGTGTGCAATTAGTTGAGGTTGATCTTTCATGGTAATGCCAGACGAGCTAATTGCCCTCACTCTATAGGTCACTCCAAGATAAATCGCTGTTGTTAACATTCTTTGATTTGAATTTTTTTTTAAAGAACTAAGCTTTTGTAGTCAGCGGAAAAAGCGGATTGGTTAGCAAGCGGACCAATATCCGAAATTATAGTATATTAATATTTCTGGCGCTTGCGATAGCCGAGTGGTTAGCATTGCGTACTGACATTCGGAAGGCTCGCGGTAAAATCCTGGTACGACCAACAACCAAAAGTTATTGAAAATTAATTTAAATAAAAAATTAAGTTAAATTTTCTAATTGCGGTCGCCCCTCGGCAGGGAATGTCCACCCTTCCGAGTGTATTTCTGACATGAAATAAAGGCTCCTCGTTAAAAATCCACCAGCCGTTCGGAGGCGGCTTAGTATAAACTGTAGGTCCTTCCATTTGTTGGAAAAACATCAAGACACAAAACCAAAAATTGGAGGAGGTGCTCGGCCGAAAATCGTTTCAGCGGTTACAAAGAGCCAAATATATAATATTTCGGAATGCGGTCGCCCCTCGACAGGGAATGTCCAGCCCTCGGAGTGTATTTCTGACATGAAAACCAGAGCTTCTCATTAAAAACCAGCGGCCGTTCGGAGTTGGGCGGCTCGGAATAAACTGTAGGGCCCTCCATTTGTGAAACAAACATCAAAACGCATACCAAAAATTAGAGGTGGAACTCGGCCGAAAATCGTTTCAGCTGTTATAAAGCGATTTTTGTCGACGATTCTTTGCTATAATGCCTCTCTCACAGAAACCCTTGTCCCTATTGGTCAAAATTTGAATAGCCTTTCACAGGCTTCTTTTGAGTTGAATTTTTCACCAGCAAAATCATTCACCATATACAGGGACATATGGTCATCCCTGGATACAAGATCCGTATTATAATTTATATGCATAAGAACCTCCCAACTAAGATCTTGGAGCTTGTGGCGAATCACTATTGAAGTGTGTGGTCTGTTGTAGTCCTGACGAAACACATTTCCCCTCCTGTTGGTCAAAGCTGTGCGCCTCTGGACGGTTGCTTACTTCAGACGGTCCAATTGCGGATATTTCACAGATCCAAATTAAGAGCTTGGCCATACGAGAGAAGCTTATAGTAGCTAATTCCTTGTCAATCCCACCAAACATACAACAAAGTCTTTCTCGTTGTCAGTCCTGGCTTGACTCGACTTCCATTATTTTAGCGACTTTTTCAACAATTGGACCTTCCACACTGTGGAGCATCTTTTACATCAAAATTACCGCAACAAAAAGGACAAGACCGAAATTGTGATTGTTACGGTATCAGAACCATAAGCACAGCACACATTTTCAGCTGTATGACTTGCGTTTTTGCCTTTATTGAAGAAAAATTGTACTGATGCTGGTGCCCATCTTTGGCATGCACACAAACGACCGACCGGCAAGTCACGCAGAGAGTGATTTTGATGCTTCAAAAGTGGTGATTTGAGCGTGGAAGACAAAGGGCGTCCTGGAAAACCCAGAAGGTTTGAAGTTGAAGAACTGAAAGCTTTACTAAATCTAGAGTCATGCCAACCAGGGAAAGCATTAATGCGCAACTTTACGGACTACAAATAATGCATTTGAGTCGTACATTGTATGAAAAAAGGTCAGAAATGACCGAAAGGCATGGACACGGTGATTTTGCAAGATGACAACAACCAACTCCACAAGGCTGGAATGGTCACAAGCAACCCGGAAATGCTGAACTGCGAGGTCTTGAAAAATTAAAGTTTATATTTTTGAAAAATATAAAAGTCAATAGGAAATATAAAAATTTAAAAGTTAATAATATTAAATTTAATGCATAAAATTATAAAAAAAATTCTTATAAATAAACAATAATTTTGTAAAATATGGTAGCTGCTGTTTTTTGTTTTTAAAAAATATAAATTATTAAACAAATAAAAATTATTATTTAACTTTTTTAGTTTATTTTAATTTTTATTTTTTTTTATGTTATGCAAAAAAGCATTTTAATATTTTTTGTATCTGTCTTGTCGATATTTCGATATAAATTTTTTTAACAAATTTGTGTCCTTATTTTTTTTATTAATTTTATATATCATTTATTAATTTGAAAAATAAAATTTCTAAATTTTTGGACTGCTTTTTGGTCTTTTTTGATCAAAATAAAAGTAATCAAATTTTAATAAAACCGATTAGTGTTCAATATCTGATCCACACACTTAAGTCATTCATCGCTCATTCTTGGTTTGCCCTCCTTTGGTTTTATTCACTTCTTCTGAGTCCCATGCCGCACTTCGGCTCTTATTTAACTTTGTACTGAGACTTCAATTTATTTACCATCATTCCGGTGTATTCCCTCTTCTTTGCGTTCGCTGCGTTTCGTCTGCCGCAAGAGAAATTGACTTCTAAGCGCTTTTGCCTCCCGTTTGTTTGCCAGCAAACTAATCGAAATCTTTGTTTGATTGCCTGGGGATAATAGCGGCGCCGACAGATTATTCTTTCTGTGCTTTAATGCTTTTCCTCATTATACCTAGACTACTAACTCCGCTTGTTTTATCAGCTCATTCGCTACTATACACACGCTGCTTCTCGTTCGATATTCCCGCACTATTATGACTTCAGTACACATTTTCCAACTAATTTAACGATAACTTCACAGTTGACATTTATAAATCACAAAGTCTGTGAAAAAAAATGGCACACACACACACGCATACACGCACACACATACACATATACTTACAGAGCACTGTAAATATAAATCCCTATCGGCTGTACGTGAAGCTCATGTGACGACGAATGCTTCCTATTTATGAACAACGGTTAATTCAATACTATGTGACTTACTTGCCTCAAAAAAAGAGTAAACGAATTCTTAAGGTTCCATTTTTTTTTTATTTCAACTCCTTGTGTCTTCTGTCGCCCGCTCCCGCCTTCGTTGGGATATTAAGTTGCAGCTTGGTTGGTTTGGTGTTATGAGTTGGCTGCGGCTGCGACTGCGGCTGTGGCTGCCTGTCATGACAAAAGTGCCAAAGTGTACGATATTCAGAAGCCGCTTAAGTAAGTGCCAACAACAATAAGAACAACAAACACAAATTGCAATAAACTTGCTACTACAAGCTTGCTACTTATGATTCTCGTTTGTTTACTTTTTGTTATTGTTTTGTTTTTTTTTTGTATTTATAATTTTTATTTATTGCCATTTATCATATAGTTTTTCCTCTATTTTTTTGCTTCCTCCTTCATTATTATTATTCTGGTTGATTTGTTTGTGTGTGTTTTTGTTGTTTTTGGCATCAGTGACTTATGTCACAACACGTTCATCGGCATGACACATGATACACTTGAGAATATTTCGCTTTGCTGTTTGTGCTTATAACTACACGTATGTACGAGTATGTCTTGTATTTATATGTGCCTATACCGTTAGTTAGTTCGCTGTCATACCAATTACCTTACAGCGAGTAGTGTAGCAGAAAAGTGACTTCCTGCTGATTTTGTCCGAATGAACTTTGACGGAATGTGCTTTTGTGTAGGCGGTATGAGGTGTGAGAAATTTATTTTAGTTTTGATTTTTTCTTTCTTGATTTATTTTATTTTTTATATGTATATTTAACTATTTTTTTAAGAAATAATAAATTTATGAATTAAAAAAAAATTTTTTGTGCAAAATTTTTAATTCTTTTCCTTCAGAATTTTTACATACAATACATACACATATGTTATTTTTATATATTTTATTATTTTTTCCAGAAATAAAGAATTTATGAATTAAAAAAATGGTTTTTGGAAAATTTTTAATTAATGTATGTATATACAAAAAATTTACTGAAACTATTAAATTTATTGATCTTAGCTAATAAAAGAATTTTCTGAAATAAATATTAATAAAAATAAAAAAAAATAAAAATTTTTTTGTTTCAAATTTTAAAAAA
Source organism: Ceratitis rosa (assembly GCA_037013455.1). Taxonomy (NCBI): domain Eukaryota; kingdom Metazoa; phylum Arthropoda; class Insecta; order Diptera; family Tephritidae; genus Ceratitis; species Ceratitis rosa. Next base: position 12,948,772 of record JAWMAG010000013.1, on the reverse strand, counting down.
AAATTTTTTGTAATAAAAACTTCAAAAAAACTTTTTTTCATGAAAAGCCATTAACAAATAATTACATTTAAAAATGTTAATTTTTGGTAAAAATTTACTGAAATTGTAATATTTTTTCAAAATTATAATAAAATTTTATTAAAAATAGTTTAGTCCACTTTTTGTGTACCAAAAAAGCGTTTTTATTTGAAAAAAAAAGTAATAGGGAAATGACCACCTTTTTTTAAATTGAAATGTTAAAGCTTTCAGTTAAACTTTAAAACTTTAGTTTTTATTTTATCTTTCTTGATTTATTTTATTTTTTATATATTTAAATATTTTTTTCAGAAATAAAGAGCTCATAAGCTTTAAAAAAAATTTTTTTTTGGAAAATTTTTAATTCTTTTCCTTAAGAATTTTTATATACATACATATATGTTTTTATGAAAAATAAAAAAAATAATTAAGTTTAAAGTATTTTGTTTTGGTAAAAATTTACTCAAATCGTATTATTTTTTCAAAATTATAATAAAATTTTAATAATAATATAATAGTTTGGTCCGTTTTTTGTGTACCAAAAAGGAGTTTTTATTGGAAAACAATATTGTACATCGGAAGTGACCAGCTTTTTTTAATTGAAATATTAAAGCTTTCAGTTTAACTTTAAAGCTTTTTGCTGCCTCGAAACTTTCAATTAAGCTCCGGAGAATTATTTAAGTTTTTTTTTTTTTCATTTAAGTTGTATATGTACATATTTATACAAAAAATTTGCTGAAACTATTAAATTTTTTTATCTTAACTAATAAAAGAAATGTCTAAAATAGATATAAATAAAAATAAAAAAATATGTTATTCAAAAATTCATTTATTTTTAATACAACTTTCGAAGAACACTTTTTTTATGAAGAACCAAAAAAGCATATAAATAAATAGTGGTAAAATTATAAAAGTTGAAAATGTATATTATTGGAAAAAAATTTACTCTAATTGTATTATTTTATCAAAATAATAATAATATTTTAATAATAATAGTTTGGTCCGTTTTTTGTGTACAACAAAGTATTTTTTTATTGGAAAAAAATATTGTACGTTGGCAGTGCCTGCTTATTTTTTAATTGAAATGTTTGAGCTTTCATTTTAGCTTTAGAGCTTTTCACTGCCTTGAAGCTTTCACTTAAGCTGAGGAGAATTATTTACGAAGCTTTTATTTACTTTATTATTCTTATTTTGACTTAAGTATTGTGCTAAAGCGTAAAATATTTAGTTTTTTAGTTTCGCTTTGAAAATTTTTTCTACACAAAATATACTTTCACTGTTGCTCGGGTATAAAATTTATTACTTAATTATTATACCTTTCAACAGAGCCGTGAAGCTTTTATTCAAGCTGCAGCTTGCTTTTTCATATTTGTTTTGTAAATTGAAGTTTCAGAGCTCTCGTTTAAGCATTGAAGCTTTCCTTTCATTACAAACTTAGAAAAGCTTCTTTTTTATATTTCATAGCTTCTTTTAATGCTTTGAAATTATAAGTTGTACAATATATTTCCGTCCGTTTTTTGTGTTCAAAAAGTGTTTTGTAGAAAAAAAAAAGTATATGAAAAAATACATTCTTCACAGTATTATCCATCGAAGGCGATTACCCTTTCACATCTCTCTCGTAAATTTTCTAAAAAATGAGTCTTCGCTTTCTTAAAATTTTTGAGTTTGTTTCGGCGCTAAAATCACCACCATCTTTTTAGAATTGACCGAATATATTAAATAGTAGTGATGAATTTACATGCTTTTTCATTCATAAACCAACTAATCACTCAGAATTAAAACGAAAATATTCCTTTAAGTAAGAACTTCATAGTATTCGTAATGACTTTATCCAACTTTTGCTCGAGCTTTAAGCTTCAAGAGTTAAAAACAGCTCGCCACTAATGACTTCATCTGAGTCTAAATATGTCTGCAACAGCTGTGTTGCCACCTAAGCAAATTACGAAAATTATTTATACATATATTTCCATACGCATATGTATATGTAACTACCATAAATATTCCTTAGTCACATATATATATTGTATATATATAATATATACATACACCCTCGACTGTAATTTGTAAAATTTGTGCCCACATGCCAACACATTAAATTTTATCAACACATTTGAAGTTGCAAAAAACAAAAAAAAACTCAAGTGCAGATGAGGAGGCGACAGCGAAATTGACAGCGCGAAACATAAAAAAAATGGCAACAAAAGACAACACGCGAGAAGGCGATGCTTTTTTTAACGACCAAAATTACGTGAAAGCACATGTGGGTGGTGAAAGGAAATTGAATAAATTTTTTTTTTATTTTTTTTTTGTATGCGTCTTCTTAAATGAGGCGCCAATGTAGTTATTGTTTAAAGGGAGTACAGGTAATGAAGTTCGTTGGATGCTTAAAGGGTAAGGAAATTTATTTAATTTATTTTTTTCATAAATTTCTTGCGAAACACACATTTCTTTCTTTAAACTAAAGTAAAGTATGCACTAAAATTTGCAATAAAGTATTGTATAAATACTGAAAAGTGAATTTTTATATTTTATATGTCTACATTTGCACTCTTAGAGCATAACAAACTAAGTCTGCTTTTGAAAATGCTGAGGAGGGCTATATAAACTTTCATTCTATAATATTTCCAATCAAAAAGCAAAGTCCTTAAGCTAATTACCGTTGTTTTAATTGATTTTCTCATCTTTCTGTGCACTTCTCAAACGCTTCTTTAACTTAATCAACTAAAATATCATCCGGTTGCAGTAGCCAAATGATCTTACCTGGTTTCTTTATTATGCATATGCCATTACAGTTTGACAGTGTCGTCAATTGTCTTCGTAACCGTCCATTGAATGTATCTGTCTTCCAGAGTTTGTCATAACGCTTGTACCACTAGTTACTAATCGCCACTCATATTCAACAGTCTGTCACCAATACCCGCAGCTACACCTACTAGACTGCAGATATGGCGTTGCCAGCGTGCTCACCGCTAACCATGCTGCTGCTACTAAGAGTCTCTCTCTCTCTCTCTTTCTCAATTACTCCAACCGAATCTACATTGTACTCAAAGAAGTTTGCTGATTGAACGCATTTTTACTCGTCTTCTTCTTCTCGTCCTTTCTCTCTCTCTCTCTTTCCTCTACAATTTGGTGAGAAAATTGGATGGTTTGAGACTTCCCTCAAACTTGTATGTGTTACATAATATTAATCAGAAATATAATAAATAAATAATTTTATTAGGTCTTGAAGGCGAATATTTGATGTAGTCAACATCGGCGATAGCAATAGCTGAATACTAACATCCCGAAGGCCAGCGTTCACGTCCTGGTCCGAACAAAAACCAAAATTGTAGAAAATTCATTTTTCTAATTGCGGTCGCTCTTAGGCAAGAAATGCGAAGATCTCCGGATGTACTTCTAACATGAAATAAAAGTTCTTCATAAAAACCCTTGGAGGCGGCTTAAAAAAACTCCATCTCTTAGAAAAACATCAGAACACAAACTATAAATTGGAGGACAAATTCGACCCGAAGCACTTTGTCGGACCGCAATACAAAAATTAATGGATAAAATGGAGCTGTTGGGAAAAGTTAGTGATGTGAAGAATGAAACACACACACGTCGCTCAAGAACAACTGAGAATATTGCTGCTGCTGACCAAAGTTGAAGGTTGAAGAAAACCCAGGTTTGTCGTTCTTTGCAATTGGTCATTCCACAAGTGTCATTACAACGCATTTGGCATAAGAACTGCGGTCTTAAGGTTTATAAAGTTCTGTTAAAACAAGAACTCAAGACGGCTGATCATCAACAACGTCCCGACTTTGCTGATTGGGTCCTTGAAATGCGTGAAAATTATCCGGAATTAAATTATCCTGACTAGTGAGACCCATTTCCACTTCGATGGTTACGTCAATAAGCAAAACTGTCGCATCTGGGGCTCGGAAAATCCTAGGTTTATTGTTGAAAAGCTTCTGCATCCTCAACGTTAAACTGTTTGATGTGGCTTATTGTTCTAATTTATTTCGAAAATGAGGCTGGAACAACAGTTACGGCGAATGCATTGCGCTAACGAGAGATGATTAGTAAGTTTTTATGGCCGCCGGAATGGGATGGTATTGATCTGGAAATGTTTACTTCAAACAAGAAGGAGCTACGTGTCACACAAGAACAAAACCAACGATCTTTTAAGTAAAAACTTTTCGGACCGTGTTATCTCTCGAAGGGAGGATCGCATTTAGCTACCAAAATTTTGTGATTTGCAACCTTGCGACTTCTTCCTTTGGGGCCACTTGAAAGATAAGGTTTACGCCATTTGGACAACGTCGATTGAAGACCTCAAAGATGGAATTTGTGAAGCTATTGATACAGCCGCCTCTTTGCTATTTGGTGATAGAAAATTTGCATAAAAAGGATACAGTCCTGTGGGAAATCTTTCACTTTTCATTAAAGAATTGAATGAACATATCTCAAAAAATGCCATTTTTCTTCAATTAACAAAATAACACCTCTTTTTGGAATAGAGTTTTCGCTTGAACCTTAACCAAGAGTTTTGGTAATAGTTCGACGTTGGTGCCACCTGGCGGACATTTTGAATTTTTTTTTGTTATCAAGCTTCCCTTACAAGAACGTGATGTGGGAATTAAAAGGAGCGGTAAATATGATTTTTTGTTATAATTTGACGCTGGCGCCACCTAGCGCAAATCTCGCACAAAATATACTAAAAAATTGTATAGAAGAATTGCATTTTCTTTGTTTATTTTTTTTAAATTTTCTTATTAAATTACATTTTTTTCTACATCAATTCATGCCACATGTTGATAGAAAAATACAGCCGCGTAGCATATACACTGTCGCAATGCAAATTAATTTTAATTGTCTTGCAGTAAGGTGAGGCCATATTTTTTTTTGGAATAGGCGAACGACGAGCTCAGGCAAACCACCACTGAGTTGGCGATAAGTTGCCAACTGTTTGTCGGTTTACTCTGCTTAATTTGTGATGCCTCACTTGCCGCATTGCCACAAATGCTCACGCGCACTCGCGCGCCGCTTGATTGTGCCACACAAATAACGCTTTTGGGCATTTGCAATCTTTTTTTTTAAATTTTTTTTGTTTGTTTGCTACAAAAGAACTTGCAAACATGTATGTACTTGCACATATATGTATGTATGTATATGATGTATAAATAGAGTGCGATTTTAAAGTTTTCCTCACGATTTGGCAATTCCCACCTGATTTGGTACTAAACATACTCATGCATACATACATACTACATACTCATATATGGTACAGCATACGGCACACACGTGCGCCACATTTGCCCGTACATATTAACGCTCCAACTGTAGTATGTGCGGAACGTAATTTGTTTGCAACATGCACCGCCAGCATTCGTGCCGAGCATCGATGGCATGCAATCACACTGCAGCGGCAGCGGAGAAACGAAATAAATGAGAGCAATTGCCACGCCAAAATACGAGCAGAAGGGGTGAGCATTGCGGGGCAGGCACGCAGGTGGACCACTGGCTATTGTTGAAATGGACGAAAAGCGCACTGGATGCGGAGCAGTGTGGTGGCAGTCAAATGATGGCATGCCACAGAAAAAAAAGTGTGTGTAATTGCAAAGCATTAGTTTGTGCAACAAAAATAGCAAAAGAAAAACAAAAAATAACAAAAAAAAACAAATGGCCCGCGCACGCTCATAAACACATTTGTAGCGAGTTGCAACAACAGAAAAAGGAAGCCAAAAAACGACTAACAGAAACGATACAAACCAAGCAATAACAAGTTGAAGAAAAATTGGCGAAAATTTTGTGGCCACAAAATGTCATAAACATATCTACATACTATGCATACATATATACAAACATACATACGCACACATAAACAAGTGAAAATATTGCTGCAAGCCACAAGCATACGAGTGCAACACATTTGTTTTTGTTTTTTTGTGGTGCTGTGTGGCATGCATTAGAATTTTGCAGCATACACATACCATACAAACATTAATAACGCCATACATACCATATATGTATACTTAAGCACAGAAATGCTATGTTTTTTTTTTTTTAGGAAATAGTAGTAGTAGTTGTAAAGCGGTTTGCTCCTTTGTGGCTCATTCGAAATGCGACCACGCAGAAATTTAATTGATTGGGGTCATGCCACACACAGAAATACACCTACTTATTATATGTACGAGTATGTGTATGTATGCCCAATAGTTTAGCAGCAAATGGCTTGTTGAATCCCAAATTGTGTTTGGGGAGAGCGGAAGGTAAGCATACATTGGACTCTCTGATGAATGCGCATCATTATCCTGGTAAAGAGATGACAAACACACACACACACACATCCATACATACAAATAGAAGGTACATTAGGAGATTTCAATAAGCGTATAGTGATTTACATAGGTATACATACGTATATAGCCGATTTAGCTACAAAATGAAAACTAAATTTAAAAAAATTGCAAAAATAATTATCCAAAAAAGAAAAGTAAAAATATAAAAAATTGGTAAAATAAAAACGAAACTCAAAAAAGTTCTAAAATCATACTAAAAGTGTTTGATAATTACATAAAAAGTATACCAACAGGATGCTAAAGTAAACAGACCCAGTTAAATTAGTACTAAAAATGTACTAAATTAGTACTAAATTTATTAGTTACTTTTTTTTTAGTTATTTTTAAAAATGTAAACAACAATTGGTTATAAAAATAAAAAGAGTTAGTACTAAAAATGTACTAAACTTATACTAAATGAGTACTAAGCCCAAGGTAAAACCATATTATATTAAACTAAGAATAATCAAGAATTCAAATGTAATTAAGTAACTATAAAACTATTATTTATTATTAGTACTAAAACACATTAGAATAATGCTAAAAACATTTTATTTATTAGTACTAAAATATATTAAAACAAAACCAGCAATCCTCTAAAGTAGTACTAAATTATGCAGAAGAACCCTTAAAATATACCTTTTATTACTAGAAATGTACTCAACTTTTGCTCAAAAAAGATATTTAAATAAAGTAACACATTACTACTACTAAAATTGTATTAAAAATATACTAACAATTTCTAAATAAACATTTCACTTCGTGAAAATTAAGAAAAATTTGAATGGAAACAATGTACTAAAAAGTTATTCATATCAATTTAACTAGTACTAAAATAAATTGAATTAGTACTAAAAATAAATTTAACTAGCACTAAAAATATATTAAACTAATATTAAAAATAAATTAAACTAGTAATAGAAATAAATTAAATTAGCACTAAAAAATATATTAAAATGGATCTAAAAATATATTAAAGTAGTATTAAAAATATATTAAAGTAGTATTAAAAATATATTAAACTAGTACTAAAAATATATTAAACTAGTACTAAAAATATATTAAACTAGTACTAAAAATATATTAAACTAGTATTAAAAGTAAATTAAACTAGTAATAAGAATAAATTAAATTAGTACTAAAAATATATTAAACTAGCACTAAAAATATATTAAACTAGTACTAAATATAAATTAAACTAGTAATAGAAATAAATTAAATTAGTACTAAAAATATATTAAACTAGTACTAAAAATATATTAAACTAGAAATAAAAATATATTAAACTAGTACTAAAAATATATTAAAATAGTACTAAAAATATATTAAAATAGAGCTAAATACATATTAAACTAGTACTAAAAATATAAAAATTGTGTACTAGACAAATAGATTAAACTAGTAGCAGAAAATAATAAAATTAAATAATACAATTTAAGAAAGTACTAAAATTTAATAAAAAAAAATACTTAAAAGTTCTAAATACACGTATGCATTTTGACACACCATGAAAGTGTAGCAAAATCTGAGTTAAAAAATGTACTAAAAAATCTAAATATGAAATTAACTAGTACTAAAAATATCGTAACCTTGTACTAAAATATATTTATAGTAAAATTAAAATTATTAAACTATGGGTAGAAAGTATTAAATTAAGGAAACACTTTACAAGAGAGTACTAAAATTTAAATAAAAAATGTACTAAAAGTTCTTAGAATGCACTTTATTAATAATGAAGTAACGTTTCATGGGAGTGTATTGTACTAAAGCTGAATTACAAATGTACTTAAAATTCTAAAGATGAAACTTATCAAATTTAATTAATACTAAAAATGTAAACTAAAATAAAAAAAACTAAAAGTAAAATAATTTTTTTTTTTTAACAAAATAAATTTTTTTATTCTCTTTTGGTCTAAAATTCTAAACCATTTAATAAAAGTAAAAAATAAATAAAATAAAAAATATTTCCTTACCATGTTTCGTACTCAGTGGCACTTGATCCTGAATAATCAATACGCCAGTAAACCATTAGTAAATTAGCTGTCAATTGCAAAAATGCAATTCTCACACTTTGACACTTTTGCAAATACCAAATGCAATTTTTATGCCACAAAAATGCATTGCAAGCGAATGAGGAGTAAACACGCAAACTCCACTCGAAACCACCAAAAACAGACACTACACAGGAAATTCGAGAGTGTGGGGCAAAATGGTCGGGCTAGCAGGGTGAGCGATGCGTCGAAAAAAAAGAAAGAAATGCAAAGGAGTGTAGAAAATGAAAATTTGAATGAGTTCAGTTCACGCCGCACACATGCGCCGGTACTTGAAGTACGAAACTTATAATTAAATTTAATTATAACTTCGCTTGGTAAAAGGAAAAGCGAGAAGAATAAATGAGACTACGAAGAAAGCGCCTGTACAATAACCGCATAGAGATTACAGAGGAGTGCAAAGACAGCACAGCAAAGCATTTTCTTACATAAACTTCCATTTTTTTCATATACTAATACTTTTTACTACCAGTTTTAATGCATTTACTTCTACCACTTTTTTTTGCCGGCTGCCGCAAAGAAATTTTCAATTTGTATAAAAGCCAGAAAAGAAAATGGTGAAAAAATGCTTATAAGAAATCGCTTGCAACTCCTTAAAAGTTACGTACAATTTTTTGCTTTATTTTGAGCCGAAATGCGGTGAGAAAAAAGCGACGGTGTTAGCAGCGCGTGTAAATGTTATGTAAATAGGAGTTTTGCTGTTGAACTGAAATTGAGTTGCAACCGCAGGAGCAGCGTATAAACCGAAAATAAATAAAATGGCAAAATATCATGCTGCTTTTACTATTACTTACACACTCACTTCTTTTACTTTACTTTATTCCCTCGCATAACTTTTACAGCTGCTTTTCTTATTCATTTTCTTCAGCTGAAAATCATGCGCTTAATGTCAGCGAGTAAATCGGAAATGTTCTATGCACTCTCGACTCTACCGCAATATCGGTGAGAGGTTGGAAAAGTGGTAATGAAAAATAGAGCAAAAACTGCACTTTTTGCTATGAACTCCCTTTGTGCGCAGCGCAGTATGTAAATATGCACAACTACTGCTGCTAAATTTCACTCCTCGGTGCACTTTACGCAAATTGCATTGCTCACTGCCATTCATGGCGTTGAACTGCCAGATTTTCGTACAAGAAAAGCATTAAAAAATAATAATAGAAACAAGCGCAATTTCCAATTCAAATGTAACCCTTTTAAAGGGATTATAACACAGGCAAGAAGAACCGATTTCTTAGTATAAAAAAATGAAATTAAATTAAATTAATATAAATTAAATTAAATTAAAAAAAATATAAAAAATAAAATAATTAAAATAAAATTAAAATAAGTAATATAAGCTAAAATAAAATAGAGTAAAATAAAATAAAATAAAATAAATTAAACAAAATAAAATAAAATAAAATAAAAAAATTAAAAAAATAAAGCAAAATTAAATTAAATTTATATAAATTAAATAAAAGAAAATAAAATGACATGAACTAAAGTAAATTAAAAAAAAATTAAATAAATAATATAAAATACAATAAAGTACAATACAATAAAATAATAAAAAAAAAAATAAAATAAATTAAAATAAAATAAAATAAAGTGAAATAAAATAAAATAAAATTAAATTAAATTCAATTAATTTAAATGAAATAAAATTAAATATAATAACATAAAATAAAGTAAAATATAATTAAAAAAATTAAATAACATAAAATAAAATAACATAAAATAAAGTAAAATTATTAAATAAAATTAAAAAATAAAATTAAATTAAATTTAATTAAAAAAACTAAAATAAAATAAAATTAAATTAAATAAAAAAACTTAAATTAAATTAAATTATATTAAATTTATTTAAATAAAGTTAAATAAAATAAAAAAATGAAATAATATAAAATAAAATAAAATAAAATAAAATAAAATAAAATAAAAAAATAAAATAAAATAAAATAAAATAAAATAAAATAAAATAAAATAAAATAAATAAAATTAAATAAAATTAAATTAAATCAAATTAAATTAAATTAAATTAAATTAAATAAAATAAAGTGAAATAAAATTAAATAAAATAAAATAACATAACCTAAAATAAAATAAGATAAAATATAATAAAATTAAGTTAAATCAAATTAAATAAAATCTATTAAATAAATTTTAATAAAATAAACCTAAATTAAATTAAATTAAATTAAATAAAGTTAAATAAAATAAAATAAAATGAAATAAAATATAACAAAAAAAATAGAATAAAGTAAAATAAATAAAATAGAATAAAGCAAAATAAAATAAAATAAAATAAGCCTAAATTAAATAACATAAAATAAAGTTGAAAATTTAATTAAAGTGAAATGGTTGAATTCAATAATTTATGTAACATAACATATTTTAAATAGTTGAGCTTTCAGGAGATTATCGATTTCCTGCGAGCGAGCGAGTTGGCTGTCAATCACTTCCATTGAACTTAACTCCTTTCACATCGTGTCTTAGTTTATTGTATTTTCACTAACAATTAAATCTACACTCATGCGATATACTGATTGTCTTGAACAGCAAAGCGTTTACATTTCACTGAGTTTTGCGGAAGAAGACGCTAATGTCTGCCAGCCATATATGTATGTATATGTATTGTAAATATGTATATGTATGAAAGAATGTGTGCAGTCACATATCTTTAAATCGCTTAGTGAAGATTAATGATCACATCTTATTCACGGCATTTGCATTAACATGTCAACTTTGCGGCATTTTAACTCCAAGACTCAAATTGCACATCGACTCGCTCCATAAATGTATGTACGTATATGTATGAGTAAGTAAACTTGTGAACATACTATACACTCGCTTCTCTCGCTGTCCTGGCATATCGCCAGCCTTAAGCGTCTAGAAAATAAACTCACTGCTGACTTTTCGGACAACTCGAGAGACAGAAGCTCGGGAAATGCGCCGTGTCTAGCGAGTCAACCAGGCGACCGGCCAACCATCACTCACTGCTAACCCAATTTACTGGCAGAGCGTGTTGTGTTGTTGTAGTGTATCATTAAAGAAAAACTGCAAACATCATTTATTTGCCTTAATTTGAACGGCATGAGGGACGTCTAACTGAATTATTTTATTTTTTTTTTTGGGTTGCACGCGCACATTAGCGCAAAATGTCAAATATGACGGCTGCACTGACAGGCGCCAAGCAAAGCCGGCAAGGCAAAATACAAACGAACACAATACAGCCCAGCCAAGAAGGAAAGAGGTAAGTAATTCCAGACAGAGAGAGGGGAGCGTAAAATAATCGGGTAAATAAGGTGTCAGTAAAATGGTATCACGAAAGACCCTCGTGTGACGAAACTTGGTTAATAATTTGGCAAGGGACTTAATTTCTCACATCACAAGGTTGGTCCTGAGCTCATCATAGACTTCCGAGAATAATGGGTTCTAGATAAATTTTCCTTCCCTTATGGTCACTCTTTTCTTCTTCTGAGTTATAGCACTGGCTAGCAGACCAGCATATGTAGAAGTAATATACATACATTTCCATGTATGCTTGCAGATCGGCACTACAAAGCAAAATTAAATCAGATACTGAATGTATATCATTATAACGTCACGCACACTTAAAATGAGTCTAAAACATTTTTGTCTATTTAAATTTTTATTAAACACATATTTAATAGAAATAAACAAAATTTATCAAAATAAAGTAAATTAAAATAAATTTAAAAATGTTAAATAAACTAAACAAAAACAAAAAAAAACAAGTGAAAATAAATTTAAATATATAAACTAAAATAAAAATAAATAAATTAAATTAAACTAAATTAAAATAAAATAATATAAAATAAAATAAAATAAAATAAAATAAAATAAAATAAAATAAAATAAAATAAAATAAAATAATATAAAATAAAGTAAAATAAAATAAAATAAAATAAAATAAAATAAAATAATATAAAATAAAGTAAAATAAAATAAAATAAAATAAAACAAAATGAAATAAAATAAAATAATATGAAATAAAATATAATAAAATAAAATAAAATAAAATAAAATAAAATAAAATAAAATAAAATAAAATAAAATATAATAAAATAAAATAAAATAAAATAAAATAAAATAAAATAATATAAAATAAAATAAATTAAATAAAATAAAATAAAATAATATAAAATAAAGTAAAATAAAATAAAATAAAATAAAACAAAATGAAATAAAATAAAATAATATGAAATAAAATATAATAAAATAAAATAAAATAAAATAAAATAAAATAAAATAAAATAAAATAAAATAAAATATAATAAAATAAAATAAAATAAAATAAAATAATATAAAATAAAGTAAAATAAAATAAAATAAAATAAAATAAAATAAAATAATATAAAATAAAGTAAAATAAAATAAAATAAAATAAAACAAAATGAAATAAAATAAAATAATATGAAATAAAATATAATAAAATAAAATTAAAATAAAATAAACTAAAATAAAATAAAATAAAATAAAATAAAATAAAATAAAATAAAATAAAATAAAATAAAATAAAATAAAATAAAATAAAACAAAATAAAAGAAAATAAAAACAATAAAACAAAAATTAAAAAAATAAATTAAGTAAAAAAATAAAATATAACAAAATAAAATAAAATAAAAAAATAAAATTATAAAAAAGAAAATATAGTAAAATAAAATAAAATAATATATATTAAATTGAAATCATATAAAAAAATTAAAAAATAAAATAAAAAAATAAAAAAAATAAAAATAAAATAAAGAAAAATAAAATAAAATAATATATATTAAATTGAAATCAAATAAAAAAATTAAAAAATAAAATAAAAAAATAAAAAAAAAAAATAAAATAAAGGAAATTAAAAGGAATTTAAATTACATTAAGAAAATAAAAATTAAAAAGATAAATTAATATAAAATAAAGTAAAATATAATGAAATAAATTAAAATAAGATAAAATATAGGGAAATAACAGAATTATAATAATAGATAAGTTAAATTGAAATACCTTTTCATTTATTAATATAAGAGACAAAGGAAATTAAATCAAAGTGTTATATCTCTTTTTGAACTATTTTTTACTTATTTCAATGTTTGAATTTTTATATTTGATTTTATTATGATGATTTTATTTTAATTTTTGCGTGGCTCACGCTTTGTAACTCACGAGACTCAACGGTGATTTTTCAAAATTGTATACCTTTAACAAAACTGCTGATTTATCATAACGAGAAATAGTAAAAATTTATATTGAAATCCAATTAAAGTAATGTATATTTATTAGATGGAATGTAATTTTCATGTCATTCCTTTATCAGTGATTTCAACCAATGTAACAATAAAGCTATAAATACTACGCGTGTGTAGTACTAGATATTATATTATTTGAAAATAGTTTAGAGAACACACCAAATAATAATATTAATAGAAATGAGCCTCGCCTTAAGCGCAATTTTCATTGTTGCTTGTGTGCTCAGTGGATTCACAAAGGTAATATTATTCATATAAAAAAAAAAAATATTACCCAAATTTTTTCAACACACCCAAAATCTTACAGGCCGAGCAACCTTACACAGTGAAAAACGAAGGCTTCGAGCATTTCGATGGAATGAAAGAGACTGCTTTCCATTTGGGTGAGATGAAAATTATCGGACGTCAGCGTTACATCAATGGCACTGTAAAATTCGTCGAAGATATGGCTAGCGATCATTTTAAATTCCAAATTGAACTCTTCTCCTCACCACAAGGTGATGATCAATACAAACGCTTGCCTATGGGTGTGCCACGTACCACTATTTGTGAGGGTTTAAAGGATTTATATACGAAAATAATGCAACCTTCATTTGTCGAAGGCGAAAATACCAATTTTCCTTTTGTGCCCGAAGAGGGATTGTGTCCCATACCGAAGGGTGAATATTATATAAAGAATTTGGAATTCGATACGGACTCATGGCCAAATCAGATACCAAGGGGTCTGTTGAAGGCGCAGTTGACTTTCTTCAAAGATGAACTTAATGTTGGTGGTGGTGCGCTGCTCATGCGTGTTGAGGATCGTGAGTAGAGTGCATAAATTATTGGCGATGACCTAGTATTGAGCTTGAAGTTTAATATTAATAAAAATATTAAAAATAATAAAAAAAATATTCGCAGTATAAAAAACTTTTTTATTTATTATTATTATTTTTAAATAATTTTGACTTGACTAAATGAATTCTTAATGAATGAGATAGTAATTGAGAGATAGAGATTGCTCGTGATTTCTATCACACACTCTAAGCTAGTTTCTAAGATAATTTTAGGTAACCGCAATTTGAGTATATTGAAGATCTCAAAAGTGAGTGATCTAAGAGAAGCTACATAACATTAAATAGAAGTACTTTAAATGCTCTTTCACACTCTGTATTCAACAATTTGAAGTCGTTTGGAGAACGACTTCCAGGGAAAACTGTTGATGAAGAGCTTTTCTGGCCTTAACTGTGAGCCTCTGTTTTATTGACATACAGTTTTTGTTTTCTCAATGCGTTAAGCATCATCCCTTTTAGCCTCTCACTACTTTAAGTTTCTCTTCTAAACTGGTTCTTAACTTGATATAGAATTACTGAATTAATGCTGATTTTCTCAAAAACAATTTTATCTATTAGTAAGACTTTTATTTTGGCAAACTACGAATCCTTGCTTTTCGTGGACTAAATTAACTGGATAGTAGGATGGAAGCACAAAGAGTTTAGTGTCTGGCCTAAGTGCGGTCGCTTCGTCAGGTTCTTAACCTCCCCCTATTATAGGCAAAACCCAACCATTATATTTGAAGTAATCTAAACTTATTGATTATACTCAGAATGAGACTCTTATGCCAGTTTGTTGAGGCGAAGCCAACATCAAATATAAGTAAAAGCGTTCTCCGTTCTCTGAAATAATAGTAGCTTATTAATCATTTTTGATGTGAAAGCTTTACCTAGGAAAAATTCTCAATAAATCAATTAATTTTGCAGAAAACATCGGACATGTCTCTAGAGTTTGTTACTTCCTTGCCGTACATAACTGTAAGTTTCAACAAAAGCAGGAATTTGATGATTAACTAACTGTAGTCTTAGTACTTTTCTCAACTCCCCAAGTAGAACCTAAGGACCTAAGGAATGTAAGAAATTTTAGTTTCAGAGAATCTAGACTTTGCAGCCCCATAGTAATGATACTACTCAAACTTTATTCTATTTTGAGCTAATATCCTTAAGTAGGGAATTTTTAAGGCCTTCAAATATTCGGCTTTAAATTTTCCTAGATAATTACACTCCAGCAAAAATGCTTTCAAAGACTTGCTCTTACATTGTTGCCAAAATTCAGTACTCGTAAAGATTTTCCCGCAAGATGTCGCTATACATTGCGTAAATTGAAATGAACGCTCATTAAGTTAATTACTATATAATTATACTATAATTGAGAAGTATTTTTATAAAGGTGATTTTTCGTATTTTAATTAGTAACTTTTTCACACCTTGTTTCGGTCACTTTAATGCCATAGTAGGGACCAATTTGCGCTCCACCATTTGCATGTTTTTCCAATATCATTGATTTTACTTGATTTCAAATTTAACTATAAATTGTCTAATTTTCCTTAACTCTGTATTAGTTTCCAAAAATTATAACCATTATCAACATTCTCTGTTACGCATTCTTCCGTGCGGGATGCAGTTTTGCAAAAGCATTATATTTCTTGTTGCCCGGTTGGTGTTGGCTGCATATTCTTTGGTGAGTAGAAATGTCGATAAATTAACGATCCTCAACAGAACAACTCTCACGACAGCCAGTTCTACGCACCGGAGGAGTTGACATGGAATTTATACGTCCAAGAGCTGTCAACTTTTCGTCGATATAACCCCATTCAGGTCAACTGGTAATATTAGTCTAAATGTATCAACAGAGGGGTCTTAAAAGAAGCAACACGTCGCAGCTGGGTCACTCCAAATCCACATTTTCATTGGAGCTGACGTCGAACACAACACGACGAACGACGGATAGCTTCTACTGCGAGTGCTATAAAGGACACTTTCATTTCGGTAAGATGTAACCAGTGCAATGGTTGGAGTCATCTTAAGTATTACTCAGGCTTTAAAACACATAAGGAGCGACCCATACTGTCTTCGCGGCAGTGCCTTTAACGGCCTTACCTACTCTGGGTAACCACTCCCAGACCACTACAGTCTGACAGAGCTCCCGCAACTTGACTTCCAACGCAGCCGAAGAGCTCGAGCTGACTTAAGAATACTCCTTCTTGGCATGTCCTCTAAAAGTATTTCTTCGTACCCCCCCTCTCTCTCTGGTCCGAACCCGTGAAAACAGCTCGGTTCCTGAACCTAACGTTAGATGATCGCTTTGGCTTAAACTGATCTTGCTTGTTCCTAAGCAGCACTAGTAAACCTCTAACACAACAAAAACAACATACTTTAGTACAACTATAAGAAATTATTTAAAAAATACATAAAAAATAACTTTCTCTTTCAGGTCAATCCATCATATGATATAATAAATCAGCGTATGGAAAGTTATGCTGGTTTGCAGGAGACTAGAGTTATTGCAGATAATTTGAAGATTGTCGGTCGTGAGCGTTCCATGAATGGAACTTTGAAATTTCTGGACGATTGTGACAATGAACATTATAAATTTGATATAAAACTATACTCCGACCCCAATGATGATGGTAACTTCAAACTTTTACCGATGGGTGTACCACCCATCCCTATGTGTGATGGTCTTAGAGTTTATTTTGTACAAGTCATACAACCCTCACTCACCTATGGTGAGAACACTAATTTGCCTCATATACCTGATGAAGGTTTGTGTCCGCTGCCAAAAGATGAATATTATTTCAAGAATTTGCTTCTGGATACCAAAACCTGGCCGGATCCGATACCAAAAGGTCTTTTGAAGGCGAAAATGACATTTTTTAAAGATGATATTGATATTGGCGGAGGTGCATTGATAATGAAAGTTACGGATCGCAAGTGATGGAACGAGTGACAAATGTATGTGGGAGAAGATGATATATAATAAAATTTATGTGCTCAAAAAAAAACATTTTTTTTTAATTTATTATTTAATTTTTTTTTTACTAAAATCTTCATACCATCAGAGTTTTGAAGTATTTTAGGTATGGCTAAGCGAAAAATTAAACAAATTTTAATAATTGTACGAGAAGTATTTTGAAAGAGGCGTCGCTCGTGCGGTTGACTTTTCTTCATTGCCTGATGAGTTAGCTTTTCCAGTGAGGCATTTATGCCGAGATGAGAAAGCGGTAATGGCGTCTATGTAAAGAGTTATTGTTGTGACAACTGTTTTTTTAATATACTTAATCTCAAAGGTCACAGATACTTGAATAAATGTTTTCAATAAAATAAAAAACAAAGTAAAAAGAAAAATTGTCCACGAAATTTTGCATAATATACTAAAAAAGGTAGTTAAACCGGTGTTTGTCAAGAACGATGCTTATAATTTTTTGTTTTGGCTGCTTCAGATCAAATTTTTGGTTTAAGATTTTTGAACAACTGGCCGTTTCCTTAGGAGTTTTTGCTAAAGAAACACAAAAGTTTACCTTCAGCACCATTTTTTCATCATATGAAACCGTGTATTTAAGACTTGTGTCATTATATGAATTTCCTTCGATTTACTTTTCTTCGTTGTCCGATCACTTAGCGCGTCGTACGAAGTTTTTTAATAGAGAACTGGCCTAAGCACTTATGTCAACTTAAATAGTTCTTATTATCGAGCATTATTTTCAAAATTTTGAACATGAATAACTCGATGACCTTTCACAACAGTGCATTTCCTAACTTTCCGTATATTTTTTCGAGACTTAAGCAACTTTTAGTCTATGTTTAGCTGAGTTAGATTTTTATTTGCAAAAAACTTTAATTTTTGTCTTATAGACACCCTGTAGAGAAATGCGTGTCTTTTTGAGATTTTAGAGATAAGTAATTATTGCTCATATATTTGCATGTTTCATATTATCAGTGATTTTTGATTCTGAAAAACTATGCTATAAATATCTCTGAACTTTACATCACTTCAAATCATCAGTCAAAATATTAAATAATTGCATTTCTGGCGAAATGAAATTTTATTTAAGTAATTTTTTAGTACTTTTTTGCATGCTTAGCAGTCTTTCAGAGGTAATTTAACTAAATTTTTTAACCTAATTTAAGGAAAAAGTTGCTTAAACTTCTCTTACATTCCAGACTGAACAATCGACATATGACGTTACAAATGAACGTTTCGAACATTACCCAGGTCTCAGGGAGACCATCTTCTCTTTAGCTGATATGAAAGTTATCGGACGTCAACGATATGGCTAGATTTTTCTTCCCTTATGGTCACTTTTTTCTTCTTCTGAGACATAATACAGGCTAGCAGACTAGCACATGTGGAAGTAATTAGTACTTACAGGAAATAATACATACATACATTTCCATGTATGCTTGCAGATCGGCACTACAAAGCAAAATTAAATCAGATACTGAATGTATATCATTATAACGTCACGCACACTAAAAATGAGTCTAAAACATTTTGGTCTATTTAAATTTTTATTAAACTTATATTTAATAGAAATAAACAAAATTTATCAAAATACGGTAAAATAAAATAAATATCAAAGAGTTAAATAAACTAAACAAAAACAATATAAAACAAGATAAAATAAGTGAAAATAAATTTAAATATGTAAAATAAAATAAAATTAAATAAATTAATTTAATTAAAAAAAAAATAAAAAAATAAAATAAAAATAATTAATTTAAATGAAATTATATTAAATTAAATTAAATTAAATTAAAATAAAATAAAATAAAATTTCAAAATGAAATAAAAAAATTATATACAGTAAAATAAAATAAAGTAAAATAAAATAAAAAAATAAGATTAAAAAACGTAAAATAAAACAAAATCAAATTAAATAAAAAAAAAAATAAAAGAATATTTAAACTAAATAAAACATAAAATAAAATAAAAAAGTTATAATTAAAAAAAATAAAATGAAGAAAATAAAATAAAAAATATTATTTTATAAAAATAAAAATAAACTAAAATAAAATAAAATAAAATAAAATAAAATAGAGTGAATTAAAAGAATTATAATAACAGATAATGCAAATTGAAATACTATTTCATTTAATTAATATAAGACATACTTAATTCAATGTTTGAATTTTTATATTTGATATTATTATGATTATTTCATTTTAATTTTTGCGTAGCTCACGCTTTGTAACTCACGAGACTCAACGGTGATTTTTCAAAATTGCATATCTTTAACAAAACTGCTGATTTATCATAACGAGAAATAGTAAAAATTTATATTGAAATCCAATTAAAGTAATGTATATTTATTAGATGGAATGTAATTTCCATGTCATTCCTTTATCAGTGATTTTAACCAATGTAATAATAAAGCTATAAATACTACGCGTATATATTTAGTACTAGATATTATTTCGGAATATAGTTTACAGAACACACCAAATAATAATATTAATAAAAATGAGCCTCGCCTTAAGCGCAATTTTCATTGTTGCTTTTGTGCTCAGTGGATTAACGAAGGTAATATTATTCATATAAAAAAAAATATTACCCAAATTTTTTCAACACACCCAAAATCTTACAGGCCGAGCAACCTTACACAGTGAAAAATGAAGGCTTCGAGCATTTTGATGGAGTGAAAGAGACTGCTTTCCATTTGGGTGAGATGAAAATTATCGGACGCCAGCGTTACATCAATGGCACTGTAAAATTCGCCGAAGATATGGCTAGCGATCATTTTAAATTCCAAATTGAAGTCTACTCCTCACCACAAGGTGATGATCAATACAAACTCTTGCCTATGGGTGTGCCACGTACCACTATTTGTGAGGGTTTAAAGGATTTATATACGAAAATAATGCAACCTTCATTTGTCGAAGGCGAAAATACCAATTTTCCTTTTGTGCCCGAAGAGGGATTGTGTCCCATACCGAAGGGTGAATATTATATAAAGAATTTGGAATTCGATACGGACTCATGGCCAAATCAGATACCAAGGGGTCTGTTGAAGGCGCAGTTGACTTTCTTCAAAGATGAACTTAATGTTGGTGGTGGTGCGCTGCTCATGCGTGTTGAGGATCGTGAGTAGAGTGCATAAATTATTGGCGATGACCTAGTATTGAGCTTGAAGTTTAATATTAATAAAAATATTAAAAATAATAAAAAAAATATTCGCAGTATAAAAAACTTTTTTATTTATTATTATTATTTTTAAATAATTTTGACTTGACTAAATGAATTCTTAATGAATGAGATAGTAATTGAGAGATAGAGATTGCTCGTGATTTCTATCACACACTCTAAGCTAGTTTCTAAGATAATTTTAGGTAACCGCAATTTGAGTATATTGAAGATCTCAAAAGTGAGTGATCTAAGAGAAGCTTCATAACATTAAATAAAAGTACTTTAAATGCTCTTTCACACTCTGTATTAAACAATTTGAAGTCGTTTGGAGAACGACTTCCAGGGAAAACTGTTGATGAAGAGCTTTTCTGGCCTTAACTGTGAGCCTCTGTTTTATTGACATACAGTTTTTGTTCTCTCAACGGGTTAAGCATCATCCCTTTTAGCCTCTCACTACTTTAAGTTTCTCTTCTAAACTGGTTCTTAACTTGATATAGAATTACTGAATTAATGTTGATTTTCTCAAAAACAATTTTATCTATCAGTAAGACTTTTATTTTGGCAAACTACGAATCCTTGCTTTTCATGGAGTAAATTAATTGGATAGTAGAATGGAAGCCCATAAAGTTTAGTCTGTGGCCTAAGCGGGGTCGCTACGTCAGATTCTTAACCTTCCCCTATTTATTGATGATACTCAGAATGAGACTCTTATGCGGAAATGCTGAGGCGAAGCCAACACCAAGTACAGGTAAAACCGTTCTTCGTTCTATGAAATAATAGTAGTTTATTAATAATTTTTGATGTGAAAGTTTTACTAAGGGAAAATGTTCAGTAAATCAAATAACTTTGTAGAAAACATCAGATATTTCTCAAGAGTTCAAGTCCTAAGGAATGTAAGAAATCTAGACTTTGCAGCCCTATAATAATTATACTACCCACATGTTATTCAATTTTGAGCTAGTATCCTTAAGTAGGGAATTTTTAAGGCCTTCAAATATCCGGCTTTACAATTTCATTTTAATACTTGCAGTTCAGCAAAAATGCTTTCAAAGACTTGCTCTTACATTGTTGCCAAAATTCAGTACTCGTAAAGATTTTCCCGCAAGATGTCGCTATACATTGCGTAAATTGAAATGAACGCTCATTAACTTAATTACTATATAATTATATTATAATTGAGAAGTATTTTTATAAAGGTGATTTTTCGTATTTTAATTAGTAACTTTTTCACACCTTGTTTCAGTCACTTTAATGCCATAGTAGGGACCAATTTGCGCTCCACCATTTCCATGTTTTTCTAATATCATTGATTTTACTTGATTTCAAATTTACGTATAAATTGTCAAATTTTCGTTAACTCTGTATTAGTTTTCAAAAATTATAACTATTATCAACGTTCCCTGTTACGCATTCTTCCGTGCGGGATGCAGTTTTGCAAAAGCATTATATTTCTTGTTGCCCGGTTGGTGTTGGCTGCATATTCTTTGGTGAGTAGAAATGTCGATAAATTAACGATCCTCAACAGAACAACTCTCACGACAGCCAGTTCTACGCAGCGGAGGAGTTGACATGGATTTTATACGTCCAAAGGTTGTCAACCTTTCGTCGATCTAACCACGTTTAGGTCAACAGGTAATATTAGTCTAAATGTATCAACAGAGGGGTCTTAAAAGAAGCAACACATCCAGCTGGGTCACTCCAAATCCACATTTTCATTGGAGCTGACGTCGAACACAACACGACGAACGACGGATAGCTTCTACTGCGAGTGCTATAAAGGACTCTTTCATTTCGGTAAGATGTAACCAGTGCAATGGTTGGAGTCATCTTAAGTATTACTCAGGCTTTAAAACACATAAGGAGCGACCCATACTGTCTTCGCGGCAGTGCCTTTAGCGGCCTTACCTACTCTGGGTAACCACTCCCAGACTACTACAGTCTGACAGAGCTCCCGCAACTTGACTTCCAACGCAGAAGAAGAGCTCGAGCTGACTTAAGAATACTCCTTGGCATGTCCTCTCTGGTCCGAACCCGTGAAAACAGCTCGGTTCCTGAACCTAACGTTAGATGATCGCTTTGGCTTAAACTGATCTTGCTTGTTCCTAAGCAGCACTAGTGAACCTCTAACACAACAAAAACAACATACTTTAGTACAACTATAAGAAATTATTTAAAAAATACATAAAAAATAACTTTCTCTTTCAGGTCAATCCATCATATGATATAATAAATCAGCGTATGGAAAGTTATGCTGGTTTGCAGGAGACTAGAGTTATTGCAGATAATTTGAAGATTGTCGGTCGTGAGCGTTCCATGAATGGAACTTTGAAATTTCTGGACGATTGTGACAATGAACATTATAAATTTGATATAAAACTATACTCCGACCCCAATGATGATGGTAACTTCAAACTTTTACCGATGGGTGTACCACCCATCCCTTTGTGTGATGGTCTTAGAGTTTATTTTGTACAAGTCGTACAACCCTCACTCACCTATGGCGAGAACACTAATTTGCCTCATATACCTGATGAAGGTTTGTGTCCGCTGCCAAAAGATGAATATTATTTCAAGCATTTGCTTCTGGATACCAAAACCTGGCCGGATCCGATACCAAAAGGTCTTTTGAAGGCGAAAATGACATTTTTTAAAGATGATATTGATATTGGCGGAGGTGCATTGGTAATGAAAGTTACGGATCGCAAGTGATGGATGGAGTGAGAAATGTATATGTGGGAGAAGATGATATATAATAAAAATTATGTGCTCAAAAAAACATTTTTTCAAATTTATTATTTATTTTTTTTTACTAAAAGTTTCATACCATTAGGGTTTTGAAGTATTTTACGTATGGCTAAGCGAAAAATTAAACAAATTTTAATAATTGTACGAGAAGTATTTTGAAAGAGGCGCCGCTCGTGCGGTTGACTTTTCTTCATTGCCTGATGAGTTAGCTTTTCCAGTGAGGCATTTATGCCGAGAAGAGAAAGCGGTAATTGTGTCTATGTAAAGAGTTATTGTTGTGACAACTGTTTTTTTAATATACTTAATCTCAAAGGTCACAGATACTTGAATAAATGTTTTCAATAAAATAAAAAACAAAGAAAAAAGAAAAATTGTCCACGAAATTTTGCATAATATACTAAAGAAGGTAGTTAAACCGGTGTTTGTCAAGAACGATGCTTATAATTTTTTGTTTTGGCTGTTTCAGATCAAATTTTTGGTTTAAGATTTTTGAACAACTGGCCGTTTCCTTAGGAGTTTTTGCTAAAGAAACACAAAAGTTTACCTTCAGCACCATTTTTTCATCATATGAAACCGTAGTTTTAAGACTTGTGTCATTATATTAATTTCTTTCGATTTACTTTTCTTCGTTGTCCGATCACTTAGCTCGTCGTACGAAGTTTTTTAATAGAGAACTGACCTAAGCACTTATGTCAACTTAAATAGTTCTTATTATCGAACATTATTTTCAAAATTTTGAACATGAATATCTCGACGACCTTTCACAACAGTGCATTTCCTAACTTTCCGTATATTTTTTCGAAACTTAAACAACTTTTAGTCTATGTTTAGCTGAGTTAGATTTTTATTTGCATAAAAACTCCTTTTTTTATAGACACCCTGTAGAGACACGCGTGTCATGTTGAGATTTTGGAGATAAGTAATTATTGCACATTTCTTTGCATGTTTTATATTATCAGTGATTTTTGATTCTGAAAAACTATGCTATAAATATCTCTGAACCTTACATCACTTCAAATCATAAGTCAATTTATTAAATAATTGCATTTCTGGCGGAATGAAATTTTATTTAAGTAATTTTTTAATACTTTTTTGCATGCTTAGCAGTCTTTCAGAGGTAATTTAACTAAATTTTTTAACTTAATTTAAGGAAAAAGTTGCTAAAACTTCTCTTAAGTTCCAGACTGAACAATCGACATATGACGTTACAAACGTTTCGAACATTACCCAGGTCTCAGGGAGACCATCTTCTCTTTAGCTGAAATGAAAGTTATCGGACGTCAACGTTACATTATTGGTACTTTGAAAATCGGCGAAGATATGGCTAGATTTTTCTTCCCTTATGGTCACTTTTTTCTTCTTCTGAGTCATAATACAGGCTAGCAGACCAGCACATGTGGAAGTAATTAGTACTTACAGGAAGTAATACATACATTTTAATGTATACATGCAGATCCATTTAAGTAAATACAACTGTTTTCGGCACTACAAAACAAAATTAAATCAGATAATGAATGTATATCATTATAACGTCACGCACACTAAAAATGAGTCTAAAACATTTTTGTCTATTTAAATTTTTATTAAACTTATATTTAATAGAAATAAACAAAATTTATCAAAATACGGTAAAATAAAATGAATATCAAAAAGTTAAATAAACTAAACAAAAACAGTATAAAACAAGATAAAATAAGTGAAAATAAATTTAAATATGTAAAATAAAATAAAATTAAATAAATTAATTTAATTAAAAAAAAAATAAAAAAATAAAATAAAAATAATTAATTTAAATTAAATTAAATTAAATTAAAATAAAACAAAATTTCTAAATGAAATAAAAAAATTATATACAGTAAAATAAAATAAAGTAAAATAAAATAAAAAAAAACAGATTAAAAAACGTAAAATATAACGAAATAAAATAAAATACGATACAATAAAACAAAATCAAATTAAATTAAAAAAATAAAAAA
The DNA here is from genome assembly GCA_037013455.1 of Ceratitis rosa. Lineage (NCBI taxonomy): Eukaryota > Metazoa > Arthropoda > Insecta > Diptera > Tephritidae > Ceratitis > Ceratitis rosa. Next base: position 12,923,488 of record JAWMAG010000013.1, on the reverse strand, counting down.
ATATTTAAATTAAATAAAACATAAAAAAAAAATAAAAAAATTATAATTAAAAAAAATAAAATGAAGTAAAATAAAATAAAAAATATTGTTTTATAAAAATAAAAATAAAATAAAATAAAATAAAATTGAGTGAAATAAAAGAATTATAATAACAGATAATGCAAATTGAAATACTTTTTCATTTAATTAATATAAGACACACTTAATTCTATGTTTGAATTTTTATATTTGATTTTATTATGATTATTTCATTTTAATTTTTGCGTAGCTCACGCTTTGTAACTCACGAGACTCAACGGTGATTTTTCAAAATTGCATATCTTTAACTAAACTGCTGATTTATCATAATGAGAAATAGCAAAAATTTATATTGAAATCCAATTAAAGTAATGTATATTTATTAGAGGGAATGTAATTTCCATGTCATTCCTTTATCAGTGATTTTAACCAATGTAATAATAAAGCTATAAATACTACGCGTATATAGTATTAGATATTATTTCGGAATATAGTTTACAGAATACACCAAATAATAATATTAATAAAAATGAGCCTCGCCTTAAGCGCAATTTTCATTGTTGCTTGTGTGCTCAGTGGATTAACGAAGGTAATATTATTCATATAAAAAAAAAAAAATATTACCCAAATATTTTCAACACACCCAAAATCTCACAGGCCGAGCAACCTTACACAGTGAAAAATGAAGGCTTCGAGCATTTCGATGGAGTGAAAGAGACCGCTTTCCATTTGGGTGAGATGAAAATTATCGGACGCCAGCGTTACATCAATGGCACTGTAAAATTCGCCGAAGATATGGCTAGCGATCATTTTAAATTCCAAATTGAAGTCTACTCCTCACCACAAGGTGATGATCAATACAAACTCTTGCCTATGGGTGTGCCACGTACCACCATTTGTGAGGGTTTAAAGGATTTATATACGAAAGTGTTGCAACCGTCATTAGTCGAAGGCGAAAATACCAATTTTCCTTTTGTGCCCGAAGAGGGTTTGTGTCCCATACCGAAGGGTGAATATTATGTAAAGAATTTGGAATTCAATACGGACTCATGGCCAAATCAGATACCAAGGGGTCTGTTGAAGTCGAAGATTTCTTTCTTCAAAGATGAAGTCAATGTTGGTGGTGGTGTGTTGCTCATGCGTGTTGAGGATCGTAAGTAGAGTGCATAAATTATTGGCGATGACCTAGTATTGAGCTTGAAGTGTAATATTAATAAAAATAAAAATAAAAAAAAATTGCAGTATAACAAACTTTTTTATTTATTATTATTATATTTTAATAATTTTGACTTGGCTAAATGAATTCTTAATGAATGAGATAGTAATTGAGAGATAGAGAGTGCTCGTGATTTCTAACACACACTCTAAGCCAGTTTCTAAGATAATTTTAGGTATCCGCAATTTGAGTGTATTGAACATCTCAAAAGTGAGTGATCTAAGAGCAGCTACATAAGATTGAATAGAAGTACTTTAAATGCTCTTTCACACTCTGTATTCAACAATTTGAAGTCGTTTGGAGAACGACTTCCAGCGAAAACTGTTGATGAAGAGCTTTTCTGGCCTTTTCTATGAGCCTCTGATTTTCTGACATAAAGCTTTTGTTCTCTCAGTGCGTTAAGCATCATCCCTTTTAGCCTCTTACTACTTTAAGTTTCTTCTCTAAACTGGATCTTAACTCGATAGAGAATTACTGAATTAATGTTGATTTTCTCAAAAACAATTTTATCTATCAGTAATCTAACCGCAATTTTTATTACGCCAAAGAAGACTCTGACTTTTATTTTGGCAAACTACGAATCCTTGCTTTTCGTGGAGTAAATTAATTGGATAGTAGAATGGAAGCCCATAAAGTTTAGCCTGTGGCCTAAGCGTGGTCGCTTCGTCAGATTCTTAACCTTCCCCTATTTATTGATGATACTCAGAATGAGACTCTTATGCGGAAATGCTGAGGCGAAGCCATCACCAAGTACAGGTAAAACTGATCTCCGTTCTCTGAAATAATTATAGCATATTCATAATTTTTGATGTGAAAGTTTTGCTAAGTGAAAATGTTCAATAAATCAAATAACTTTGTAGAAAACATCAGATATTTCTCAAGAGTTCAAGTCCTAAGGAATGTAAGAAATCTAGACTTTGCGGCCCTATAATAATTATACTACCCACACGTTATTCTATTTTGAGCTAATATCCTTAAGTAGGGAATTTTTAAGGCCTTCAAATATCCGGCTTTACAATTTCATTTTAATACTTGCAGTTCAGCAAAAATGCTTTCAAAGACTTGCTCTTACATTGTTGCCAAAAATCAGTACTCGTAAAGATTTTCCCGCAAGATGTCGCTATACATTGCGTAAATTGAAATGAACGCTCATTAAGTTAATTACTATATAATTATACTATAATTGAGAAGTATTTTTATATGGGTGATTTTTCGTATTTTAATTAGTAACTTTTTCACATCTTGTTTCGGTCACTTTAATGCCATAGTAGGGACCAATTTGCGCTCCACCATTTCCATGTTTTTCCAATATCATTGATTTTACTTTATTTCAAATTGACCTATAAATTGTCTAATTTTCCTTAACTCTTTATTAGTTTCCAAAAATTATAACTATTAGCAACGTTCCCTGTTACGCATTCTTCCGTGCAGGATGCAGTTTTGCAAAAGCATTATATTTCTTGTTGCCCGGTTGGTGTTGACTGCATATTCTTTGGTGAGTAGAAATGTCGATAAATTAACGATCCTCAAACTTCATTCTGTGGTTGACAGTGCTGTGAAAAAAACTATACCAAGCTATACCACAGAACAACTCTCAGGACAGCCAGTTCTACGCACCGGAGGAGGTGACATGGATTTTATACGTCCAAGGGCTGTCAACCTTTCGTCGATCTAACCCCGTTTAGGTCAACAGGCAATATTAGTATTGCATTTCCGTATATTTTTTCGAAACTTAAGCAACTTTTAGTCTATGTTTAGCTGAGTTAGATTTTTATTCGAATAAAAACTTTTTTTTTTTGACTTATAGACACCCTGTAGAGAAATGCGTGTCATGTTGAAATTTTAGAGATAAGTAATTATTGCTCATATATTTGCATGTTTTATATTATCAGTGATTTTTGATTCTGAAAAACTATGCTATAAATATCTCTGAACTTTACATCACTTCAAATCATAAGTCAAAATATTAAATAATTGCATTTCTGGCGAAATGAAATTTTATTTAAGTAATTTATTACTACTTTTTTGCATGCTTAGCAGTCTTTCAGAGGTAATTTAACTAAATTTTTTAACTTAATTTAAGGAAAAAGTTGCTTAAACCTCACTTACATTCCAGACTGAACAATCGACATATGACGTTACAAATGAACGTTTCGAACATTACCCAGGTCTCAGGGAGACCATCTTCTCTTTAGCTGATATGAAAGTTATCGGACGTCAACGTTACATTAATGGTACTTTGAAAATCGGCGAAGACATGGCTAGTGATAAATTTAAATTTCAAATAGAACTTTACTCTGCGCCCAATGGTGATGATCAATACAAACTTTTACCCATGGGTATACCACGCTCGACTATTTGTGAAGGTATCAAAACATATTTTGCACAAATTTTACAACCTTCACTCATACAAGGTGAAAACACAAACTTTCCTTATGTGCCCGAAGAGGGTTTGTGTCCCATACCGAAGGGTGAATATTTTATGAAGAATTTAATCTTTGATACTGAAACCTGGCCAAATCATATACCGAGGGGTCTGCTGAAGGCGAAGATGTCAATTTTCAAGAACGAGGTCAATGTTGGTGCTGCTGCGTTGGTGATGCGTGTAGAGGATCGTGAGTGAAGGAAAGGAAAGTGTTTAAAATTATAATTAAAATTGTGAGCGTTGACATTGAGTTCAAAATAAAAAATCTCAATGAAAATGCTTTTCGAATCTCTTTTATCTTTGTTGTAGAAACTATTATTTATGAGGTTTACAAATAAACAGGTATCCCTTGATTAAATATCCTTATGTTGTGCAAGGAAAGGGTTTTGAAAACATGCTTGGATATCAAGGATATAGAATACATTAAAAAGTTGTGAAATGGCGTATCCCTTTAATTTATTGCTTAAAAATATAACTTCTATTTATGGCTCGCAAAGCATTACTTTCGTGATTAAAACTTTTATTTGGTACTATATTTTATTCTATTTCATTTTATTTAAATAAATTTAATTTAATTTTATTTTAATTCGTTTTATTAATGTAATTTTTTATTTAATTTTGTTATATTTTTTATTATTATTTTAAATTTTATTTTATTTAATTTCATTTCACTTCATTTTACATCATTTAATTTAATTTTATTTTATATTTCAAATTTTATGTTATTTCATTTTATTTTGATTAATCTTTATTTTATCTAAATTTATTTTATTTATTATTTATTTATTTTGTTTCATTTTCATTTCGTTTTATATTTTTATTCCTAATTTATTAAATATTATGTTATTTTACTTTGATTACGATAATAAAATCAACTTTTTTTTATTTTTTTATTTTTTGTTTTATTTTACATTATTTTGTTTTATTTTTATTTTATCTTTTCACTATATTTTATTTTATTTTATTTATTTTAATTTTATTTTATTTATTTTTATTTTATTTTATTTTATTTTATTTTATTTTAATTTATTTTATTTTATTTTATTTTATTTTAATTTATTTTATTTTATTTTATTTTATTTCATTATTTTATTTTATTTTATTTTATTTAATTTTATTTTATTTATTTTTATTTTATTTTATTTTATTTTATTTTATTTTAATTTATTTTATTTTATTTTATTTTATTTTATTTTATTTTATTTTATTTTATTTTATTTTATTTTATTTTATTTTATTTTATTTTATTTTATTTTATTTTATTTTATTTTATTTTATTTTATTTTATTTTATTTTATTTTATTTTATTTTATTTTACTTTATTTTATTTTATTTTATTTTTTTTTATTTCATTTTATTTTATTTTATTTTATTTTATTTTATTTTATTTTATTTTAATTTATTTTATTTTATTTTATTTTTTTTTAATTTATTTTATTTTATTTTATTTTGTTTTATTTTATTTTATTTCATTTCGTTTTATTTTATTCTATTTTATTTTATTTTATTTTATTTTCTTTAATTTAATTTAATTATATTTTTTTTATTTTAATTTATATTAAGTTATTTTATTTCATTTCATTTTATTTTATTTGTGTTGTTTTTTTATTTTATTTATTTAGTTTTGTTATTTTATTTTGTTTTTATTTATTTTAATTTAATTTAATTTTATTTTATTTTTATTACTTATTTTTTTTAATTTTGTTTTGTTTTATTTTATTTTATTTGTTATTTTTATTTTATTTTTCTGACTTACTTTTATTTTATTGTGTTTTTTCATTTTATTTTATATTAAATAATTTTTTTTTATTAATATTTTATTTTTTTCATTATTTTTATTTTATTTTATTTTATTTTGTTTTTAATTTATTTCATTTCTTTTTATTTTATTTTGCTTTATTTTAGTTTATATGTTTATTTTTATTTCATTTATTTTGTTCTATTTCATTTAATTTAATTTAATTTTAATAAATTTTATTTCAGTTATTTTATTTTTTTAATTTTCCTATTTTTGTATTTTATTTTAGTTTTTTCTTTTATTTCATACCATTTCCAGTTTTTTTTTTTACACAAATTTTTTAAAGTAATTAAAATTCATACATTAGGTGAAACCATGTTCTCATATTATCAGCGATCTGTAAGATGTTTGACCGGAAATTGTAAAAGCTATATATTTAACATGGACTTAGCCACACGCAGATTTATTAGTTTATATTTCGAGCTATTTTATACCTCTCAGCATGAAATTCTGTAAAATTGCCATTGGTCTGATAGCAGTTTGCATGCTGTCCGGATTTGCGCGAGTAAATATTAATAAAAACTCTCCAAACTTTCTTTTTACATTTCCTAAACTTTACTTTCTTTCCTCAGACTGAGCAACCCTACATTGTGAAAAATGAAGGCTGGGAATATTTCAACGGTCTCTTTGAAACCACATTTCATTTGGGTGAAATGAAAATTATCGGTCGCCAACGTTACATCAATGGCACAATAAAATTCTCCGAAGTTATGGCTAGCGATCATTTCTCGTTTCAAATAGAATTATATTCCTGTCCGCAAGGCGAGAAGAACTTCAAACTCCTGCCAATGGGGGTACCACGCACACCCATCTGTGAGGGTCTCAAGGAATTATTTCCGAAAGTGCTGCAAGCATCATTTATTGAAGGTGAAAATACGAATTTCCCATTTGTGCCCAATGAGGGTTTGTGTCCCATACCGAAGGGTGAATATTATATAAAGAATTTAGAATTCGATACGGACTCTTGGCCAAATCACATAATACGTGGTTTGCTGAAAGCGAAATTAACTTTCTTCAAGGATGCCATAAATGTTGGTGGTGGTGCACTTTTGATGCGTGTCGAAGATCGTGAATAAGAAGTGTGTGGAAGAATGAGAGTGAGGGTGAAGAGGTTTTTTAATTTGTTTAAAAAATCACATCAAGTGTATTTAATAGAGAAAATTGTCTAGAGAAATCAGTTTTTTTTCCAATTTGAATGTTATTTAATAATAAAATTATAGGATTTCGATTTTTATGGTCTTTCTACTATATTCATATAATGAACTTGCTCTCTCTCCCTCTCTCTCCCTCTCTTTAATAGTATTCAAATACTTTAATACTTTATACTATACAACAACAACTCCAAAAATTCTTCCTGTCAAATACACAAAAACACTATTTGCTCTCAGTCACTCAGTCTTCAGTCGCTTAAGGAGAGTTTGATTTTTTTCTTGGTGAATTGCCTGTCAAAGTGTGCTGAAGTGACGTTGAATTCATTGTTAGCGCTTGAATGAGCAAATGTTTATACGAGTACTTGTATATATATTGTATATGTAAAAATAAATAATAACAAACTATTGGCATTTAATACGTATAGAAAAATCATTTTCTTAAGTACCAACTGTGAAAGCTGCTAGCCAAATAGTGTGAAGGGAGAGCTTTCATGCTTGAATATGTAATGTATTTCTTTCCTGAAATTCCTCGCTTTGCTATATGTTTAAGTAAATATTTACTTACATATATATTCTTATACATGTTTACTCCTATATATACATATATATGCATACACAACTTCCATGTAGTGTATACAAATTTGTATATATTTCGTTGTATAAGCTTATTGCAAGTCTATTTGCACTTCAGCTTTTGCTATTGTTTGCATCATCAAGTGATTTTACTTGACGTCATGGAAATCGACAAGCCAACTAAATCGTTGACATACTTACTTAGTCAAATTCAAAAGAGAGATGTGGAATACAGATGTACATACTATGTCTAATACGCTTTAAGAACTTAAAGCTTTAAGCTTACATTTGTTTCCGCTGGCAGAAGTTCATAATTTTAAGTTAAGTAGATGATAAATTTGTGCTAAGAAGATAAATTTCTTTATTGGAAAACTTCATTTTGAAACAGTTGAAATAAAAAACGGTTTATAATTTTATTGTATTTACTCACTATTAAGTTGAAAGCTTCTGTTTTAAGCTGAATTGAGGGTGTAAGCTTTTACTTGGTGTTTTTTTAAGGTTCCGTCCCAAATTTGGAATATGTATTTTTAGTTCCATTAAAGGTGAAAGCTTTTATTATTGATGAAAGTCAAGTGCTAAAAAGCTAAAAATCGATTTTTACAAAAAAGCTTTCTTAAAGATTTCAGAAAAGCTTAACCATTTTAAGGAAAATCTTTCAGAATATTTGTTAAATTTCTCTATTGCTATCAAAGCACTTAATGTTTAATAAGAAAATGTTGTTCGGTTGTTCTCAATCGATTATATTTATTCTGTTAAATTTGAAGTAAATATATTAAAAGCTGTAATTCTTAGAGCTCTCGGAACTAAAATATACTATAATATGCTATTGAGCTTTGAAATCGCAACTTCAATTATGCACGCTTTCTCAAAAACGTTTGAGCTTTTTTTTTTTAAATTAGAAAGCTTTTAGCTTTTAGAGTTTTTTCAAACACTTTTTCAGCTTTTGCGAGCAAAGTTATCTTTTTTAAAGGAATTCAGAATTTTGTAAAAAAAATGTAAGCCTTTTATGCATTTTCCAATATCACATTTATTTATTTTCTTCAAATTTCTACTTAAATGAAATAAATAAATAAACTTATATTATATGTTACAACTCATTTTTTATTTTAGCACTAATGTGATGAAATCGCAACTTTAGTTATTTCAACTTTCGAAAACTTTTGAGCTTTTTCCACAAATCGTAAAGCTCTTTTGAGCTTTATCATAAAAATTTTAAAGCTTTTTGACGAACTCTTTAAGCGTCTTGAGCTTTTTCAAAATGTTTTTTATGTTTTTGAGCATTTGTTATCAAAGCTATCTTTTCTGGCTTTTAGAAGGAATTCACAATTTGGTAAAAAAAAAAATTAAAGCCTTTTACGCATTTTCCATGCTAAAATACCCCAACCTCGCAGTTGAACACACACCTTTTCCGCATTTATTTATTTTCTTGGTTTGTTTTTTTTACAAAAATTTTTATCTATTCACTTTATGACCACTTTGGTGAAATCCTTTTACAACTACTGCACAGCTACTTAAATAAAATAAATAAATAAACTTATGCGATATGTTACAACTCATTTTTTATTTTATTTCAAGTAATATAACTCTACATCCCAGCACTAATGTGATGACATGATTAATGGCCGAGGAGATTTACGATTATTGTTGACCATTAACAAATGCATTAAAATGACTCAATTAAGTTGAATTGATTGAAGTGGCTGTAATAAACACAAACAAACATATATAAATTTTCCTCTTACACACACACAGTTACAAAAGAAAATTAGCTGCTACTGAGTGGCAGAAAATGGCAGAATGCCGCCGTGCAACTGTCACAATGATGACAGATCATGCACTAAAGTACGATGAATATGCAATGCAACAAGCATATGTGCATACATACATATAGGCATACATACATACATAGATATGTACATATGTATGTACATGCTTGCGTACATACTTACCCACATGTACGGGAATTATTCATATCGATCAACCTATATACCTACCTACGTGTACATGGAAAGGAATTTTAGTGCCCAAACACACACAAGAAAGAAACAAAGTGTTGCCCTTTAATTACAACTCATCAACATTTTTACAGTCCTATAAAAAAAAAATTCTTTTAATTTTAGTATTTTTCTCCTTTCATTATTATTTTGTTGCATCAAATTGTGTGAGACATTAAAAATGTCAATAAAGTAATGGCATGATTTGTTTTTCCTCTTTATCTTTGCACTCGTATGTGTGTATATAAAGCGAAAATATAATAAAAATGCGGTAAGCTTTTAAATTAAATTTTATTTCAGTTGCAGCAATATTATATTGTTGTTACTCAGTGCAGTTCAGTTTGTGCTCTTTGTTGGAGGAAGAAAGTTATCAGTTTTTTTTTTTTTGGTTTTTTCCACTTTTTTCTTTGCGCTTTTTTAAGCTTCCATTAAATGTGCTGTAAGTTAAGGCACTACACTTTTAATTATCACTTAAGTGGCAAGTGCTTAAGTGGCAGGTGACCAGTCATAAAACAAACATATGTGTATGTAGTTATGTATAAGTGTTTATATAAAATACTAAAATGTACATATGTATGTATATGGGTTAGGAATGTGGTTAATGCAGGCACCTGCAGCTTGGCTATTTATTGCAGCTTTAAAATTTGTTATCAGAAAGTTTTAGAAATTAAGTAAAAAATCACTTAAAAGAACTCAATATTTTTACAATGAATTGAACTCACAAACAGAGTCTAAAATAGCCTCCCAAAAAGGTTCAGCGGTGTGAAATGCCACGATTTCAGTGACATCCTTACAAAACCGTCCCATTTCTGAAGCGATTGGGGAACGGCGTTGAATCGTGGATCACTCACAGCAACGTCAAATGAAAACGGTCGTGTTCGAAGGGTAGTGAGCGGGCCCACGCCATCTCCAAGCCAGAATTCTTGGCCGGAAGCTGCTCCCCTTAGAATCAAACTCTTATTTCGGTCCTCTACTGTCAGCAATTGGACCATCTGAAGCAAGCAAACGCCCAGAAATGTCCAGCTTTGGCCAACAGGAGGGAATTTGTGTTTCATCAGCAGACCACACAGATCGCCAGAAGCTCCAATAACTTAGTTGGGAGGTTCTTACTAGACCTTAGATATATATACATATATATTTTGCTTAAATTAAGGTTAAGTTTTTGAAATTCTTGGTTGATTTTTTGATTTAACAAGCTGATACACAAAGGAAACTGTGTGTTTTTTTTCATATATAAACATTGATATTCTGGGAATGATCTTCAATATGTATTTAAAAAAAAATCTTATAAAAATTTATTATGTGAAATTATAATTAAAATTTTTATTAATATTTTTTTAAATATCTTTACCTATAAAAGTTTTTCTTTGAAGCTCAATTCGTTGTTAGAATTCTTCTGAATTTTGGAAAAAGTATTAATATAAATTTTGGGAGTCTACTTTTAATAAACAAAATAAAATATTAATATGGAATATACATATACACGTATTATTAAAAACTACTCACATTTATTCAACTCAATTTCTCAGACTACAGTGAAGGATCATTCCTTTTAGTCTTAAATTAGTTAAATTTGTGCGACGAAAATGATTCGGTCTTACCTGCAAAAAAAGAAAGAAAAAATAATCAATAATTAAAGTACATATTTTGTGCTGTACCTATTTATATTAAGATCATAGTTATACTCAATTTTGAATTTTTGGTTATTTTTTTACAGATATAACAACCTAATTATGATAGGATTTAATATAGGTATATGCTTAAAAAAATTATTTAAAGACTCTTACACACTATTGTTTAATTTTTTTTTATTTTTATTCTTTTTTATTTTTATTTATTGACTTTCTCTGTCTGGTGTATTCTCTGTATAATATTTCTTGTTTTAAATCAAAGTTTTCCTTCATAGTTTAACTTCATTCAGTAAACATACTCACCGAGTGCATGCGTCATTTTCTAGCTACGCCTGCTCATCAGCAACAAAGTTGTGCAACAAAGTTGTGCAACAATTTGTTTGCAGTTTTCCATTTTTCTTTTTGCACAAAATTAAAATTTCTGCATCAGACATGGGTAAACAGCGAAAATAATAATGCACATTAAAAACAACAACAAACGCCTTAGTGAAGCGTTACAATAACAACAACAGCAATGACATAAAGATAGTTAAATAAACTGTTAATCTTCAACCAGTCAACTGACTATGAAATCCGTTGATTGGTGTGGTTTGTGACGGTGGCATATGAGTACATTTATAATTACATATGTGCGCATGTAGTTTGTACATACATATGTACATATGTAAGGTATCTACTAACAGTCATCAAGCGTTGGGGCGACCACCTATGGTGTTGCAACAACAGTGCGAGCGCGAGGTAGCTCTGGAGCTCAGAGCTGAAAATAGCGCAGCATACTTGACTGAACGTAAGGTATAAACTATTGTTGTTGTTATTTTGGTGCTGGCTTTTATTACTTTAATCAACGTATCCAACAAAAACAACTACTTCTAATATGACTAGCGCGGCGAATCAAAATGATATCTGATTGTTAATGATGACCTTGAATATGAATACATACTTATATATGTATATGTTATTCACAAATATTATACAACAAAAATCTGGCAAAACAACACTAATGAATTGCAATGCTTTCGGATAAAGAATTACTTAATTTTAATTTCAATTTTAATTTTAATTTTAATTTTAATTTTAGTTTTAATTTTAATTTTAATTTTAATTTTAATTTTAATTTTAATTTTAATTTTAATTTTAATTTTAATTTTAATTTTAATTTTAATTTTAATTTTAATTTTAATTTTAATTTTAATTTTAATTTTAATTTTAATTTTAATTTTAATTTTAATTTTAATTTTAATTTTAATTTTAATTTTAATTTTAATTTTAATTTTAATTTTAATTTTAATTTTAATTTTAATTTTAATTTTAATTTTAATTTTAATTTTAATTTTAATTTTAATTTTAATTTTAATTTTAATTTTAATTTTAATTTTAATTTTAATTTTAATTTTAATTTTAATTTTAATTTTAATTTTAATTTTAATTTTAATTTTAATTTTAATTTTAATTTTAATTTTAATTTTAATTTTAATTTTAATTTTAATTTTAATTTTAATTTTAATTTTAATTTTAATTTTAATTTTAATTTTAATTTTAATTTTAATTTTAATTTTAATTTTAATTTTAATTTTAATTTTAATTTTAATTTTAATTTTAATTTTAATTTTAATTTTAATTTTAATTTTAATTTTAATTTTAATTTTAATTTTAATTTTAATTTTAATTTTAATTTTAATTTTAATTTTAATTTTAATTTTAATTTTAATTTTAATTTTAATTTTAATTTTAATTTTAATTTTAATTTTAATTTTAATTTTAATTTTAATTTTAATTTTAATTTTAATTTTAATTTTAATTTTAATTTTAATTTTAATTTTAATTTTAATTTTAATTTTAATTTTAATTTTAATTTTAATTTTAATTTTAATTTTAATTTTAATTTTAATTTTAATTTTAATTTTAATTTTAATTTTAATTTTAATTTTAATTTTAATTTTAATTTTAATTTTAATTTTAATTTTAATTTTAATTTTAATTTTAATTTTAATTTTAATTTTAATTTTAATTTTAATTTTAATTTTAATTTTAATTTTAATTTTAATTTTAATTTTAATTTTAATTTTAATTTTAATTTTAATTTTAATTTTAATTTTAATTTTAATTTTAATTTTAATTTTAATTTTAATTTTAATTTTAATTTTAATTTTAATTTTAATTTTAATTTTAATTTTAATTTTAATTTTAATTTTAATTTTAATTTTAATTTTAATTTTAATTTTAATTTTAATTTTAATTTTAATTTTAATTTTAATTTTAATTTTAATTTTAATTTTAATTTTAATTTTAATTTTAATTTTAATTTTAATTTTAATTTTAATTTTAATTTTAATTTTAATTTTAATTTTAATTTTAATTTTAATTTTAATTTTAATTTTAATTTTAATTTTAATTTTAATTTTAATTTTAATTTTAATTTTAATTTTAATTTTAATTTTAATTTTAATTTTAATTTTAATTTTAATTTTAATTTTAATTTTAATTTTAATTTTCATTTTAATTTTAATTTTAATTTTTATTTTCATTTTCATTTTTTATATTTATTGTTGTTATTGGGTTTCGTGATTTTTTTTAGCTTTTTTCTTAATGTTCCTAACCATTACATTGTGGGTGGTTTAATTATACACTAATGTTCCGCAAATGTGCTTGACACCGTCATTGTTTAACGACAACTTTAACCCATTGCACACGCAAGGGGTTTCCAAGGCACATACGTATATGTATGTACATATGTATATTTGTGTATCAGAAAACAATGTTTTGAGCCCAATGTGTGCCACATGCTGAGCTGCTGCGCAACAAAGCAACAAACAATCTAGCATTTGCAACAACAATAATGATATTAACTAGAACAACAACAACAACAACTGCTCACACCCTTTTCAGAAAGCGCAATGCTCCATATGCATACATACACACATGTTACATACTCGCATACTTCACAGGGTCAGACATGCGCGGGTGTAATTACGACGTTCCTTGCATTGAAATATACATGTGTACATACCTACATACGTACATATGTAGATATGTAAAAATTAAAGGAAAAAGTATGTAAGCTCATGTCTGTGGCAACACTGAGCTGTTTGACTTTCGGTTGTTGCGAAAAATTTTGTTAATTTAGTTAAAGCTTGACGTAGCGGCGTTGTTTTTGTAGCAATAACATTATATATAATATAATATAATAGTTTTTTCGGCTTTTATTTTTGCATGTGTAATTTTCTTATTACATTTGTTGTGGTTTTCATAATGTTGTGGCTTTATTGTTGTTGTATCGTTGTTTAGTTCCACTCTCATTTTTTGATTGTATATTGTTGTTGTTTTTGTTGATATTATTTTTTTTATTTTAATTTTTTTGTTATCTTGTTTTTGTGTTGGCTCCATGCTGTTCTCTTCACTCATTTGCACTTAATTTTTTCCCCCTTGATTGTTGTTGTTGTCGTCTATGTTTCGGTTTCAGTGGTTTCATGTATCTGACATTTAACGCTAAATATTTGTTGTTAATTATCTCTCGAACACCCACTTAACCACACATTATTTACACACATACCCCATACTGTGTGGCCCTTTCGGTGCTCTACTACTCAGTTACAGTAGTCCAGTTTTAAAGTATTGCACGACCGCAGCGATAGCTAAAGTGGTTTTTGAATAAGGCTAAATTTTTTTTTTAATTTTTAGTTTATAAATTTTTTACATATATTTTTTTTTTGTGATTCATTTCAGATGTAGTGTAGCAAAATTTGGAACACATTTCTATAAGGATGTTAAAGGTGAGATGAAGTTGAGATCTTAGAAAGAGGAAAAAGTAGTTGTAAAAATCTTTAAGTTATGAGAATGTTTTGAGTGAGGTTTTCTGAAATTTTCATAAAGAATATTATTTCTGTTTATTTCTGAATTTATTCCAATAATATAACTTTTCAACTAGTACCTTTAGTGAACTGAACTAATTTTCTATAGAACCATGAAACCCTTTTTGGCTGGTTGGAAACTGGTTTAAAAACGATCTTGAACTTGAAAACGGTCTCACCTATTGAGGACATGAAAAGTCTCATTTTACACTGAGCCATTTTTTTATTCTTTTGTGTCTCCATTATGACTGAAATCGGAATATTTCTGGATGTCTGGGTAGCAGAAGAATCAACAAGAAGATATTTTGACTCCGTATATATGGCTGTTGGCGCCCAACTCATGCTCAACTAAAGGGAAGTAAAAGTAGTAGCATGTGCAGATCATCTCGTGCTGTTTCTATCTGTATTCGGTCAGAGTATGGAGAGAGCCTTACGAAGAACGAAATCGGACGATATCTTTACAAGGTTAGATTTCAATACTGGGGATAAGGTTCCCCCGTTTGTAGGAACAAAACATCAAGACGCACACCTCATATCACCTCGACCCGATTATCACTTCATTGGTTACACGGTCCCATGAGGGAATCCTAAAATTGTCCTAGTGCCCAAATATTGAATCAGCGACTGAAACCCTGAATCTAATACTACAGTTTTGGCTATTAGCAAAATAACACAATATTCCGTTTTATTTATCACTTTCAAGCTCAAATGAACACTTTATCGATCCACTGCTATTTAACCACTCGATTCGCGTGTATAAGTATGTGTTGTGTACATAATCGGTGATGAGCTTGACGCTGTACGTTGTTCGGGCTGCGGCTTGTAAGTGAGGTGATGCTGTTATTTTTGTTTTCTTTTTTTTGTTTGAATTTAATTAAAACATTGGCAATCATTGCAAAAACCGCACAACCACATAAACATATACACATTATTAACAATAACAGTAATTACAACAAAATCAACAACGTCTATGCATTACTTGAAAGTAGAGCAACCAAAATCAATGTCATAAGTGCAATTTTAACGCGTTTAATATAACCGAAAATAGATTTTAACGGTGTAGTGGCGTGCAGTGGGTGTGTGGGGTGTGTGTGTTGATAGCGAAAAGAGTGTGTGGGAAGAGATGAATTACATTAAAGACGGTACATGCTGTGAGCTTTTGTGTGATAAGTATCAGGTAATGAGTGATATTTAATAATTACTTTGTTTAAAGCAGCAAAGGAGTGCTTTTTGGCTGGGCTAAGCTGAGTTAAAAAAATTAAATTAAATTAAATAAAACAAATAAATAAAAATAAAAACAAATAAGAAAGAAATAACATAATAAAGTAAATTAAAAAAAAAATATATATATTACATAAAATACAAATAAAAAAAATTAAATGAAATAAAATTAAATAAAATAAAATAAAAAGGAAAACAAAATAAAATATAATATAATAAAATATAATAAAAAAAACTAAATTACATAAGATAAAAAAAAATAAATTAAATGAAATAAAATAAAATAAAATAAAATAAAATAAAATAAAATAAAATAAAATAAAATAAAATAAAATAAAATAAAATAAAATAAAATAAAATAAAATAAAATAAAATAAAATAAAATAAAATAAAATAAAATAAAATAAAATAAAATAAAATAAAATAAAATAAAATAAAATAAAATAAAATAAAATAAAATAAAATAAAATAAAATAAAAAATAAAATAAAATAAAATAAAATAAAATAAAATAAAATGAAATAAAATAAAATGAAATAAAATAAAATAAAATAAAAAAAAACTAAAATAAAAATAAAACAAACTAATGTGAAGTAAAACAAAACAAAATTAAATTAAACTTATCGAAATAAAATAAAATTAAATTAAAAAAAAATAAAATAAAAAGATGAAATAAAAATTATTAAGTAAAATAAATAAAATAAAATAAAATAAAATAAAATAAAATAAAATAAAATAAAATAAAATAAAATAAAATAAAATAAAATAAAATAAAATAAAATAAAATAAAATAAAATAAAATAAAATAAAATAAAATAAAAAAAAAATAACATAAAATAAAATAAAATAAATAAAATAAAATAAAAAAAAAAATAAAATAATATAAAATAAAATAAAATAAAATAAAATAAAATAAAATAAAATAAATAAAACAAACTAAAATACGTAAAGTAAAATAAAAAATTAATTAAATAAAATAAATAAATTAAAAAAATAAATTAAAAAAAATTTAATTATTATTTCATTTATAGCAATATAAAAAAACATAAAATAAAATAAAATTAAACTTTTTAAAAAATAAAATGAAATTAAATTTATTGGAAAAAAATTAAAAAAAAAAATGAAATAAAGAAAATTTAATTAAAATAAATTAGTTGAAAAAAGTTCTTAAATTACAACAAATAATGAATAAAATATAAAACATAAAATAAAATAAATTAAAAAAAATTAATTATAATAAATTAAAATAAAATAAAATTGATTTTAAATGAAATAAAATAAAGTAGCATATACTAAATTATTATTAAATTATATAAAAAAAATTAAGTATAATAAAATAATATAATATAAAATAAAATGAAACAAGATAATAAAAAACATTAAATTAAAAAAAAAATCAAATTAAAATGAAATAAATTAAAACAAATACAAATAAAATAATAATTATATTAAAAAAGGAAATATTAATATAAAAAAATTGAATTTATAAAAAAATGGCTGGCAATAAAGTATGTCTAAGCATACAATGTTGGAAAATGTTGAAAAAAGAAACAAAAAATGACACAAAAATAAAATATTAATTCTATTAAAAAAGGAAATATTAATAAAAAATATTTAAATTGAAAAAAAATGGCTGGCAATAAAGTATGTCTAAGCATACAATGTTGGAAAAAACTTAAAGTTTGATTAAAATAGAATATTGCTGAAGATAAAATGTTGCTAAACTTAAAAAGTTGCTAAGCATAAAATGTTGCTAAACTTAAAAAGTTGCCTAACATAAAATGTTAAAAAATGCTGTAAAGCGAAAGAGATGCTAATAAAAATTATA
This sequence comes from Ceratitis rosa, assembly GCA_037013455.1. Classification (NCBI taxonomy): domain Eukaryota; kingdom Metazoa; phylum Arthropoda; class Insecta; order Diptera; family Tephritidae; genus Ceratitis; species Ceratitis rosa. Next base: position 12,905,786 of record JAWMAG010000013.1, on the reverse strand, counting down.
AATAAAGCGCCTTAAAGCACGCGGTCAAACTTAATTATGCGTTTACATATGTACGAGCACCATCCATAAGTATTGACGAGGTCCCAATTTATGGTTCCTACAAGTGTAGAAACATACATATCTGTATATACAAACAACAATATATTTAAACCTCCAAACCAAATCAAACAAATTGAACGACCGCCCGTAGCAAAAAGAAAAGAAAAGAAATTATGATTGACTTTTATACAAATATATGGACAAATTAATGAATCTACATACAAACAACTCATAAATAAAATACACATTTCACTTTGCTTACCAGAAGTTAAAATCATTATATTATGCTATAGTAAATGGTCTATACATATGTATATAAATATGTATGAGCAACAAAATTTGACTACATATAAATGTTATAGCCAAGGAAATATGTTTATACAATACATACATATTTTTATGAATATGTATGCCAGCAGTAAAAATGCTCAAAACGCTTCTTCGAAAGTCGAAAAATACTAAATTAATAAATAAATGAGGTTTCAGCTATGAAATCCCAAAAGCGGATAGCATACTAAAATGAAAGAAGCAGACAAAAAGAATGGCAGAAAAACAAATATAATACAAAAGCCACGCAGCTGCAGACTGTATTGTGAGTAAACAACAAAAATAAATTCTTTACCAAAATACAAAAGGCAATAAGCACAATAGTTTTCACATATTAGTATATGTTAAGCAAAGCTACCAGCAAATCACGCTGAGAATTTTTCACTGCCGCTTTTAGCAGTAGTAGCTATGGTAGACTTACTATTTTCTTTTTGGTTCTTACTTGCCACAATAGCCTACTGACTAAATAAGCTATTGAATATTTTCCTAACAAAATTTTACCCAAAGCGTTAGACGACAGAAGAACACAACAACAAAAAAAAACAGCCTTCTTAATATCCAACTGCTCTCGGTGAAGTGTATAAGCCACAAGCACAGCTGGGCTGTAATTCCTCTTCTTCGTTTTGTTTTTTTTTTTTTTTGGCAAACCCGTTAAGCTAAACGATAGTCAAAATCTTCGATTGCCAGAAGCTCAATAGCAAAGCGGCAAGCAATACAAGTGGCTACCAGCAGTCACTGCGGCAGCTGCCAAAATGACTCCCCATGGTCTGTGTGTTTGTGGGTTTCGCAGTGATTTTTGGTCGATTTTTTGCCTTTTCTCGTTTTCTTGCAAAACTCTAACAGCTGCTAATCGCTGACGGCTGAATGACTTCAAAGTCATAATGCCTATTCGAGAAGGCGATAGAGAGGGGGAGGGGGGGAGAGAGTAAGAATATTTATTGAAGAATATTCAGTTAAGAATATTCAACAAAGTGAAGCGTAAAAGTATTATGTTGTACAAGAACGAGCGTACATATGTAGGCAAGTCATTAAGAGAATTTTTTTTTTCATCTACGCGCAAAGCGGCTTCTAATGAATATTAGTTATATACACGTATGAGTAAATTGCTTGAAACCTAAATACATATATTCATATATAAATTAATATCCATAATAATAATACTTAAGTCAATGAGTCATTTATCTAATATCTACATTCATTTGGGGTCAACCGAGCCAAGGCAAGTCAAAGTCTTCTGCTTCTTTGCTTTAACAATTAGCATAGATGGGAAGAGCAAAGCTTGAGAGGCAGTTTTGGTTTATTTGTGCACTGAAGTAAATAAAGTATTAAGAAATATAAGCAAATGGAGTAACATACATATTGATCTCGATGAAAATTGGCAACATTGTTTTGATTTTTTCTTAAAATTTCCAAAATTAGGCCTTGTTTATTTGACAGCAAATAATATAAACAATTAATTAAGCACTTAAGCAATTTATTAAGAAATTTGGCAACGTTGTAAAAGTTTTTCACTACGAATGTCATGCGGATCATTCACTTCGAAGGATCTCAAATTGAATAGCTTCCCATGGAAGTCATCACATCAAATAAAAATTAATTTTTAGGGGTGAAAATTTTTGTGAAGAAAATAGGCAACGTTGCAATTTTTTCTTCAAAAATGCTGGCCTAATGTTACAAGCTGGCCTGATAATATGACGCTAAAGTAAATATTTCTCATTAGGAAAAATTGGCAATGCTGCTTTATTTAAAAATGCAAAAATAAAATAAAATTTACTAAATAAGAAAACTGGCGATTACTTAAGGAAAAGTCAAAAATGCTGTAAAAATTTCTTTACAGATATATTGCTATAAAACTGCGAGAGAGGAGATAACAAACACTACAATGCTTCTCCTTAAAAAAATCAAAAAAGCTGCTGAAAAAATGAAAATTGACAACGTTGCTGTAAAAAAATAAAGAAAAAATCGAAATAACAATTCAATGGTCTTAGCATTTTTCATAGAGAAATCTGGCAACGTCGATTTATAAAAAATTAAAGCACAAAATTGCCCATGCTGTGAATATTTCTCATAGAGGAAATTTGGCAACATTGCAGTAAAAACACTAAAGATAAAAATCTTCTATGTTGTTGTTATTTCTGAAAAGAAAATTTGGCAACGTTGTATTGTATTGATTTTCGTGATTTAGTGGATATTAAGCGAATTTCACAAAATAAAATCGAACAAAACTGCACTGAAAAGAGTTTTAAAAATAAAACTACCGAGATGTTTCTTTAATGAAAGGAAACTTAATAATTACTGGCTTCCAAATGAAAATAGAAGGCTGCAGTTTTCAAGTTTTTCAAGGAAAATTGGCAACAGTGTAGGATGCATTGTTATGAACGAAAATTCTTCATAATCTAATTGGAACTCGTGTAATGTTTTTTCATTAATTTAGTTTTCCGCTTTTATAAATTTTTCCCAATATTTTTATTCGTTATCCATTGGATTTGGTTACCATTTCGTTATCCTTTGACATTAGTTTTTCTTTCTTTTTGCCTTTTCTCAAGATCTTTCGTTTTATTTATTCACATAAATCACTAGTCCAAATTGAAGTTTAAGTAATTACTATTTTAAGTTATCTCAATCTACCACTATTTTTTTTCTTCTCAATACGGCAAATAAAGCAATTTTAATAAGCCAATCACTATCCTCACAATGCACATATAATACATAATATCATATGAATATATGTATATATATTCCTTCACGATGCTTTCAAATTACTCATGCACATTATAGTTAATAAGATTAGTGTAGACACAGTGAACTGTTTTGAAAAAAACTGTTACTCTGACATAAAATTTGTCAAGGCGAAAAAATGTTAGGCCATAAAAAGCACTTTTTTCCATGCAAATGTATTTTATACGTTGTGCCATAAAAAATGTTAAGCCATTAAAAATGGTATTCCATCATGTCATTTAAAATAATAAGGCGGTGAAACTAACAAGGCATAAAAATGGCATGCCATTTAAAATGTTAAGCCATGAAATTTTTATGACACTAAAATCGAGTAAACTATATGATTTCAGCATTCAAATATTTTTGAAAAAATAAAATCTTTTATAATAATTCTTTGACACTGTAGCACTTTCTTTCACTATCCTTTAACATTTTTTCTACTATACAGCTAGTTTTATTTCTGCCAACTCCATATCAGCATGCTGACCATCTCTTAATCACTCTGCGTACTGTTCATTCATCCACATCATCAATTTCCTCGCCTCAAGTACGCGAGCGTAAAGAAATCTGCGTTGCCATCAAAACTATCCAACGAACGAGCAACCAACTATCAAAGCATGCGGCCAGCAGACCAACAAACATATTCAAGCATCTTTCTACTCTTCATTGTAGCAATTGTCCAAAAAACCAAAAGCCCAACTCCATCTAACTACTCGTACATATCTAACCAAGCGTGCAGTGAGACGGCGACGACGACGCAATGCTGCTAGCTGCTTTTGCTTTACCGCTACTCAATTCAATCCGAGTTATTGCAGCAGCGATTTAGACATTCGATTACAGTTCATGGGCGAATGAATTTTGGTTTGGAAAAGTAGGTATAAAAAGAGGATAGAAAAAGAAAAAATAAATAAATAAATATATAAGGCGAAAACTGATTATGCTTGCTGTGGTTCAGTTTGGATAACTATGTGCACGTGTGTGTGTGTGTGTGTGTGTGTGAGTTCTTATCAGATGCACAACTGTGCGCGCAGTCTTCAAAGTACTATATACGTATGTACGAGTTACTAGTAGCGATTTGATACGCTGACCGAGGCAGCCTTTTAACTACGTACTGAAAGCTGGTGGTATTGGTAATGGATGTGGGTTCGTGCAGAAGCGTCGGCAGTGTAAGAGTATAGTAGCCGTTAGTGACCTTTGTGGTAGCCAAAAAAATGCGCGCTTGCTACCGCGCCTTTCGGTGCTTTCGTCTAAGAAGCATGCCACCGACTTTCAGACCCATTTAGTGTTTACTACTGTTCACCATACTATTCACTTATTTTGCTAAAACTCTGCTGAAGCCGTTGCTTTGTCTCTTCAACTACTTTAGGTATATCTCCTCCCTTCTGCACCCTCTCAACAAAAACCCATTTCCTTTGAAGGCTTCATATTAAAAATGAATAAAAGCTGAATTTTAAAAGATATCTATGCTTGCGATAAAAAAATGGCAAGAAATGTTGGCAAAATAAAATATCTGCAATAAAAAATAACAACAACATGCAACATTGTTTACAGCAAGAAACAACCTTCACCACTGCAACCTCTCCTTCAAATGCCAAGTTCACTCACTCTCCCTCTCTCCTGCTGCTGCTGCAACCGAATTTAATGGTTTTCATAGATTTCAATAATAGATTTGAAGTTCGAGTTCGAGCTCAGAAGACCATTAAATTGTTTTTCACTTCTTTTTCCTTACTACGCTTCCTTTACTTTTTTTCTTTTTTGAATTTTCTTGCTTTTTCTTATTGCAGTATTTCCTTAAATAGACACACCCTCGAGTAGTATTGTGATTTAGATTTTCTTTTTCTTTAGGGATTTGATATTTGTAGCATGTTGTTTTGGCATATTGAACTCTGCCCGCTCATCATTGGCGTTTTTTTCTCGAAATCTATTAGCAGTTAACAGTGATTTTTTTTTACACGCAAAGAGAGAGAGAGAGAGGTTTTATAGGTGAGAGAGCTTTAAGAATACAAAGCAGCATTCCATAAGTTACCACTACAACTTAATCCAACCTAACCCAACCTAACAGACGATTTGGCTTTATCTGCACATTTAAACGGAATGAAAGCTGAAAAAAGCTTCGCAGAGCTTTCATAAAATCCTCAAAAACGCTTTAATCCAAAATACATCCGGGCCAAAGAAAATAAACTATAAAATAAACTAGTGTTGGATTCTTGTAATCGTAAACGATTGAATCTAAAAATGATTGAAATCTAAAATTCACTGACAATAATCAATATTATGCTCACATAAGTTCCACTACAAACTTGCGCTAAGCTCGACGTTTGTTCACAATTCCTCCCACCCATAAAGTGAATTTTTTTTTATTTTACCTCACCAATCGATTTTCCAACTTTTTCGCCGCCACCGCACACCTCACTACACACTTCTGTGAATTTTCGAGTATTTAAGTACAATGCAATTTGCAATAAATAAAAATTATAGTGACACTCTAAACGAATGAAGCTAATAAGTTGAACAGCAAGTTCAATGATAGCGAGATTGTAAGTTAGAGATATGTTGAGTGTGGAATGGAAAAAGCAAACTAACGTTAAGTAGGTGTGGAGAAATGATACTTTGTTAGACTTGAAAGCTCAGTCAGTGGTAAATGAGTGTATTTATCAAAGTGGCAAACAAACGGATGAAACAGACGGACATACAACTTACTGACGAGAGGCCTGCAAGAAAATAAAGCTACCTTCGGAATAAAGCTTGGGGAAAAACCTTAAGTGAAAGTAAATATGAAAGACTTTCACATTGACATTGGTGATTATTTTATTCACATTTCATAAGAATTCTCAGCCAAGTTATATACTACATCTCATATAGTTGGATGAAACAATAAAAAGATGATGATTAATAAAAAATACTTTTTCCAACTAGAACCTCGTACAGTAGACAATATTTTCCTAGAAGGCCATTGTTGGTCCACTAAAATGTTGAAACGACATTGAAAATGATACCCTTCGCAAGGACAAACGAAGAAGGATATTTTTTATTTCTTTTTTTTTTTTACTAAAATGGAATTAAAGTTGTTAAGAGTGTCAACGCATAAAAGAAAGTGAACGATGAAGATGACGATTAAAAGTTGAAGATAAGAGCGCAGATGGTTAAATGAAAAGTGCGAGGCAATGAAAGTAAAAAAATCAAGACAACTGGAAAAAATGCATTGCAATAAAATGTGTGAAAAACATAAAATAACAAAAGTATTTGAAATAGAAGAAGGAAAGTAAGGAGGAAAGACAATTACATAAGTGTATAATAATGAAAATATAAGTAAGAAAATTTAATATGAAAATAAGAGTGTAAAAGTTTTATTTAAACTGAAATTATATTAACGTATGAAACAGAGAAAAGAGTTTCCATAAAAAATGGAACGAAAAAGTTCAAACAGAAGAAAACAAAAAACAAGGAATCCCTAAGAAAATATAAAAAAACGAAAGAAGAAAAGAAAAGCGTTGTAGAAAAATTAAACAAATTAAAATAAATAAAAACTAAATTAAATAAAAAAAAATAAAAATAAAAAATATTAAATTAATATTATTATTAAAAAATATTAAATTAAAGAAAATACCGACAAGAAAATAATGTAAACAAATTTAAAAGAATTACAAATAAAATTAAATTAAATTAAAAATCTTGAAACAGAATAACATTAAATGAAATAAAAAAAAATCAAATAAAGTGATATAAAATAATTAAAACAGATATTAAACATAACATATCAAATAAAATAAAATAAAGTAAAATGAAATAAAATTAAAATAATTGAAGAAATAAAATAAATAGAATAAACTAAAATAAGACAAAATAAAATTACATTAAATAATATAATATAATTTACAAAACAAAAACAAAATAAAATAAGATAATGTAAAACAAAACGCAATAAAGTAATATAAAATAAAATTAAATTAAATTATATAAATTAAAATAAAATAAAATAAAATAGAATAAAATGAAATAAAATAAAACACAATAATATAAGATGAAATAAAATAAAATAAAATAAAATAAAATAAAATAAAATAAAATCAAATAAAATCAAATCAAATAAAATAAAATAAAAAAAATAAAATAAAATAAAATCAAATAAAATAAAATCAAATAAAATAAAATAAAATAAAATAAAATAAAATAAAATAAAATAAAATAAAATAAAATAAAATAGAAATAAAATAAAATAAAATAAAATAAAGTAAAATAAAAAAAATAAAATAAAATAGAAATAAAATAAAATAAAATAAAATAAAATAAAATAAAATAAAATAAAATTAAATGAAATAAAATAAAATAAAATAAAATAAAAAAATAAAATAAAATAAAATAAAATAAAAAAAATAAAATAAAATAAAATAAAATAAAATAAAATAAAATAAAATAAAATAAAATAAAATAAAATAAAATAAAATAAAATAAAATAAAATAAAATAAAATAAAATAAAATAAAATAAAATAAAATAAAATAAAATAAAATAAAATAAAATAAAATAAAATAAAATAAAATAAAATAAAATAAAATAAAATAAAATCAAATAAAAAAAACTGAAATGAAATATAAAAAATATAGTGAAATAAAATTAAAAATATAAAACAATATAAAGTAAGAAAATAAAATACTAAATTTCAAAGACAAAATAATATAAAAAATATTTAAAATAAAATAATCAGATAAAATAAATTAAATAAAAAAGAAAATAAGACAGAATGAATTAAAATAATATAAAATGAAATGTAACCAAATAAAATAAAATTTATGAAATAAAAAAAGACAAAAAATAAATTGAAATTAAATAAAAAATAATTAAAATAAAAATAAATTATATAAAGTCAAATAAAAGATAAATAAAAGTAATAAAATAACAAAAAATACATAAAAAAATACAAAAAAAAATAAAATACAATAACATAAACTAAATTAATATAAATTAAAATAAAATAAAATTACGCAGGAAAATTAAAATAAACTTAAATTAAAATACAACACATAACATAAAAAAATGGTAAAGCATAAAACGTTGAAAATATAAATGCATAACGGACAAAAAAGTAGGTTATAAAATCAAAGGGAACCACTGGAGAGAAACAAGTTAGTAATAAATGAAAAAATAGTTAAAGAGTAGGCTGAAAAAGGCGATAACAATAGAAGAAATTAAAAAATGATAAGAGAAAATGTACAATAATATTTATATTTTTGAATATTTTAAATTCTAAACTTTTCTCTAATTATGAAAGTTCTCAAAAGCGGTTTATCTACCGAAATAGTTTTCTCCTTTGCATCTACTATTTTTCCTATTTTAGAGCTTATATAATTTTAAAGCAATTTAAGTGAGTATGAAGACAAAATTCTTTAGAATTTAAGACAAGAAAAAGGCAGGAGCCAAATATTTGACATCCTTTAGGTTCAAGTTCACTTATTACCAATGTACATATAAATATATCTGCACAAAATTTTGTCTCCTCACACGGACAAAAAGTAATATTTTGTAACCTACATATCTCCACATCCTTTATACTTTCAAATCCAAAGTAAAACTTTTGCACATTTAACTGTATTCCTGCTACTTCCTTAAGTTAACATTTAACTTCTTACAACGTTTGTCCATGTAATGAGAAAAACAAGAAAACAAATAAAATGTAGTAGTTGTAGTTGGTGAGTATAATAAAAGGTAAATGGTCATGGCTACAAAAGAGCTAAACTAAACTGATAATCAATACTTAGGAGCCTCAAAATATGGTTTTCTATTATTGCAAATACTTGAAGAAAATGGTATAATAATAAAAGTAAAAAATAACATGTAAAAGCAAGCACATATATACCTACATATATAATAGAAGGCAGTATCAATTACTTTTCAAGCTCTTACTTTAAACTACTTGAATTGCAGAAGTTTTGTGTAGTTTAAAATGAACAAATTCAGTTTTGCGTCTTTTTTAATGAACTGTGCAAAATATATTTAAGAAAATGCAGGAAAATATGTTGGCTTTTTCCCTGTTTATGGCGATCAGCATTTAGCTACCGCACCGGCTGCTAGATAATCGCATTCAGTGAATCCTAATAATAATAAACATAAAATCATTTTGTTATGTCTTTTCTGCACATACATATCTGTTATTGTTGGCTTCTAATATTATGCATTCTATTTATACTCATATTTTGTTTATTTTTGTGGTCCACATTTCGCTTATTTTACTGTCATTTGACCTTTTTGTGTGTTATTTTGAGACGTGTTTTGTATACTAATTCATTCTTTTATTGATATTTTCGTCAAAAATAAATATTTAATTATAATCTTTATATAAATTTAAAGAAATATATGCAATAATTTAATAAAAATTAAATGAATTATTTAAAATTAAAGAAAATAAAATAAAAATAAATTAAAAAAATAAAATAAAATAAAATAAAATAACATAAAATAAACTGAAATAATATAAAATTAAATAAAATATAATAAAATAAAATAAATTAAATTAATATAAAACAAAAAAAAATTAAAATAAGATAAGATAAAATTAAATGAAATTAAATAAAATAAAATAAAATAAAATAAAATTAATTTAAATTAAATTAAATTAAATTAAATTAAATTAAATTAAATTAAATAAAATTAAATAAAATAAAATAAAATAAAATAAAATAAAATAAAATAAAATAAAATAAAATAAAATAATATAAAATAAAATAAAATAAAATAAAATAAAATAAAATAAAATAAAATAAAATAAAATAAAATAAAATAAAATAAAATAAAATAAAATAAAATAAAATAAAATAAAATAAAATAAAATAAAATAAAATAAAATAAAATAAAATAAAATAAAATAAAATAAAATAAAATAAAATAAAATAAAATAAAATAAAAAAAAATAAAAGCTTTAATTCAAATAAAATTAGATAAAAATAAAGTAAAATAAAATTTTATCAAATTAAATTAAACTAAACTAAATTAAATATAACAATATAAAATCGAAGAAAATAAAATAAAGTAAATTAAAATAATATGAACAAAAATTAGTAAATTAAAATCAATATATTCAATTTAAATTAAATTGAAGGCAATATAATTATTTATTTTACATAAATAATATATTCTTCCAAAAAATCAAAATGCAGCATTTTAAATTTAAATAAATTATTTACTTTTTTTAATTTTTGGCACACCAAAGCAATTACGCCTAATAACAAAGCAATAATTTATTTCCTCATTTAATAGCCAGCCATTAGCATTTCCGTTAATGGTGTAAATTTTTAATGCATATCTGTTCGCATTCAGTTTTTTGCTAAAAATATCCAATTTGCATAAATGCAAATTACGAATTTGATAAAAAAAATTATATTTGATAAAAAAAATATGGTAGATAATTACTAAGTGAGTATAAAAAAATAATGCTTAAAATAAAATAAAATATTTTATTTTTGAGGTTAGGAAAAAATTGTATGTGTACATACGTGTACATATGAGCACATATGAGTACAGGTATGCGTAAATAAATACATATTTATGTACATATGTAAATATATACATTAAATGCTACTCGCGGGTTTGAAAAAATATATTGATTTTGCTTTGTGTATTTGCAAATCCCGCACTACACAAAATTCGATTTCATTCTATATTTAATGTCAAGCCATTTTGAATGTTATACCATTTTCGATGGTAAGAAAATTTTGATTTTCATACCGCCATACCTATGATAGCTTAAAGTGAGAAGCATTTATTTATCTCATAACATATTTTATGTTATACCATTATTTTTTTTAGTATTTTTTTGTTTTTTCTTTTTTTGTTAATATGATGATAATTCAATACGTTTCAGTAAGGTTTTATTATAAACGCGTTTAATAAATATGCCAAGAGTTTTAATGGCATGCAATTAGCTTTGAAATGAATTCAGCTTTAAGTTAGTATTGTATTATGCACACTTGTTTGATTTTTTTTTTTCAACTACAGTAATATGTAATCAAATCTTATAAATAAATTTACTAAGCTTAATCTCACAACTTCTTCCTTCGCTTACAAAGGCGTTTTTTGCAAAACAAAATATTTGTACATATGTACATATAGCGAAATGTAAAATTACTACACATGTACTGCGCGTACTCGTAGCACAAATAATTCAGGCGGCAACATCAGCGGCATCGCTTGTCTACCACACAATCCAATTACGTTTAAGTGCTTTTTAAAAGCATATAATTTAGCTGCGCATGCGCGTGATCGCGCACAAACAGTAACAGAAATCCACACCCAAGTCAAGAGATAAAACAACAAAAAAAAAACAAAAATAAAAATATAAAATCAACAAAGAAATTGAGAAAAATAAACAAAACTCCGCTCAGCATGCGGCTACCAAAGCCAAAGTCAGAGTCAAAGGCAAAAGCGAAAAGCCAAAAGCCAGTCGGGTAATCAGCAAGCGGCTCTAACCAACCAAGTCGAGTTTATCGCTGCCAAGAGATCACTTTTTTGGGCGCGCTGCAACAAAGAAGGAAATGAAAAGCTATACGCATGCGCACAATGAACCATAATTACCAAGCGGGAGTAATAGAAGTTGATGCGCCGTGCAAAGAGACTTTTGCTTTTTAAAAGGGATCGACCTCCGCCTAGCGGTGCCGAGGATAGGAAGAAAAAAGTCCAATAAAATATTCAAAGCCGCTGACGTCTGAACGTTTTTCACAATTAATTGTTGAAAACATTTCAAGTCAAAGTCGAATTTACGCTTTTCTTCGGCGATAACAATGAAATGGTGGGACGTCCAAAGGGAAGCTACCACGCAAAACCGATTGTAAGCGAGTAACTCATAGATAAAGCGCATTCGCCAGCTGGATAGTATAACTCATTTCAATAACAATGAGAATTTGTGGGTGTCATTTGTATCGTGTAGCTATGTATGTACCTATGTAATGGTAACAGGAGTCTACTTGGCGACGCAATGAACTCGAAAAGGATTACAGGCTAGCAAATTGCCAACGAAATGCACGCTTGATTTGTGTTAACAAAAAAGGGCATGAGTAATGGGTAGCAAACAGTATTATGTTGCACGTGCAACAACATAAGTAAATACAATTACAATGTAATATTTACCAACAAAATGGTAGGTAGCCATTTCATTTAATTTAATACCACTCCTAAACGTTTTCATGGTGCATTGCATGGTATTGTAGTTGTTTGATGAGCTACTTTTTATGTTGTATTAAAAGTTTATGGTATGGTGTATAATTGCAAGGAATATTGCAGCTAGCAAATTGTTGATAAATGCATGCTCGAGCGCACAATGTATGCGGTTGATTATAAGCTATTAAATTTTTTATATAAATTTTTTCTTGTTTTAATTAAAAAACGAAGAGGAATTTGCATTTTTTCGGCTTGCCATATTTTATGTTTTACCATTTATGTTATACCATGATACTATTTTATGGCATGACATTTAAAAAAATTTTAATTTTTTTTTATTATCCTGACATTAGAGAAAAATTTTGGCTTTCAGGTATCCAAGAATTGTAGAGGTTAGGAACTACCCATTTTGCCATTTTTTATTATTACCTGAGTTCAGCTCCTCTAAGACCAACTTAGAACTTTATAGTTTTTTTAAAATATACTTATATAAATACCTATTTTTCAAAGTTAAGCATTTTAAGTTTAAAACACAAAAGAGAAAAGTTAAAAAAATATTTACAAAAATATAGTTCATTATTATGTCAAACCATTAATGTTAAGTTTAACTTAGGAAGTTAGTTTTTTATTTATTTTTTCTATAAGACGAATTGTCACAACAAATCTCATGACAAGTTATATTTTTTGGTTCGCCATTTTAGGAAAATACCTTTTATGTTTCATACTGTATATAAAGGAGAACTATGATTTGATGAATTTGAAAGAATGTTAATGATCGTTAACACTGTTACTGATTTTATAATAATCAGGACATATTTCATGGTCATAGACATTTCCGTGAAAATGTTTGAAGTTTTTAGCATGACGCAAACAATTTATTTAGTTTTTGTAGTAGACTTAACATTTTCAAATGTCAAGACATTTTCTGTTACTGCAAATTTTTTATAAAAACTATAATTTTTGCAAACTTTAAAAATTAAAAAATTATAATAATGTGTGTGCTCACATACGGCTAAACATTTTTTATGGTATACCATTAAATATAGTGTTTAAAAATAATAGTTGCTATTTTTTGATTTTTTTTCGTTTAAATATTTTTAGGTTAACCATATTTCATGTTTTAACGTATTTATGGCTAGAGATTTTTTTAATAAAAGATGAAAAACTATTGAAACTAATTTTACTGACTGCAAATAGATTTGTAACGCATATGTACATTGTATAAAATATAAATTTAAATTAATTTAGTGACTTTTATTGTTACACTTTTTTCCTTAAAAAAATTTAAAAAACCTTTGCACGCCTCTTAAAAAGTAGAATTTTTTCAGACAAAACATTTTTCATGTCATAACATAATTTATGGCCATATAATTTGGTTTTGTATTAACTTTGATAAACAAAAATTTTAAATAAAATTTATTAGCGCACATATTTTATGGATAAACATTTTTTTTGGTATACCATTTTTCTTAAAAGTGTGAAAAATGTTTTAAGTTGTTGTTATTTCTAATTTTTTGGTTTTTTCAAATATGGTTAGTAACTTGTATTTATTTACATTTGTATTAATTCGAAAACCAGTTTACCGCCGTGCTATTCCTGCCTTAGAGATATTCGAAATTTATGTGCTAACATGACTCAATTCGCTAATAGACACTTAACCACTTATGCAGAACTATTAAAGCGTGAAGTTTAGAAGGATCGCAGTTATTGCATAAATACGTGTATGTACCATATATACGCCATAGCCCACCCACATCAACAGAAGACATATGTACAATATATCTTTAAGGCAAATAACTGTAGTGGCGCTTAAAAAATGGCTAGCTAAAATGGTAATGACACAAAAACGGGGCGAGAGTGGCCTAAAGAAGAAAAGAAAAAAGATGCATAATATTGTAGCAACAACACAAACAGCGTGGGCAATAAAATGTGGCAACCAACGAGCAGGCGACACATGCTGAAGTGCGCAACAACCTCATTGGAGTTGGAGCATATTTATGCTGGTGGTTGTTGAATGTAAGGCTGACTGACTGGCTGGCTGGCTGGCTGGCTGGTTGGTTGGTTGGCTGAACCAGCGCGCGGGTGAGTAGATGGCGAAGTGTTGTAGAGTGGAGTGGTTTGTTGGACCCAGACGGCGTTACGGACTCCTAATGAGTTCCTAATTTAAATAAATTCAAAGTCATAAATTAAAATGCGAACAGTGTTGGCAATGCAAACATATAGCTAAATTTATATACTTATATGAGCATATATACATATACATATATGTATGTATATATACCGCCAAGATGGAAGTGGAAAAATATGTGCAACACAGAGGTACGTGCCAAAAGACGTCTGGTTGGAGGTAAGCATACATACGTATATACATATATGTGTATATATTTCTAGAGCTTTTCATATGGGCATCTGTCTACTCACATACGAATACATACTTAGTTTGTATATGCCTTGCAATTTCCATAAACATTTACAGCATTTTGTTAAGCGGCGGAAAATGTAAAATACACAGCAGCGCGTTTATGTATATTCAGGCGAGATAAAAATAAAAATAAAAATAAAAAAATACAACAACAACACTGAAAAAATATCCTTCTAGTACCTCCCCAAATCCACCTCGTTCCTTCAGTAGCCTGCTAAAATAGAGCGCCACCCCAGAGTACATGTAGACACCGCCGCGACTGTCCGTGCTGCTCGTTTTGTTTTCTTCTATTTACTACTAAAACTCTTTGTTGTTGTTTTGGTTTTGTGCAAATTTTGCAATGCAATGCACGTACACTCGCGAGAAAAGACTCATATATTCGTGTGAGAGCAAAAACAAAAAAAAAAAAACAAAAAAAAAATTATGGATACAAATCATAACTACTTACAAAGAGTTACCAAAAGAGTAGTTTGTATGTGCCTCCTGGACTGCGCACAAAAAGTGCACAACTCGAATTTCGCAAAAAGGCACGCACGACGCTGAAGAATGTTTATATTTGAATAACAGTTTTGCAACTAATGCAAATAAAAGATTATAATCATGAATGCGCCGTGAACTCGCTTCGACAAACGATTTACTGCAGTGTTACTGTGTTACCGTTAAGGGCGACTGTAATTTTTGTTTATGTTAAGCAGTTGCGGAGGTTGAGAATAGTTCACATGTGTCTCCTAAAGACTTTATACAAATTAATCTATCTGAAACCACTTGAAGATGGTTCAATGGACGCATCCTTAAACGCTATTGCAACAGGGATGATAAGCTATACTTTACTGTAGGGACCTTTCCCGGCATACAATCCTGTCTTCATTAAGCACAGATATAGTTAAATCTAATCTAAGACACCTGTTTTCAAATCTTTTCTGTGACAGAACTCTTGAAGCTGACTGGGAACATTGGCAATAAGAAGCTGGAGAGTGAGGGCTGGTGGAGTGCACAATTTTAGTTATATGTGGTAGCAAGTTGGACAGAAAGAACTGATCTTGAGGCAAATATCAATAGAGCAGAACTTGTCTTATTCACGAAGAGGTAAAGAATCCCAGGTCGGTCTTCCTTTGGGCGCTAGGCTGAAGGCAATTGTACATAAGTAAGTCAAATATTGAAGATGGAACGAAGAAGGTATCGGTAGCTTATTACAGCAGCAGGGCTGCTATCGGTAAGTTTTGGATCTTTACTCATGCCGAGAACCTATCTTGTTTCTTGGCGTTTTCGTATGATGGAAGTCCACCAATGAGGTTTACTCTAGTTAAGCAGCTGGAAGTCATACAATGCGCGGCGCTCATACAAATGCCTTCCTGGAAGGACTGAAGGGATCAAAGCCACTTGAGGAGCACTTAGCTTTTCGAATGGGTCAGCGCAGCAGTCTTCTGTAAAGGATTTTCATCGACGGAGCATTCAGGGTTCCAGACTATTGCGATGTCTTTCAGCGGGAGGTTCGTGCGAAAGTTGTTTTCATAAAGAGTTCTAAAATGGTGAAGAAATGCTTGTTATCACTGCCTATGTGACATCGACTTATTTCAGAATTAAAATCATATATGTAAAGGGACCCAATGGGATTTCTGGGAACTCCAAAACTGATAAATTTGCATTTATTGGTCCTATTGCTTCATATATGCCGGACAAATCCCTGCTGGGTGCTCTTCTGCCAACATGCGACCTGCTTCTGGACCGATTCAGTGAGCACCTCGCTACCACGTTACATGTCCAATGGAAATTCACTCGGGAAGGACCCCTACAGTTGTGCTTTGATAGAAGATCTGTCCTGCGAAAGCGATGTTCAAATTGAAAATTGTTCTGGTAACAACACAACGTGCTGCATTTGTAGGTGTGCAATCCTCTTGGGATCCCCTCTTTGGAGATTTATTGAGAGGAATTCATACAGCAACTTATTACAGGTATCATAAATAGAGTATATTTGGTAGAAAACCAGACTCTTGAGGATGCTTAAAGAAGTAAAAAGTAGAGGACCCATGATAGACTAACAACCTCAGGCACCAACAGTGGCGTTGGGGTTTACAGCAGCTCAATAAAACGGACATGGTGGTATGTCGAAGCGAACCATTCCACTGGTTATGCATTGACGCTGAGAGACCCGAAGTAAATATGTCCTCTGAGTGGCAGTCTTCACTGGAGGTATAGTGAGAGTCTTATAGGTTGGTCTGCTTTTCAAATACTAGACACTGCTCGTTTCACGTAAAGTGTTTTTAGTCTGTTTAGGTTCGCTCATTTGGTAGAGAGTCTATCGGAGCTACGACTTTTTCGTGCTGAAGATGTCTCCAAGCTACTGTCGGTACATAACTTTATTAAGAGGAAAGTGGCTGTGAGGTCGATGAAGTATATTCTTCAGAAATTGACCAAATAAACTAAGGAACTAAGGAAGAATTTTGGTGAGGTATTAGTACGCGGTAGCACTCCGAAAGTGGATGTCTTTGACACGGGTATGTACCAAGACTAATACTCTTTTCTGGAATCGGTGGAAGACAGAGCACACCTCTTCTTCTTCACTTAATTTAGAGCTGGACATCGTCAAATCTTCACTGAAGTGATATTCCCTGCTAGTGCCCCCTCTGAGGAGAGTAGCGTGGGAGAAAAAGTGAAACCACAACGCTGCTGAGATGACTACTCTATTACATCTGGACTCTGAAGAAACGTAGCTGAAATACACCACACTTATGACATCGAGTCAATGAAGTGTCGAGCGATGCCGGGGGGTAATCTCTTCTTAAAAGGATAGTCACCTGGACACACTTAAGCATGAAGTATGCTAGTAAGTTCTGAGTTCAGTAAACTAGTACCTTCGGGTATAGATTCAGTGGATTCAGAGTACGCAAGAACTCGACTAATTATTGGAGCAGACCTCAACTTTCATTACGCTGCCTGGAGTAGTACAGATTAACGATTGAAGCCGGACTCTGCTCGATTACTAAGGACCTTCGCACAAGAGATGTAGGTAACATGCCAATCTTTTTTGAAAAGGCGTAGGAGGTTGGTTTTTAGATAAGTCTGATCTTGGTTTGTCTGGTCTCTCTCTTTCCTCGACCAGGCACTCAGTTTTAAAATTAAAAATAAAAAAAAATATCTACCTTTATTTAACATCCATTCAACGTGATGTTGCATGCCACATCAAATTATGTGCGTCTTCGAAGATCACGTTCACCGATTATGAGTATTGAGAAAAAAAATTCCAGGAAATTTCCAATATTTACCTGCAAAGAAAGAGGATAAAAAAAAGAATTAAAATAAGAAATGGCACAAAAAAGTAGTAGAATATTTAAAAAAGTATTAGAATAAGAATGCAATATGAATTTTTCAATAATGACACACAAGAATTCCTACAGCCTGGTTAACTTTGTATAATAAATGAGCATTTATGGCATTTAAAAAGCGAATAAATAAATAATTCATAAATTGGCTGACCAACAAACAAAAAAACCAAAAACAAAAAAGGGAAAATATTCAAGAAAAAAGCGCACGAGTATGCGAAGGAGTAAAAGCAGGATATAAATGAACGTAAAATGAGCAAGCTAAAAGTTCGTTGTTGCCACTCTGCGTGTGTGTATGTCATTGATCCAGCCACAATTGCCACAAGTTGAATGCAACTGTCAATCAACGAATATCAAGCAAAGAAATATTGAAGTGATGGAGTGATATTGATGATCGCTGAGCCAACGGCTGTGTGTGAAGGTGGAGCTGGAGCTGCCATAGATGGTCAAAAAGTGGTAATAGCGACGAATCAACGAGAAAAAAAGCAACCGCAGCAGATACGAATATGTATAAAACAATGTTGCCGAGCCTGAGCCTGTGAGCTTTGTGTTCAAGAATCTGCTGTGATTGGAGTCATTGCAGTCATCGAAGTCATCATTTTCATTGGAACTGCCAGGCAGACATAGATTGATATTCCAACTCATTTCATATAGCTTTGTTTGATGTTGCATGTGTTGTTGTTATTATTATTGTTATTGTTATTATTGCTGTTGTCTGAGTTCATTTTTCTCATTTAATGCCTAATTTAAGCGTCACATTTGCAACGCACGAATCTTAAAAAAAAATAAAAAAAAATTAAAAAAAAAATAAATAAAAAATTAAAAAAGGAAAGAAATTCGTTGCGGCTGCGCAGTGTTGCCAACTCATATGGCATTTAATTTTTATAAGTTTTTTCTCTTTTTTTTTGCACTACACCGCCTGCTGCTTTGCTAATTTTGCGCACGTACGCATATAAATTTCATAAAAAAATTCCATATAAAATTTCGAATTCAAAAGAAGTGAGCGCAGACGAAGTAAACCAACAAACAAAAAAAAAATTATAAAAAGAAAAAATGGTAAAACAAATAAAAACCCAAAAGGAAGAGAGAAAACCAGCAAACAAATGGCATTTGGAGGCAAGTAGTAACGGCAAGCACTCAGGCCTGGAAGAGTTATGAATGCAGAAGGCAACACTAAAGTTTCATAAGCAGGAGCAGTAAGAGCAGCAGCAACGACTATCAAATTATGAAATTCCTGTGCGCCAAATTTTTCATAACTATGCATTCATTTCGACCGCAGCCGACGGAAGGCGCGCGCTGAATATGGCGTCGAATAAATGCATTCTAAGTGGCGGAAAGGCTAATAAATACTTTTAAAAGCTGTGTGAAAGGGGTTTTAAACTTTGAAAAAAAAAAAATAAATAAACAAATACATAAATTATGGGATTCAGTATGTAAGTGTGCACATATCATTTGAGCGAAGCAAATATGGGAGTTGATTAAAAATCTCAAGAATGCGGACGAAAAAAATTAATTGCACAGAAAAGGATTCGTAGTTATGAAATAAAAATTAATTAAAAAAAAACACTTGTATTTTATTTTCATATGTTTAATTTGTTTTATTTATTAATTTTATGTCATTTTATATTTTGTATTACTTTATTTTATTTCACTTTATTTTATGTTTTTTTACCCTGTTAATTTATTTTTTTATTTTACTATATTTTTTTCAGTTTAGTTTATTTAATTTAATTTAATTTAATTTAATTTAATTTAATTCAATTTAACTTAATTTAATTTATTTTAATTTTATTTTACTTTATTTCATTTTTTTATTTTATTTTATTTTAATTTATTTTATTTTATTTTATTTTATTTTATTTTATTTTATTTTATTTAATTTTATTTTATTTTATTTTATTTTATTTTATTTTATTTTATTTTATTTTATTTTATTTCATTTTATTTTATTTTATTTTATTCATTTTTTTATTTTGTTTTTTTTTTTAATTCATTTTATTTTATTTTTAATTATGTTTTATTTTATTTTATTTTATTTTACTTTATTTAATTTAATTTAAATTAATTTAATTTAATTTAATTTAATTTAAATTTTATTTAGTTTAATTTAATTTATTTTTGGGTTTTCATTTAAATGGAACTGTTTCAGACCATATATTTTTTGGAAATAGTGAAAAAATTACAACAATAGCTTTGGACGGTAGAAGTTATAGCTGCTATTTCGGAAACCACCACGTTTCCTCATCAGACTTCTTTTTCCAGACACCTTTTGTTCGAATGTAATTCGAACTTGGGATGCCCACAGCACGAGCCAATGGTAATCCCATTAAGCTACATGTGTGTACATGTGTATTTTTATTTTGTTTAATTTTATTTTGATTTTATTTTAGTTTTTTAATTTATTTTATTTTCTTTTATTTTATTTTATTCAATTTTATTTATTTTTATTTTATTTTTCATTCAGGTAAGTTTTTACCCAAAGCTTCTTTGCTTTTTTTACATGTCTCTCTCTCCCTTTCTCTCTCTCTCTCTCTAATTAGCATCACATTTGGCGCTAAGTAATGCTCGTATTGAAAATCTGATTTCTCCGACTAATCTTTTAAGTAAGAAATAATCTATTCCATTAGTTGTGACTATCAAACGAAGGCTTAAATCTATGGAAAGTGTGAAAAGTCCTATCGAACTGTTAAAAAAAATAATAAGTCTCTCCACATACACCCACATACTTATATCAGCAATATTTCTACCAAACAACTCCGTCACTTTGCTAAATGGCTTTGTCAGCTTGAGGGTAAAGACAAAAACAGAAAAAAAATAGTTAAATTTAAAGCTATCCATCAAAGTTCGAGAACGCTTGTCCACCCAAGCAACGTAGTGATTTGCTCTTTTTTTATTTTTCATTCTCACTATTAACACTTTTAAACGCTATAGTCTTATTTGCCAACAAGGCGCGAATACTTAACGCCCATTTTGGACTGCCGCTCATAGCAGCCGCGAGTGCTAAACAACTTTCAATGCACTCCACACACATGTACGTATTCGTATATAAATGTATTCATATACCTATACCACGCTTTAGCTAGTGGCCATTTCAACAGTCTCGTCTGGCATATGTGCTTTAAAATTGGGTTCCGGCTTTGGTTTGGCCAGCTTTGGTTTTATTAACCATTTTCCTTGCTTTAGACTATTTTGTGCGCAATTTTTCCTCTAGTTAGCTCCTTTTTTAGGCTATTCTAACCATCATATGTCCCAGGCTGCCCTGGGGACACTAATCTTCAGTTGTGGCAGCGTCAATTGGTGCCGCATTTTGTTGCATGGGTATGAATAGCTTGAAGGCTCAATGATGCTTTGAAATGTTTGTAAGCTTTGATCGCTGTTATTGTTGTTGGTATCCACTTATTTATTTTCCACTGAAATCTACTAAAATTGTGCATATTTTTCACATTCGTCAGTTCAACAGTACGTGAGGACAGGCGTTTCGCGCAATGACCGTGTAGGAATTTTTTATATAACATAGAAATTAATTTAAGTAAATTGAAATATCAAATAAAATAATAAAATAATAAAAAGAAAATAAAAAACTCAAATAAATTTATATAATTTAAAATAAAATTAAATTATATTATATATAATAAAAGAATTATTATAAAAAAAAATTAAATAAAATTAAAATAACAACAAAAAATAAAAGAAAAGTTAATAAAATACAATAAATAAAAAAAATAAAATAAATAAAATAAAATAAAAATTAAAATAAAATAAAATAAAATAAAATAAAATAAAATAAAATAAAAACTGAAATAAATTAAATAAAAAACAATAAAAAATAAGACAAAATAAAATAAAAAAGGTAAAATAGTTAAAAATTAAATTAAATTAAATATAAGAAAATAAAGTAAAATAAAATAAAAAATAACAAAAAATTAAATAAAAAAAGACGAAATAAAAAAATAAAATAAAATTAAAAAAATTTGAAAAATTAGAAAAATTAAAGACTAATTTAAATAAAACAAAACGAAATAGAATGCGTGAAGTAACATACAATTTTATGAATTAATTTGAAACGAAAAAAATAAAGTTAAATAAAATTAAATAAATTTTTAAACAAAAAATGGAATAAAATGAATCAAGTAAAAGAAAATAAATGAACAGAAAAAGAAAAGTAATTAAGGTAAAATTTAATTAAAGAAATTAATATATATGTCATCTAAATTTATTGTTAATATTTTGGGGTGTTCGGGTTTTGGATTTAAAAAAATCATACAATAACATTTTGTTCCACACAACTTTAGTTTTTTAATGTAATTTTTGATTCTACTTTGTATCGTTCTAATAAGTTCTTTTAGAAATATTTTTGTTAAGATTTCCTAATTTTTTCTTTTAAATTCTTTTCAAAAGCATTCTATAAAACCTTCTTACCCATTCATTTGTGCTTAGAGTTTTTTTGGGATCTATCCCAAATCCGTGTCCCTTACTGCCTTTTTCCCCCTCATTGCAATGCTGTACAATCTACATAAGTATGCTTTTTATCCATCGTCATGGCTACTTTTGACGAATGAATTTGCTGCGCATTCGCAACTGATGGATTTGCGCGCAACACCAAATGGCCAAAGCGGCAATCCATCCATTCATTCGCCAAACATACGTGTATACACATACATGCTTCTTATTTAGGTGCTTGTTATATCCTAAGCCTGTATCTGTGTCTGTGTTCTTTTCTGGTTTTTGTTGATTTTTTTTTTCTTCTTCTCTCTCTTGCGGCTATGCGGCACGTTCGTTTGGCATTTGCTCTGCCTCATCAATAATTGAGTGGAATAAATCATGGCAAATTGAATGCGAAATGCATTTTTCACTATTTTTGCACAATTGTTGTTTTTCTCTTAACTTTCCTTCATTCACCACATCCTTTTTAGCTTGGTTTTTCGTTGTTGCAGCCATAGCTTTGCTTTAGGATTTAGCTTTGGTTGTTTTAGAGCTAAATACTTTGACGTTTGCCTGCCACAAAATGGTCAGTTACGTCGTATATACGTGTACGTACGTATGTATGTATGTGAGTAATGTGTGCAAATAATGCAAAATCTGTAGCAGCATTAGTTAAATGCTTGCAGCGGTAAAATACAAATATACAAGCGTACATGTATACATATGTTGCATAAAAGTTTGTACTGCCAGTTCGCATTGCATTCAAAATATACTCTTTGGTTTTCGTTTCGAATTTAAGCCGAGCAGCCTGAAAAAGGCTTGGCTAATACACTTGAGGAATGAGGAATGGCGGCAATTAGCGACAAAGCATGTGTGGCATGGCATGTGTGTGGTGTGGGGGCACAACGGGTGGCAATCGCTTTAGTTTGCATTGATATGTTGTTGCCATGAGGTGCAACAGCTGCTTAATATGGATTTAATGAGTTTCTTTTAACAGCTTTTTTTCAAACTACTAATTGGAAGCAGGCTTGAAGAATGGTGAAGATGTGGGAAAATTGAAGTTTTAATTAATTTTGATACAATAATTTCGTATAACTTTTTCTTTTTTTCGTTTATTAAATTAAATTATTTTTTATAATTTTTTTGTCACTTAGTTTAATTTATTTTTATTCGTTTGCTTTTACTTTGTTTTATTTTTTCATTTATTTTTTTATTTTATTTTATTTTATTTTATTTTATTTTATTTTATTTTATTTTATTTTATTTTATTTTATTTTATTTTATTTTATTTTTTCTATTTATTTTATTTTATTTTAATTTATTTTATTTTATTTCATTTATTTCATGTTATTTTATTTTATTTTTCTTCATGTTATTTTATTTTATTTTATTTTATTTTATTTTATTTTATTTTATTTTATTTTATTTTATTTTATTTTATTTTATTTTATTTTATTTTATTTTCTTTTATTTTATTTTATTTTATTTTATTTTATTTTATTTTATTTTATTTTATTTTATTTTATTTTATTTTATTTTATTTTATTTTATTTTATTTTATTTTATTTTATTTAATTTTATTTTATTTTATTTTATTTTATTTTATTTTATTTTATTTTATTTTATTTTATTTTATTTTATTTTATTTTATTTTATTTTATTTTATTTTATTTTATTTTATTTTATTTTATTTTATTTTATTTTATATTATTTTATTTTATATTATTTTATTTTATTTTATTTTATGTTATTTTATTTTTTTATTTTATTTTATTTTATTTTATTTTAATTTATTTTATTTTATTTTATTTTATTTTATTTTATTTTATTTTATTTTATTTTATTTTATTTTATTTTATTTTATTTTATTTTATTTTATTTTATTTTATTTTATTTTATTTTATTTTATTTTATTTTATTTTATTTTATTTTATTTTATTTTATTTTATTTTATTTTATTTTATTTTATTTTATTTTATTTTATTTTATTTTATTTTATTTTATTTTATTTTATTTTATTTTACTTTATTTCATTTTATTTTATTTTATTTTTTTTAATTTATTTGATTTTATTTTATTTTATTTTATTTTATTTTATTTTATTTTATTTTATTTTATTTTATTTTATTTTATTTTATTTTATTTTATTTTATTTTATTTTATTTTATTTTATTTTATTTTATTTTATTTTATTTTATTTTATTTTATTTTATTTTATTTTATTTTATTTTATTTTATTTTATTTTATATTATTTTATTTTATTTTATTTTATGTTATTTTATTTTTTTTTTTTTATTTTTTTTTATTTTACTTTGTGTTTTTTTCGTTTAATTTCTTTTTTTTTGGTTTCGGTTTTATTTATTTTGTTTATTCTTGATTACTAGCATTTTCCCGGCCTCGGCGCATTGGTTGTGCAACACTTAAAGTTCACAAAAGCGCAACTAAGCCAATTCGAACCAAATTTAAATGCAAATCGCGACGAATCGCTTCGAAACGTATTCAACTAAAGTCGATGTCGAGTCTACCAAGGCGCACAAGTTTTAGTAATGTAGTCTGTTTTCAATATGTGTATATACAGGCACACACTAATATATACCTGCCGACATGCATAGTTATTGTATGTTGTTTTGGCATGCAATTTCGAATATATGGATTTTTTCTAGTAAATTTTACATTGGCTGGCTGGCTTAACCTCTTCTGGCTTGAGTAACTTACCTGTCCATTTATAGACATAAAGGGCATAGCGAATTTTGATTTTATTAGCAATTTTGCGATATTCAAATTTGCATCTGGAGTAGTGCGAAATATGCAAGCGAAATTGTTTTATTGAATTGAGTGTGATAAAGGAGAGAGATAAATAGGTCAGTTGCTGGAGAAGAAGAAGGAAATAAATTGGATATTGCATTTGTATGTGAACTTAGTCTCAACTGAGATATATTTAAAGTTTTCTTTGCGCGGACATTTTTTTTTAATTTTTAAAAATAAAGAAAAATAGTTTAATTAATTAATTGATTTAAAAATAATTAATTTAAATTTAGTTCAATTTTTTAGAAACTGATGAAGCCTCCAGAGTATATTTACACACATTCACATACACATAGATATAACCGCCACAAATGCACTATTTGGCTTTTAACTCATAAATCAATCAAAAAAATGTAAATCCCATTACAAATCGCCTGCATTGACAGTAATTACTCACAAATGTGGCTGCGTTGCGACAACTTCAATAAAAAAAAGTCATTAAATCAACAAAAAAAAACTAAAAAAAAATTATTTGAAAGATTTTCACGTTGAGAAAAGGCTTACCTGCCGCACTTGCCTTTTATGATTTTTTTTTTCCTTGAAGTCATATTAAGAGATATGATTGTCATATCGATTGGCAGTCAAATGCAAGAGAAGTGAATTATGAGAGATAAGTGTTGATGTAGATGGAAAGCAATGCTGATGAAATATACGTGGCGGAGAAGAAGGTAGGACAAATAAGCTTGATGAGAAAGACTACCATGAATAATTGTAATAAAACAAAAAGTTAAAGAAAAATATAAAAATTAAAATTAAAATAGGAATAAATTTAAAATAAATATGTGACAAATGTTGATGATAATGTTGTTGTTGATGCTTCCAAATGATCATAATGATAAACCGATTTTCATTGGCCAATTTATCATCATAAGATTCATCATTATCATCATCATAACCATCACCATCATCATAACCACCATCATAATCGTCATCATTATCACCATCATCACAAACATCATTAGCTGCTCATTGTTGTTACCATCGCCGTGCACCATTACCTCATGTTCAGCTTTTTTGACGACGAGTTGCACGTACATTCATGCTTTAATCCTTAAATTGATGCGACGAAGTAATTTCCTACAAATGCAACTGCGAAACGTAGTTTTGATGAAGCATGTGATTACACAACACACAGCACACACACACACAGAGGGACCCGAACAAAGCAGAAATTCGAAAAGAAAAGAAAAAAAATTAACGAGAAAGCAAAGCAACAAGTGAAGCCCATACAACTGATGGATCGATTGATGTTGGTGATGTTGAGTGCTTGGTTGGTCGGTAGTTCGCGCTCATTCAGTTAACAATGACACAAAATGCCAAGAGCTGAATGCCTTTTCTCAAAATCGATTTCGGCGCATAAGACCTTTAAGGCAAGTTTGATATTACCGCCTGATTTGCGTGAGTAGAAGAGTTGATTTGTGCTTAAATTGATGAGTTGGTTATGAGATTGAAGCTTTGAGTGCATAATGGGGTCATTTGCTTACGAAAATAGTAAAACAACAACAAAGGAACAGAGTTTTCTGTTTTTCCCATTGTGTAGAGCGGAATGCCGACGAGTGTATGTTTTACCACAAATGAATATCAAGTGTATTGAAGAGTATGGTGAAGTGTAACTTAGCTCCTATGTGCTCTATAGCAGCCAGAGTAGGTAAGTAATCGCAACCCTTTCTTTCTATAACTAATCTTTGTGGTACTAAATCAGCCCTTCACTTGCTACTTTTCCCGCCACAGAAATGTCTCAACTCAGTAGGTGACCAAAAGCCCAGTTGATATTGAATCAAATAAACGATAACTATTACCGGGAAAAATCCTCTTCTTCTGTGAAGGAAGGTGAAAATGGAAATATAATCATCCGAGAATCGAGGAAAAAATTTCTGTTTTTATTTATTTATTTATTTAATATTGTTTTTGACATTCGCAAATCTTTTTAGTTTACTTTTACCGGCATGAAAACTTTCATTTAAAAAATTTCACTTTTACTGCTTTCAATTAGCAGTTATATTTCGTACTTTCCAACCAGATTTAAAAATCGCTAAATTGCCAGCAGTTTAACACCGAAAGTGGCTAGTTTCTAATAGTTGAGTTTTGGCTGCTTTTACATAGAAAAACCGCAAATGCTGAATAATTGACAATAAATCTGATTGGAGTCGATTGGTGTTTAAAAGTTTAGTGTTGAAAAATATACACGTGTACATAAATATACTCGTATCTTTGTGGTATGACTCCACATGACCGAAAAAATCGTTAGCTTTAAACGTTGTTTATTGGCGAGACCACTCTAACCACAAAATATATACAAACAAACAAGTTATTGTAGTAAGCAACACGAAAGGTAATTGAGTTATTAAAGTTTATGAAGTTTCCTTTTGATTTATTTTTGTTGGTTTTCATCTTTTTTTAATTTTAATTTACTTTATTTTATTTTATTTTATTTTATTTTAATTTATTTTATTTTATTTTATTTTATTTTATTTTATTTTATTTTATTTTATTTTATTTTATTTTATTTTATTTTATTTTATTTTATTTTATTTTATTTTATTTTATTTTATTTTATTTTATTTTATTTTATTTTATTTTATTTTATTTTATTTTATTTTATCTTATTTTATTTTATTTTATTTTATTTTATTTTATTTCATTTTATTATATTTTATTTTATTTTATTTTATTTTATTTTATTTTATTTTATGTTATTTTACTTTATTTCATTTCATTTTATTTTATTTTATTTTATTTTATTTTATTTTATTTTATTTTATTTTATTTTATTTTATTTTATTTTATTTTATTTTATTTTATTTTATTTTATTTTATTTTATTTTATTTTATTTTATTTTATTTTATTTTATTTTATTTTATTTTATTTTATTTTATTTTATTTTATTTTATTTTATTTTATTTTATTTTATTTTATTTTATTTTATTTTATTTTATTTTATTTTATTTTATTTTATTTTATTTTATTTTATTTTATTTTATTTTATTTTATTTTTATTTATTTTATTTTATTTTATTTGATTTTATTTTATTTTATTTTATTTTATTTTATTTTATTTTAGTTTATTTTATTTTTTTTATTTTATTTTATTTTATTTATTTTATTTTATTTTATTTTATTTTATTTTATTTTATTTTATTTTATTTACTTTATTTTATTTCATTTTATTTTATTTTATTTTATTTAATTTTGTTTTATATTATTTTATTTAGATTAATTTTATTTTATTTAATTTAATTTAATTTAACTAAATTTTTTTTATTTTATTTTATTTTATTTTGTTTTATTTTGTTTTATTTTATTTCATTTTATTTTATTTTATTTTATTTTATTTTATTTTATTTTATTCTATTTTATTTTATTTTATTTTATTTTATTTTATTTTATTTTATTTTATTTTATTTTATTTTATTTTATTTTATTTTATTTTATTTTATTTTATTTTATTTTATTTTATTTTATTTTATTTTATTTTATTTTATTTTATTTTATTTTATTTTATTTTATTTTATTTTATTTTATTTTATTTTTATTTTATTTTATTTTATTTTATTTTATTTTATTTTATTTTATTTTATTTTATTTTATTTTATTTTATTTTATTTTATTTTATTTTATTTTTTTTTGTTTTATTTTATTTTATTTTATTTTATTTTATTTTATTTTATTTTATTTTATTTTATTTTATTTTATTTTATTTTATTTTATTTTATTTTATTTTATTTTATTTTATTTTATTTTATTTTATTTTATGTGATTTTATTTTATTTTAACTTATTTGAATTTATTTTATTTTATTTCATTTATTTTTTGTTTATTTCGTTTATTTGTTTTTATTTTGTTTTACTTTATTTATTTGTTTTGACTTTTTTTAACTTTATTTTAATCATTTTATTTTATTTTATTTTATTTTATTTGGATTTAGTTTAGCCTTAGTTTACCAATTTAAATTTTTTAGTGACTGGTGACCATGTGATATTTATCAACGTTTTAATTAACAACTCAAGAGATAATATTTAAAGGACTTAAAAAATTGTGAACATATATTCTTATCTTTCAGTTTGAATAAATATTTCAGAGTACTGTTGCTGTGATGTGTGCACGTGATTTATCATCACACGATGTTGTACAATTTTTATTATTCGATTTATGTAAGATGTTATGATATAAAACTATGAAATATTCATTACGCTTTGGGTTTTATTAGGCGAAAATTTTAGGAAAAAATAGTTAAAATTTACTTATGTGCTCCAAGTAATATAGTCACATGATTTGTTTGTCATATGCGTCTATATCATACACTATCAACTTCTTGTGATATTGTAAAATCATTTAATTGCAAAAACTGGCTATTTACCTCATAAAAATAATTTATAAATGATGCTGATTGCAAATACGAAAATGATAACAACATATTTTATACATCATATGAAGTTTTCATTCAATTTGACATTACACGATGCCGGCAAATGTAATTAACTAAAGCCATTATTTTATTTTTCATACTTCTGCTATTTGTAAGAATTAACTGCACTTTTAAATGTATGTATAAAACATCAAAAAGCTTTTTAAAGAAACCACAAATGTTTTCAGTTTAAAATTTTAATAGCAATCTTTAATTGCTACCAAACAGAACTACTTTATGACGCATCACCTGTCAAATGCATTACGACAAATAGTAAAGGATTGTCAGTTGTCATAATAAACACACATGTGGCTCTTACTGCCACACACACAGTGTTCAGCTTGCTTGCAGATGGAAATTAAGAACATAGGGAAAATGAAAGAGCAGTATCAGCAACGTATAAATATTTTAAATACTCCAAAATTTTTTTTAAAACCACATATAAACAACTAAAAACCGTGTCACATTTCTTTTTAACAATGCGTCAATCATTCACGGACTCATCATGCCAGTCATACATACACATCGTACATCCACAGTGTGTGAGAGTGCTCTAATGAACTGCACAGCTGAATGTTGTCAGCAATGAAAGGTTCTTAAGTGACGCTAGTTTATTGAGTGACGAAGCAATGGCTGAGAGAAATGACAAAAGCCAGCGGTAGGCTGCAATTGGTATAATGCGTGGGTAGTTAAGCGCATTCTTAATTCTCTCGCCCTTCCTTTCTGTTATATTTCCCTATGCGTTACCAATTACTTTGCTTAAGCCCACACTCAGTCACCGATTTCTTAGCACTGATTAGCCTGTCTGATTTACTCTACACAACACACGCACGCTGACCGATGGTGAAGCAACAGCAAAAGGATAATCACCTGCAATGCATTAATGATGATGAGCTTGATGGCGGTGACGCGCAATTGCGCGACCAACCAATCAAAATCAGTGACAGCCCATCGAGAACCACATATCGTATGAGCTGAGCTCATTTTCAATCGGCTTAGTGCTTGATTGTCGGCCTTTCGGTTGCTCGGTATGATTACGGTTTGTCGCTTACGATTGTTGTTGCGGTTAGTGACTCAGTCTTGCATGTGATTGTGCGTGACTTTGCAAACTTCGCAAAATTATAATAAAATAAAATTGAATAAAATAAAATGGAATAAAAATAAATATTGTAAATAAGAATAAATTAATTACCAAAAAATTTAAATTAAAGTAAAATAAAATAAAATAAAAAGAAATAAATAAAATAAAATCAAAATAAATAAAATATAATAAAATCAAAAAAAAAATGAGAATAAGATAATGACCAAAAAACTTAAATAATAAAGGAAAATAAAATAAAATAAAAAAAATAAAATGAACTAAATTAAATGAAATTAAATAAAAATAAAATGAATTATAATAAACTAAAATTATATTAAATAAAAAAGGTAAATAAATAAAGTAAAAAAGAATAAAATTAAATTAAAAAAGTGAGTAAATTAAAATAAAAAGGTAAAATATAAAAAATTAAAAGCGAATAAAATAATTAAACTAAATAGAATAAATAAAAAAGTTAAATAGAATATAAGACAATAAAAAAAATGAATAAAATTAAATAAAGTAATTAAAAAATAAATACAATAAATAAAATAAAGTAAATAAATAGCCAAAAAATTAAATTAAAATAAATTAAATTAAATTAAATGAAAACAAATAAAATAAAACAAAATAAAATTAAATTATATTAAGTAAAACAAAAGAAAATAAAACAACGAAAAAATAAAATAAATTAACTAAAAAGGAAAAGATTTAAATAAAAAGATAGATTAAATTAAAAAAGTAAAATAAAAATGAAAATTAAAAAATATAAGTTAAAATCAAATAAAACAAATTAAATAAAGTAAAATAAAAGATTATTAAATAAAATAAGGCAAAAATAAAATAAATTAAATTAAATAAAACCAAAAAAAAACAAAATAAATTATAGGGAAGTAAAATTAAATTAAATAAAAAATTATAAATAAATAAAAGATAGATTAAATTAAGGAAGTAAAATAAAATAGAAAAATAAAAAATATTAGTTGAAAGCAAATAAAAGAAATTAAATAAAGTAGAACAAAAAATTATAAAATAAAATAAGGCAGAAATAAAGTAAATTAAATGAAATAAAATAAAACAAATAAAAACATTTTAATGAAGTAAAATTAAATCAAATAAAACAAGGGAAAATAATATAAAGAAAACAAATAAATTAAAAAAAATTTAATTAAAGTAATAAAAACTAATAAAATAAATTAAATACAATTCAATTAAATAAAAAATAGAATAAAATAAAATAAATGGAAATTAAATAAAAAAATAAATAAATAAAAAGTTAAATATATTTAATAAAATTAAATAAAACAGAATAAAAATAAATCAAAATATATAAATTTAACATAAAGGATTAAAATACTTAGAATAAAATAAAAAACATAATGAAATTTAATTAAATAAATAAAATAATAAAAAAAAAAAATAAAAAAAAATTAAATTAAATTAATTAAGTTAAATCAAAAATTGTGAATTAAAATAAGAGAAACTTAAAATCAAACAAAATAAAATAAAATAAAATAAAGTGAAATTAAATAAATTTAATTAAAATGATATTTTCATCGGTTATGGTGTCATAAATATTGTGATTAATCAAAACAAAAATCCTAAATTTTTTTAAAATATTTAGCTTAAATTGCCTTTATACTAAAAATTTAAATTACTGAAGTTAAGTTAAATTCGGCGTCAGAATTTTTTAATTTCATATATATAATTACTTTTTCATAATTTTATTCACCTGCGAACACCTCGCACATTAATCGAAAACTCTTGTATGACAGCAGCACACTTGCCAAACACACACACACACACTCACACATACACATAAGCACTAATTCAAATCAAGCAACACCTTAGATAAATTTATAAGCATAGGTATAGCATGCAACAGCACAAGCCCCAAGTTGACAGGTAAATGTCAAACAAACAGCAGGCAATACATTATACAAGTACAACAACAACATTAATAACATAAAGGTAAACAAACTAAGTAACTGAAATTTTCATGTCAAATGTATATTTATCAAAATATTGCATGTACGTTTGAGAAGTGACAGTGGCAAGTAATGACACCACCCGAAACCATCACCAACACCAACACTAACATCAACATATCCCAGGTTAGATATGGCTGGTGTAATTAATGATTAAATAACTGTAATTATCACCTTTCAGAGTATTTGCATGAGTGTGTGTATTTTGTTGAGGAGAATTGCGCACGCAAAAATAAAATGAAAATTATGAAAAATGGAAAAATGGAAAAAGAGAAAAATTATTTATTTCGAGGGATGTGCGCGCCTGTAGGTAGGCAACACGTTTGCCGGCAGCACAGAAATTACATTTTATTACTTTAATTACTTTATTTACATAACAAGTAAAAGCGTCTGTGTTTGAAGTAGAGAGATGTACGTACTAAGTAAAGACAATTATATTCGGAAGCAAAAAAAAAAACAAAAAAATACAAATAAAAAACAAAGAAATCATCAAAAGGAAATAAAATAAAAATGAAAATAAAAATAATAGCAAAAAACGTGCGCTACACGCACAGTTCGACTGACGACCTGTGAGGAACCCAGGAGAAGAGCAAAAGAAAAAAAAAAAAAACAACAAATGTAAGTTCACGGAAGCACAAAAAAGCGCGCCAAATTAATGCAGCGTGGGTGTCCATGAGGCAAATGAGCCAACAAATGAAAGACTGATGAGACTCGTCATGCAATGACGAAGCAACAGCAGTAGCAGGAAGCGCCACGCAAAGTAAATGTGGCAGTATATGAAATAAAGATAAGTGAAAAAATATTTGGGTGCAAAAGCAAAATACTGAAGGAGAGAGAAAAAGATATACTCTCACCCATCATACCAG
The DNA here is from genome assembly GCA_037013455.1 of Ceratitis rosa. Taxonomy (NCBI): domain Eukaryota; kingdom Metazoa; phylum Arthropoda; class Insecta; order Diptera; family Tephritidae; genus Ceratitis; species Ceratitis rosa. The sequence continues at coordinate 12,872,248 of JAWMAG010000013.1, read as the reverse complement.
GCGCCGTGACTTAAATAACGCTACATTAACAATGTCATAATTTAATTAAAACTCAAGTCATAAGTGGTAAGTACACACGTAGAAGCGTATGAATTAAAAGAGGAGGAAAAAAATGAATACAACAAAACAAAAAGCAGCCATAATGTGTCAGTAATGAGATAAAAACAAAAGAAAAAATTAAATTATTATATGTATGGCATTTACATGTCTTCACCGAAAGACACCAGACAGAGCTGGCAAAACTTTTCGACCGATTTTATGCCAGAAACTGATTTGAAGATGGATTTTTTGCCACAAGTATCACTGAAGTTAGTTTAAAGCTTGGAGTCTAAGAAGGAAATGAAAAATGAGATCGAACTTCTCTGTGTTGTTGAAAGAAAGTAACCCAAATAGAATATAGATGGACATTATTATTTTTCTGCTCTCAGAACAGCACTGAAACCAAATTAGTTGGAAAATCGAGAAAAATTGATCAGACGGAAACACAAAAGTCATCTAAGGAAGCAGTACTTGCAATTGAACAATGCAGCTGAACAAATTCAGAACATCAGAGTTTAACTTAAAGTTAAAATGTTATGCATCAAAAGAATATATTTTTAAGTTGAGGTGGAGCTTATTAGTGGTTAAGGAAAGTTAAACAACGAAGTTGTGGAACTCTTCAGAACCTCAGAGCCGTGCAATAAAAACTAATCAAGAAATTATTATTTAAATCTGATTTTTCTCATCTCAGAACTGCAAAGTAGACAAATAAGCGTATATAAATATAGATCAATTTTCCACTGCATGTAAAAAAATAAGTCGTAGAATTGTGGAAAAATATACTCTCAATACCCTTCAGCTATTTCTGACAATAAAACTACCTATTACTCTGGACTTTCTTTACTCTTTCGAAGTATTTTGTCTTTGAAATGCTTCATTATTTCACATGCTCTAATTATTATATGAAAATTCAAAAATAAAAGAAGTAAATTGGTAATATTAAAAAAATCGAACTGAACAGCTAGCACACACTTCAACGCTTCGAAATGTAAAAAACGAAGCCTAAGTTTCCTGTGTCATCAGTAAATTTTTACTCTACAACACACATTGCCGTTAAAACCTCATAAAAATCTAATTAATTTGATCGGACGACGACACAAATCTCAAAGAAGAAAGCTCAGTATATATGACACTATAGCTAATATAAAGCAACAAATGAAGAAAACGATGTAAATTTCATATATGTACCTAAAGAAAAAAAATAAAAAACGAGTTTAAATAATTTTCAAACATTATTTTAAAAACATTAACATTGACACTTATCAACCGATTGACTTGGTTCATCAAAGACCAAGATGCTCACATAAAGTGATAAAAAAAGGGGCGACAAATCGTACACCAGCAATCCTGAGCTGATCTCAGGGAAAGCATTCGTTATAACTAAACGACTAAATCAATTTTGAAAACTGTTTTCTGATTACATAAACCGATGGGAAGCAGTTTTGCAACTATTATGTCCTTTTCAGAGTGTAAACGAGTCATGGAAGTTTCGGAACATGAAGGGAAAGGGCGAGGCTTGGTCGCAGGATTGCCACCAAATAATTGGATTGCCTGTTTAGAGAACATATTGTACCGATTTGTCAAAAAAATACTAGATGAAATTCCAAATGTTTTAAGTTTCATCAATTGATGATTAAATAAAATTGAAAGACTTGTTTTTTAGCTACTTTATTGTAAACACACCGTTCACTATACCTCTTATTGACAGATAGTTTACTAACTATACAACTCTTCATACACATACAGTTGTTATCACTACCGAGTTCTAAACTCAGCTGAACATGCCAGCAGTGTGCACTTCGCTCTTATAGACCTTGAGTTTGCTCGCATGTATCTTCTAGTAGATTCCGTTAAAATGTTTTCCATAACGAATATTAAACTCGCGCTGTATTAAGAACACTTTAGTTATCAGCCTCCCCTTTTCACTACACATTCGCATTTAGGGGTTTCGTCACAATGTTTTCATATTTTTAAATCAAAAATATTATTAGCAAAAAAAAAAAATAAAACCGAGCAAGCTGGAATTTACGAAAAATATTTTTTAGTTTAAAAAAAAATGTTTATTTAGAACAAATAACTTTAAAAGCTCTCCATTTATTTAGAAATTTTTATAATGAAAAAAAAAATGCTTTCAAATATTTTAATTTTATTTTGGAAAATATCAAAAAAAAAAAATATAAAAAAAAAATTGGGTTGGGTAAATAACTGGCATTCCTCTAATGTTAAGTATTTTTACATGTTCATACACACAAAAACACAGCCACATACATAAATCTTTAAATAGGTACATCAGCGCCTGTTTATATGCCTCAATATGACCACTAAGCCGTAAATAAATGGTTGCAGGTAAGCTAATGTGCGCTGCTGACTCAACGATGGTATTTTTAATTTGTTTGAATTAAAAAGGGAGCAATACAAGCATACATACATATATATATATATACAAAAAATAATAAAATAAATACAAACATGTAAAAACTTATTCATGTGAACACATATGTGGCGTGGCAACAAAGGAAATTGAAATGCGAACAACAAAAAATATATAGCAACAATATCAACAAAATAAAGAAATTACGGTAAAAAAGGCACACAAAAAAATCATGAACAACCACAAATACAAAAGCAAATGGCAAACCGTAGTAACGGCAGCCACAGCAACAACGAACAACGAAGTTAAACAGGCAACCAGCATGTGAGCGGCGGAAAGCAAAAATAAAGAAAAAGTACAAAAATGTATGGAGGAAATTACAAAAGAATGTTAATACATATATGAGGTATAACATATTTTTAGGCGCTATAAAATGCAGGAATCCTTAAAAGTAGGAGTGCGGTGTAATACAAAATAAACACACAGCCACACAAACACACACGGTAACATGCTAAGTTCAAAGCTAAATGCTCAAGCAACTGTAACCGCACCTAAAAATACCCAACAATTAAGCAGTGGCTTTGATGAGCGGAAATTAATGCACGAAGAGGAGAGTGATATAAGGGAAATGAATAAACATGGTGGGTATGTAAAATGTGTTGAGTGAAAGATGGCAAATAGGTGTACAAAGGAATGAAGGTAAGCAAAAGGAGCTGAAGGTAAACGGCCACAAACTTCCACACGATGAGGGCTAATGGGCTTACTGGAGTGGGTGTGGGTGCAGACATATGACTATACGCTTTGTGATAAATGGCAGACACATCCTGCGACAAGCAGAAGGCAGCTCAAGGTATCCGCTGTTGTATATATGTAGGTATATGTAAGTATATGAAGGCTGTTGGTAACCATAAAACAAACGCTCGCTAATATCTAGAGGAGCTGCTGGGTTCAAGAAAATATGTAGGGATTAGGTGTACAAGCGGCTGTGGAAACATTGTAAGTGCACAACAACCACATTATGTGGCTTGTTGCAATGTGAAAACCAATACAGTTATGTAAAAATAGGTAAAAATTTAAACAAATAGATGATCAAAGAGAAAAAACAACAGGTGCAATAAATGATACAAAATATAATTAAAATAGACTAAAACGACAAACAAATTAAATAACAAAAGTAATTTATAATAAAATGAAATCAAATAATAAAATCCATTAAACAAAATTAAATAAAATAAAATACAATAAATAAAATAAAATTAAATTAAATATAATTAATAAAAAAAATAAATAAAAGATAATAAATAAAATAAAATAAAATAAAATAAAATAAAATAAAATAAAATAATATAAAATAAAAAAAAATAAAAATATAAAATAAAATAAAATAAAATAAAATGAATAAAATAAATAAAAATAAAATAACATAAAATAAAATAAAATAAAATAAAATAAAATAAAATAAAATAAAACAAAATAAAATAAAATAAAATAAAATAAAATAAAATAAAATAAAATAAAATAAAATAAAATAAAATAAAATAAATAAAATAAAATAAAAGAAATTAATATAAAATAAAATCAAATAAACTAAAAAATAAATAAAATAATATATTATAAAATAAAATAAAATAAAATAAAATAAAATAAAATAAAATAAAATAAAATAAAATAAAATAAAATAAAATAAATAAAAATAAAATAATATAAAATAAAATATAAAATAAAATAAAATAAAATAAAATAAAATAAAATAAAATAAAATAAAATAAAATAAAATAAAATAAAATAAAATAAAATAAAATAAAATAAAATAAAATAAAATAAAATAAAATAAAATAAAATAAAATAAAATAAAATAAAATAAAATAAAATAAAATAAAATAAAATAAAATAAAATAAAATAAAATAAAATAAAATAAAATAAAATAAAATAAAATAAAATAAAATAAAATAAAATAAAATAAAATAAAATAAAATAAAATAAAATAAAATAAAATAAAATAAAATAAAATAAAATAAAATAAAATAAAATAAAATAAAATAAAATAAAATAAAATAAAATAAAATAAAATAAAATAAAATAAAATAAAATAAAATAAAATAAAATAAAACAAAATAAAATAAAATAAAACAAAATAACATAAAATGAAATAAAATAAAATAAAATGAAGTGAAATAAAATAAAATAAAATAAAATTAAATAAAATAAAATAAAATAGAATAAAATAAATAATAAAAATAATAAAATAAAACAAAATAAAGTAAAATAAAAAAATAAAATAATATAAAATTAAATAAAACAAAATAATATAAAATAAAATACTATAAAATAATAAAGATAAAAATAAATAAAATAAAATAAAATCAACCAAAATAAAATAAAAAATTAATAAAATAAAATAAAATATATAAAATAAAATGCAGTAAGTAAAATGAAATAAAATAATTTGAAACAAAATGATATAAAATAAAATAATTTTATTAAAACAACATAAATTAAAATAAAATAATTAAATAAAGGAATAGGTATAAATATATTTATGGAAAATAATTTAAAAAAATAAAATTAAACAAATTAAAAGAAAACATAATATTATTAAGCAAAAAAAAAAAAATTAAGTAGATTATGTAATCAAAAGAAAAATTCAAAATACCGTTAGCACTGTGAAAAGCTTGTATTTTTTTGCAATAAAAGGAAATTAAAGAGTTTGCGCCTTCGGGTATGCTACAATTTTAATAATTTTCACTTACAAAAGCTAATTTAAATATTTTAAAAAAGTTTTAAATGCATGAGCATGATTGCAATACTTCTTTTCTAAGTATGTACGTATGTTTATTGTATTCAGACATACAATTACATAAGTATGTGCGCTTATGTACATTTAATGTTTCGTGCTAGGAACTTGAACCTGAGCAACATGAATGCCTCGTGTACGTTATATTTATTTTGTGCACATGCAACATTCCAAAGAAATTAAATATGAAAAAAAGAAAAGTTTTAGCAAAGAAAGGAAAAAAATTTTTAAACAGAAAAATCACTATGTGTGTGTACTCGTATACTCCTAGCAACACACGAGCTAAAGTCTGTTAGGCGCATGTATTGGGAGACGTTAATGAAAATGTGTGCATAGGAGTGTGTGTGTGTACCGACATGCGGTTTGGCGAATTTTTTTGCTGCCTAACATGCGACCACTAAGTACCGAGGGATGGGTGCGTTCGTGTCGTACCACAGCGCTGACATTCATTCATTCAAAATTACTTAATGTTTATTTGTTTGGATGTGGTAATGCCACTACCACATATACATACATACATACATGTATACAAACATTAAGTACTCACCCTTTATGTTTATGACTAAGAGATTCCTGATAAATAAAGTAATTAAATGTGAGAAATTAAAATGAAATGAATGTTTGCTGGAATGTGGCCAACGTGTACATACATACAAACATATAGGTATACATATGCGAGTATATAAATATTTTTGCTCATACACGTGTCTGTGTGTTCAGCGACGAAGTTGATGGCATCATGTGGCATGCCTTAAGTACATGCAACTTAATGTGGCATTTATCAAGTTGGTAATAGTGTTGGGTGGTGAGGAGAGAACATTATTCTTGAACAAGTATAATCAGGGATGATTTTTGTGTATTCATTTTGTGAATGCATTGCGCTGGTGTTGAGGTTTATATGGCATTAATGGCGTATTTTTATGTCGACTCAATACTACTTTCAAAATTTATTTAACCTGTGGAAATACATTTGAATTTTGCCTTTGTTGTGGAGGATCAACTCTGATTAGATAACTATACTAAATTCGAAAAAAAAAATATTTGTAAAAAATACATTTTTCTAGAACATATAATTCTTTAATAAAAATTAATTGCCAAAATCTTAGACTCAATTCCATACACATATTTATTTTCAGATCTTTTTAAATCTTTTGGAGTACCTACCTCCCTCTGCAGCATTATTTTTTATTTCTATTTATTTGTTTTTCTTTTTTGAGCTGTCAATTAATGATTTTCTTGCTTGTCAAATACATTTATACTACAAGACCCCTAAGCAGACATTAAGAACACAACAACATCAAACAAAATATATGTCAAGGCATGTAATTGATTGTTTTATGTATGTATGTATGTACATATGTATATGCCATATGTCAATAATGGATACGAAAATCATTGGTGGCGTGAAGTAAAAGGTAAATAATTTCTTTTTTTCAATATATTATTATTATTTATTTTATTTTTAAATAAAAGAATGTGCTTATGAAAATGATATTAAATTTGCAAACACAACAAAACTACGTTAAGTTCGTAATTACGAAAGTGTATTGTGAATTTGAAATAAATTTTACCAAAAAAAAATTATTCGTCCATTCGATGAATTCACATGTAAAAGACAACAAATTTTTAACGAAAATTTTCATAAAAAAATGTTACAAGCTTTTCATTAATTTTTCATCTATTCGATGAAATTCATAAAAACGTCATTTTAATTAAAAAAAAAACAATAAATTGAAATTTTCGCATTAAAGAAATTAAAAAAAAAAACATCTACTGAATGAATTAAGCCACAAATATTTTTGTTCATTAATTCGATGAATTTACACAATATTGCATATTTATTTTAAACCATTCATAAAATGTAATACTTTTAAACAATACGAATTTCTACAAGACCGATTCGTCTATCCAATGAAATCTCATGAGAGATAAAAAATTAGAAACACTAAACATTTAATTTAAACTTTACTTAATTTTCAATCCAAGTAATAATAAATTCATCAAGATTGTTTGAATTAATCGGTAATAAAGTATGTATTAAGGGCAAAATTATGAGTCCTTTTATTGTAAAGTAGTACCCAAATGTGAATTTCAGATGCATTTAAACAGAAACAAAATAATTCATCGATACGATGAATTTTCTTACTTGGTTAATACAAGTTCAAAAAAAGGAAATTGTATAAAAAGATTTACATCCCATTTTTCAAATTTCATCCCTTTAATGAATTTTCAAAAACTATATTTTCGTTGAAATATTGATTATAATATTATTTGGCACACGTATTCAACCAAAAATTTTAATAAATAATTTGTTAGGTATTTTAGGTAATTCGTATTAATTTTAAGAAATTTTAAAAGTGTATTCACAGTAAAATACTGTTTAGCGAAAATAAAATTGAAAAAGTGTAAATACATGAATTTTATGGGAAAATGATGGAAATTATGGAAAACTATGTTATAAAACAAAGAGTGATGTACAAAAATGCTAAAAATTGTTTTTTGGAAATTTCATCTATTCGATGAATTTGAATTTTTTGAATGTTTGTATACAACAAAAACACATTGAAATAAAATAAAAATGCATAAACGTTATTTAATGTAACTGTAAAAAATTCTCTGAATGAATGCTTGGGATATACATATATTTTTCATCATCATAAAGGCTAAAAAATTGTTAATTTGGAATCTTCATCCTGAATTCTATATAATTTCTTACCGGAGATTTCATTTAAGAAGAACTGAGTTAATACAAAACAACGTATCGATTCGGTGGCGATAAATTCATCAAAAAATAAAAATTCATCCATTCCATGAATTGCTTGCTTGGAGAAAAAAACTTTTAAAAAGGAATTTATGTAGAAAAAGTTGCTAATCAAATTTTAAATTTTCATCTCTTCGATGAATTTTATACAAATTCATTTTTATTAAGAAAAAGTACCCAAACATTTTTTCCATGAGCATAATAATTACGATTTGGTATTTCAACAAAAACATTCGTCGATTCGATGAATTTTTTGGATGTAAAATTTTGAAATAAACTTTTAAAAAGACCATTAATACATTTTTTTTTTCATAACATAATTTCCTACAAAAAACCTTATTTAATATATGTTTATATATACCATATGTGCATATGTATACATATATTATTTGTTTTTTGTTAATATTTTTTATTTATTTATATTAATTCTACCATAAGTATGTCTGTAAGTAGGTAAATCAGTAATAATTTTTCTATAAAAGGAACAAAAGTTACTTCCACTCATTTCCACACATGTACATATATTGTATAATTATCGCTAAATACTTATAATTCTTTGCGATTGATTGAATATTTTCGTATGATAAATACCTATTAATATCAAGATAATAGCTTGTGACATACGAGTACATGCATATAAGCACACATACGCGTACGCCAGCGCATGTTCAGGTTAGCGAATAATACGCTTAACGCAAATTTCAATAAATGCGAAAAATACCTGCAACTGGCGGCACCAGCAACAACAATAAAGCGACGAAACTCTTCTTCGCTCCACCCGCCAACACCACCGGCGCAAACACCAATTGCCGTAAATATTTAATGTATTGGCCGTGTTTGAGGTGCCGTGTATGCGTGGTGCCGCAAAATCTAATTTTCGCAATCAATGGAATTCAATAATTCGAAAAAAAGTTGGTTGTGAGTTGAGGGAGCTGATACATATTTATGTATATATTTATGTGGTTATGGCAACGGAAAAAGTGCTTTTGTAGTCGGAATATAAAGCGTGATAATGACAATGATTCATGGATGTGATAAAAAATAAAAAAAAAAAATGAAATTCAATTTCGATATATTTGAGTTTGAGCTTATGAGGCTTAGAACTTCAGTTAATCATATTCGTAAATTTGGCTTTTTTCTATTTGTTCATTCATACTCGTGCGGGAAATACCGGCATTGGTTGGCTTATTATATTATAAATATAGTATTTAATATTTGAAAACCCCCAAAAAATGTTGCTCAGAAAAGTTAAGGAGGTTTCATTAAAATATGCTGTCTTCTTGCTGACAACTTTGATCTATCCTTTAATACCTGCGGCGACTTTATTTTTAGAAACCATTATTTTTTATGTATATAAATTAATTTTTTTATTATTTATTTTTTTATGTTATTTATATTATTGTTATTTATTTATCCATTATTAAAAAATATTTATTTTTTGCTTTTGTTTATTATTTCTTAGTTATTTATTTAATAACTGATTTTAAATTTTTAATATTTAATTATAAATTATAAATATAAATTAATAATAAATAAAATATATGAAATATTTATTTTATTTATTTAATTTATTATTCATTTATTTTCTTATTTGTTCAATAGTTGAGTCATTAATTAAATAGGTATTTATACATTTGTTAATTAAATAATTATTCATTTTAATGTATTTTATGTATTTATCTATTATTTTTATTTATCTATTATTATTAACAACTATTTATTTAATTTTGATTTTTTATTTATTTACTTTTAATTTAATTATTTATTAATTAAACTAATTAATTAATTAATACTTAATTATTTCATATGTTTTATTTATTTAATGTATTATTAAATTATTTTCTTATTTGTTCAATAGTTTATAACTTCAACCGTCTAAAACTCCTGTTGTAATTTTTTCACTATTTCCAAAAAATATATGGTCTGAAAAGTTCCATAAAACTAAAAACCCAAAAAATTTATATTTTATTAACTAAAAAAATTTGCTTACGCATTTATTAGTTAACTAATTATTCGTTTTATTATTTATTAATTTATTATCAATTATTTGATTTGCTTTCGATTTATTATTTATTTATTTTTAATTAATTTATTTAATAACTCATTTTTGTTATTTAATATTTAATTATTTTATAGGTTTTATTTATTTAATTTGTTATTTATATATATTTTTATTTGTTCAATAGTTAATATTTTTATTAATTAATTGATTACTTATGCATTTGCTAATTATTTAATTATTCGTTTTATTATTTATTTTTTTTTTATTTTTATCCGTTATTATTATTAACTATTTTTGATTTATTTTTTGTTTTTTGTTTAGTTCTTTATTTATTTAATAACTAATTTAAATGAATTAATATTAAATTTTTTCATATCTTTTTATTTATTTAATTTATTATTTACCATTATATATTTTTATTTGTTCTATAATTAATATATTTATTAGTTAATTATTATGTTATTCATTTGCCGATTAATTATTTATAAATTTTATTATTTAATTATATATTGGTTATTGGTTATTTAATAATAAATTAATAATTTTTTTTAATTATTTTTTATATTTCTTGCATTAGTATTTGTCTATTATTTAAATTATTATTTGGTTGTTTATTTTTTTACTTAATTATTTAATTCGCTGATTATTTATCAATTTATTTATATTTATTTATTCGTGTTTTTAATTATTTGTGTTTATTAAATCCTTATATTTTATTTATTAACATATTTATTTAAGTAATTATTTATTTACTTATTTGTGTTGTAATATTTTTTTTTGTTAAATAATTTATTTATGTATTGGTTATTGGTTAATTATTCGTAAGTTAATTTATTTATTAATTTTGTTTTTCAGTTTACAATTACTATTTGCATTGTTTATTTTAATATTTAGCTTTTTATGCTGTTTTTTTTTTATTTAGCTACTTATTTATTTGTTCATTTAAGTTTATTTATTTAGGTATTTTATTAGTTATTTATTTACTGGTCGGTAACTGAATATTAATATTATTTATTATTTATTAGCATATTTATTTAATTAGTAACTTATTTCTTATTTATTTACTCATTCATTTATTTATTTCCTTATTTATTTGTTAATAAATTCTTTATATGATATATTTTATTATTTAATCATATTTATTGTTTATTGGTTCATTGTTGTTAATTTAATTAAATCTTTAATAATTTATTTATTTATTGGCCATTGGCTAACTATTTACATATTATTTATTAGCTTATTTATTTATTTTCTTTCTTATTTGCAAATAATTTATCTATTTATTTTATTATTTAAATACACATTTAGGCATTGGATATTGGTTAATTATCCATTAATTAATTAATTATTTTCTTTAATTTAATATCTTGTTTTCATTTTTTTTACTTATTTATTTATTATGTATTTATAAAAGAATTTAGTTATTTATTGGTTATTGGAATCTTGTCTAGTTTCTTTTTAACTATTTTTACAACTAATTTTCTTATTTATTTCATTATTAATTAATTAATTATTTATTTACTTATTTAATTATTTTGTTATTAATAATTTCTTTGTTTGTTTATTGGTCAGTAGTTACTTATTATTAATTAATATCTTGAATTTTATTTAACTATTTATTAGTTAGCTTATTTACTGGTTATTTCTCAGTTGCTTATTGATTAATTATTTATTTATTTACAATATTTAAATATTTATTTCACTATTTTAATTTATATTTATTTATTTAATTTTTTATTTTATTATTATTTATTTATGTACTTACTTATTTACCAATTTTTCTATTTATTTATATCATTTTGTATTTTATTACCTATTTTTATCTTCAAAAAATGAACTTAAAACACAAAAACTTACAAGAATTTAAGATATTTAAATTATTTATTTGTTTGTTGCAAAATTCTTTACTATAAAATTAACAATAATAAAATCTACATGAATTTAAGATATTTAAATTTATAAAAATATTATTCGCAACTAATTTGCAAAATTCAAATTACTTTAAAATTAACAACTAATTGTTAATTAATTCATTAGGCAGAGCCAATCAAAACCTCTGCCACAAAAAAATCAAAGACAATCCTAGTTAAAGCAGTAGGAGTAGAAGAATACCCAATAGTAAATATGTATGTACATCAAAGCGCCAATTTATCTATTAAACTTTACAAATTGCTTGAAATTATTACATTACAATTGATTGCGTTGGTGGCTGATTGGTGGCGGTTGTGGTAATTCAAATGCGATTGAATTGTAATTAAATTGTATTGTTGTTAATCTACTACCACAAAGGCAAAACGAATACATACATACGGACATATAAAAGGCAGCACAAACACGTTTAACTCTCAAAGGACACAGTGGTGCACACATAATAAATGTGTATAAATATAAATATATGGAAACACTTACATATGCAACATGCAGATAGCGCACAAGCCCTTTTGCTCCTTCCACTCACACACTCCACCTCACTCACTACCGCTCTCCGCTGCCCTTATATAGCGCAGTGCACATAATTACAATGCATTTTAATTTAGCATTTATGAAGCGTTTGCTGCTTCTGCTCCAACTCCTGCTGTTTCGATGGTTGCTGCGCGCCTTTGAGCCCAAAATGATTGTTAATTGAAATTTATCAACTACAAAAACAACAACAACAACAAGGGTGAGGGTATAAAACAGTTTTTTTTTTCCTTTACGGCACTGTTATATGTAGTTATTATGTTGCAAATGTAGTAGTATGTTGATGCCACAGCTGCATACAAGCAACGGTAATTGTTGTCCGCTCGCTCGCTCTTCTTCTTATTTTATTTAATAACAATTTTTTTCTTTTTTGTTTTTTTTTTCCTTTTGCCAATTATTTATGCGTAAAGCAGTTGTAATAAATTTTAAATGACTTTATTCCCCGCCGAAAAAAAATATATACATATGTATATATTGAAACAAAAAGTAGAAAAAAAATCTTAAATTGCATGGTACCAACAATGCATACAGCCTGCGGTTGGAGTTTACTTGCAGCATGTGGCAGCCACGCTGTGAATGTACACGCTGCACATCATAATCTACCGCGAGTGTTTATGCACATATGTATGTACATATAAACATACTAACGTAATGTAAAATTATTTCTATATATGTATGTAATATGTATAATTTCACATATACACACATTTTATTCCCATTCAGTATTTACATATTTTTACGCATATTATCCATTTTTCCACTTTTTTTTTGTTGTTTTCGTATTTTTGTTGCTTTCGCTCATATGCATAATAATTATTGTTCAGCATCGTCATGAGCTCAGCTGTTGTTGCTGCTTGGTCGTTTGGATTGCGGATTGTTTTTTTTTTTTTTGTTTTTGTGGCCCAGCACGCAATCAACGCGCTTTGTGGTTGCAATCAACGCTATAAAGGTTAAAAAAAATAAAAATAAATTTGGTGGCAATATTTTGCATTATTTAACCCGTTAGTTATGGCCTAGGGAGACTGAAAGTTATAATTTCGCTTAAAAAAAAAGGTAGTAATTTTAGTCCATAGTGATTTACCTTGACAAACATTCGATATAAAATTTTATTTTTAGTCTTCACGTTAGTTTTTCTGCAGCTACAACTCCTCAAATAATCATTCAAAATGACATTTTAAGTGATAACTTCTCAAATCAATCAATTAGAAGCATGAAATTTGGTATTTCACACTTACGTCACGCCAGTAAAGCTGACCGCAAAAATTTCCAAAATCGTACAACTAGAAGAGGTAGCCTTCATACAACTTCTCGTTCAAAAATGAAACTTTCAGTTGTAATTTCTCGAAAAAAGCAACCAAGAGCATGAAATTTGGTATACCGCAAGCCTATCATGCAATTAAAATAAGTAGTAAAAATGTTCAAAACCGCACGATTACAACATATAGCCACCATATATTTGTTCGTTGGAAAATGCATTTTTTTGACATAACTTCTCAAATATAACAGATAAACGCATTAAACTCGATATGTTGCATGCTTGATACGCAAATAAAATATAAGGTGAGTCTAAGTAATATCGTACGCCTTTAACTTATAGCCACCATATAACTGAGCGTTCAAAAATGCATTTTTCTGTCATAACCTCAACAAATAAGCAGTTAACAGCATGAAACTTAACACTTAGCTTAGTTACTGCTTGTCAAAAGCTCACAATAAAAATTATTAATATAGAGCGCTTTTAACACATAGCGCTCATAGAACTTTACGTTCAAAAACGCGATTTTCGTACATAACTTCTACAATTAAGCAGGGAAAGGCATGAAATTTTGTATTTGGCATAACTAACATGAAATAAAAGGTAACTGTGAAAATCATTAAAATAGGTTTACTTTCAGATATAGCTGCCATAGAAATGATTGTTCGAAAACGTGTTTTATGGCCATAACTTCTTGGAATAAAAGCCGAAAAGCTTGAATTTTGGTATTTTATATACAAATACAAGTAGTAAACAAATGATAGTAAAAATTTTTAAATCGGCTAGCCGTATCACATAGCAACCTTATAACTGAGTATTCAGTTTTTGAAATTACACACCGGGAAAGTTTTTTTAACAAGTTTCAGTTAAAAAAAAGCAGAAATATTTTTTTTATTTTCACCTTTCAAGAGTTAAATGCTTGACCACACATATTTCACAGCAATAATCCGTCATTGCCGGTCTATGAAATTCAAATAAAATGCAGCCGAACAATCAATAAAATACCAAAGCATTTAACCGTGAATTCATTAATTTACACGCAAACATAGTTACACACACACACATACGTATACGAAAGAAAATAGGTGAAGAGAAGAGTAAAGGAAGATTTTGAACCAGAATTTATCCAATACGAATTGCTATCGCAAGCTTCATAGGCATGCCGAAACGCATGTTCCCACACAGCGATAGCAATTACACAGCCGTAGTTGTAATTGTTTGTTGTCTTTGTTGCAGTGCATAAGTTCAAACGAATTTTTGTGCAAAATTTAAATATGTGATATTTTCACATTTTTTTTTTTTTCATTTAAAAGCAATATTCTGCATTGCTGGTGTATGTGTGTTTTGTGTGTTTGTGTGTTTGTGGTTTTAATTTCATTTAATGATAATCGCTAGCGATTTATTTGGCGCAACGCATGTGGCAAGTTAAAATGTAATGCATCATCCGGTTGCACAAACACCCATTCAAACACACACACACATTCAAACACACACGCATTAACACCCGTCTGGCATGTTGGCCAAATAATTTAGCAAATAACACTTTATGCCTAGGCGATTATTGTTATGTGGCATGCAACAGGCCATCATGCAACAACCGGCTGCTAAGCATTGGCGCTTCGAAATTGAAACTTTTCATATCGTATGCCTGCAACACGGATTTTTGTGGTAATTTAATTGCATGGCTGTGTGAAATCGAGATGGGAAATTATATTGAATGGTGGTATTAGTACACATACATATGTATATATATTTTTTTTAAATTAATTTTTGACAGCTTATTGCCGCCGGATGTTAATGCAAATTTATTTAGTTAAAAATTACCGAAATTTATTAATTGCGCGTTATCTTAATGGCATTTCATTGAGCACGCACTGTTGTGGAAAGTGTCATTTGTCGAAATTAGAATTTTTTTGTGGAGATTTTGAAACCAAAAAATTTACTATAAAAAAATTATTTTAGTTGTAAATATGAATAAATGACTTCAAGCTCAATTTTAACTCATTAGAATAATTAACTAAATCAACCTCAAAAAATATTTCCGGTTTTGTAGGAAGATATCTGAAAGAAACTCATTAAAAAATCGCAAAAAAGGTATTATTTTCGAAATTGACGAATTTGTTCATTTGCCCATTTTTCCTAAAATTTCTTGATTTTTAAGTCATGAGTAACTTAAAAGACTCTTTAATAAAATTTTTATTGCCCAAACTAACATTTTAGAGCGCAAATCCTTACAAAACCTTTCGAATGAAAAATTAAATTTTGGGCCACTCTAAGGATAAGATTGGTATTAAGATCGTACAGAAAGCAATCACAAAATGTAAAATTCAAATGTAGAGTTATCCATTTCGTGGTTCCAAAAGGTATGGGGATCAATTTTGACATCTATTAAATTTTACTCTCAAACAAAACATATCTTGTCAATCAACAAGTGAAACCAAAATTGTCACATTTGGAGCTCCGAGAATCCTCGAATAATTGAAGAGAGGCCACTACATCCCAAACAAAAAAAAAAAACTTACTCTCTGGTGCGCTCTTTAGTGTGATCGGAAGTGTGATTGGACCTTACTTCTTTGAAATCGACAACGGCAAAACTGTCACTGTCGATGATTCGGAGCGCTATGGATGTATGATAACCAACCAACTCCAACGACTACACGTGAATGTTTACTCAGCCTTTCACCAAGCAACTTTGTGGAGAAACCCACTGAGAGATCGGTGACATTAGATGAATTTTCTGCAAGAATCATCGGGCACAGCTTAATAAGCAAGGGTATGATGGACAAATTGGACCACATATCGCCAGGTTTCAAGCAACAAGTTTGTTAACGTAAGAACATGCGACTCGCAAGGTTAACTTAAAATATCTATACGGACGGACGGATCAAAAATAGCTGAAGTGGTTGAAACTGGAGTAAAATGAGTTAAGCTAGATCTCAAGGGACCTTAAGAGCTTGTGTAATTATTACAGTGTTTTCCAGGCAGTGGTCGGCGCGGTAAAGAAGTCCAATTAATATCATAGGTAACCATATGAAAAACCTAAATACATAGGTTGATAGACAGGCAACAATTATAGCAACAATCTCGCATTCTATAGTGTCAGAAAATATTCTTAGAAGCGGAGAGGCAGTCGATGAGTACATCAAATGTTAAGGTCACAAGAGACTATGTACCATGGGAGAGCCGTTGAATAGATCATCGTAAGATCTTTTATAATGGTAGCAAATTTTTCCACTTTTAAATTTTGCACCCCCGAATGGACTGCAAGAAAGTTATAACGACAGGCTACAACCTACTCATAATATCCGCGGGCAGTATGGGCATATATAGCTGTGAAACATGTAGAAAGATTAGACATCTAGGCATGAGTGAGACGCTGGAATACGTTCTCTTTTTCAGTTCGGTCTTAACTAGAACTCATATTAGATATCTAAGAGCTTCGCCGTTCAGAGAACTAGAGCTAAGTTTCCAAGTTGGATATCAGTCAAATACATTCTGCCCTCCATAGTTTGGAAAATTTCCAAAGACCCACCTACCGAAAGAAATTGGAACAGATCTAAACAGAAGGTTATGAACAACTCAGGGTTATCGCTGAGGTTAGGTTGTCATATGCCGGATATGCTCGCTACTACCTTCTCACAGGCCACTGCTAAATACCTGTATGTTTTTGTAAATACAGAATGTAGTACCTCACTATGAGGGGAATTTAATTCCAATCGTATCACAGGGCTTAAAACAGCACCTTGCATGTTGATGCATAAGCTACTTGACACAACCACAGTTGACTCACCACCAACGACTTTTCGCTTCAGCGAATACAAAGCGCTTATTCTAATAATATTAGTTAAAGTAAAAAGTTCGTTCGGTTCTTTTTATGCAAATGTTTCCGAACGGTTTTCTGGCTTATCTTTAGTTCCTCAGCAATTAAATAAGTGTTCACGTGACGGTCTGTTTCCACTATTTCCATGATTTTATAGCAATTTTCGACGACAGGCCTCCCGCCGCGTGGTGCATCTTTGACATCGAAATTAGCGGAATGGAACCTAGCAGACCACCTTTGTGCTACACTTTCGTTTACAGTATCGGGCCCATAAACTAAATTAATTTTTTTTAGCCGCTTTGGCTGCTTTTTCGCATCGATGGAAGAAAAATTGTAAAATATAGGGAATTTTCTCTTTGCTGGTGTCCATCTTTGACGAGCGCTCACAACGTACTGAGTCAATCAATCGAAAAACTGTCAAAGACAAACTTTTAGCGCGAATAAACACGTTTTCAGCGCCGTATAGTAAGACTAGTACTATGGACAATAACGCCATCTCTTAGATAAAAACCGAACGAACTTTTTACCTTTTGACCTAATATTTAGGTCCCCAACCCCAGATCTTGCTATGGCGAATATTCAAAACTTCCTCAACATATCTATAAGAAAGGACTTCAGTAAAGAAAACCGAGTTTAGTAGAAAAACCGGTGTGACGACCTTCGTACGTACATAACTATAAGCCTCAATTTTATATGTATGTGGTCGATCCCCATTCACTACCCACCGAGCTATTCAAATATTAATTTTTTTTTTTGCTTTTCACTCATACAAACTACACATTAAAATAATCTGCAAATGTTTTAATGCGATTAAGTCTCCTGAATTGGCGCTACACAAACTCCAAGCGTATATCAAACACGACCCGTTGGCGGCCGACGCCAACTCGACACCAACAACAGTAACCACCATAAACCACGAAGCGACTCACAGAAATACGCTGTGAACTTGTCGTGTCTGTTTGCTGTGGTGAGAGCTGCGAACGCTGTGCGTGACGTCAGTCAATTGCGGCACGGCGGCGTTGGCAGAGTCGTGTGGTGTGTGTGCGTGCAGATATTCCCCGAAATACTTCAATTAATCACCGAAAAGCCAAATTCTGTTGGGCAACCATAAAAGAGACGCATACAGCCACCGCATAAACACACAAACCACTAAATGGACATGGTAAATCCACAAGCAGCAATACCGCAACAGCCGCATAATTCTGACACTTACAGGTTTCGCACTCTCCGCATTGTAGTTGTTGCTGTTGTTGGCTACCGCAATCTGCTGGCGTCTGGCCAGCCAAGTGTACGAAGAAGATTAATGATGAATTATTTTGGTGTTGCTGGTGTTGCCAGCAGCAATCTCTTAGTTTAAGCCGCATCTTAAGACGTTCAATATATTCGCATTTAATTATTATTAAAGCCGTTGTTGTTGTTGTTGTTACAACTGCCACTACAAAGGTTGCTTTTGTTGTGCTCATTATCGTACATTTATGGTATTGGGTTATTGTTCCATGGCCATGAGTAGCGATAACTTTCGTTGCCTTGAAAACGCTTTTCACTGACTCTGACTTTTCGCCGCTGACCTACTTGCCGCTTTGAGTTGTGTGTGTGTGTGTGGCATGTGGCATGTGGCATGTCATGAGCGCTCTATAGAAGTTTCTCTAAGCATGAGAGGTGAGTGTGATGGGAAGTGATTAGGCTGAAACTATGTATAATATATGGACTTACTTACACATGTTTAATTAATACAAAGCCACACATTAATACAACAATAACAACTAATCAAACAACAACGATTAGAAGGATTGTGTGCCTGAGATGAAAACTATCAAGCTTAGGTTACGTGGGAATCTTCGTTTGCATACATACATACGCATGCGTTGAAGCTAGGGAAATTTAATAATTTACATCTTTAATGGTAAATACGAAATATTTTTTTTGAAAGCGAGTTCAAAACTAAATTAACTATTGATACTATCAGCAGACATAAGTAGAGCTCGTTTTCAATTACTGCCAAACTGTAGGCAGTTAAGGCAACTTTAATTGAAAATAGTAAAACTGATTTAAACAAAAATTATTAAATTAATAAAAAAATATTTAAAAAAAATCGATAATTTTTCGATGCATAAAAAATCGATGAATATGTATCGATTTATTCATTCAATCAAAAGTATTGAGAGGAAATAAATTACAACCTAAACAATCATTTAATATTTATCGATACATTTTCGATAACCAAAAATATCGATAAATTTATGCCCATTCTCTCAGCTCAACACATTTGATAGTATACATAGCAATATATATGCACATTATATACATATAGTGAACAACATATCAATCAAAAAAGCAAAAAAATCGATTTGTAAATTTATATCGATAAATGTGAATCGGTTTTCTAAAAAAATCTGCTTTTCTAAATTTATCTCACTTTGTAGAAATAAAATTACTTATAAAACTGCAAATCAAAATTTATTCTTGTAAAACACTAAAAATTAATCGACGAAATTTGGTCTGACAAAATTATCGATATATAAATACAAAATTTAGCGTCATACAAATTTCTGGCGCTAAACATCAAAAAATCCGTATACTTTTTATTGAGCGAAAAAAAATTAAATTAGTCGATGAAAATTTGAGAGAAAAATTTATCGATGAAAATATATTAGCGAAATAATATCGATAATTGTGTATCATTATGGAAAAGCTAAGCAAATTAATAGAAAATCAAAACGAATTCTATTTAAAATAAACTAATTAGAACTTTGTATGTAACCTAATATCGATATATTGCACTCGTATATATCGACTTAATTCTCTATAGCGGTGAACCAAAAAATATTTGTTTAGTATGGTAAAACCGTAGTAACAAAAACAAATTACTTTATTGTAGGAAATAGCTTAAAAACAAATCGACACAAATTAGAAAAGTGAAGTAAAATCGACTTTTTATTATTTAACAAATTATAACTGGAAGATTTTCAATAATTTTGCGCGACCGCAGTTCATAAATAGAAACTTATGTATTGATATTAGTTTTTAACCAAAATACTAAGAAAAAATGTATAGTTAACACTTTTAAAAATAAATCGATAAAAATCGATAAATGAAAAAATAAATTGGATAATTTTAATAAATTTTTGGGGAATTGAGTTTGAATATAAAAAAATTGTTTAAAATATAAGAATCCTAAAAGACGTCCACCTTCGTTGCTAGAAATAAAATCAAATTTTCTGATTTATTGGCCAAATACGTTAGAGTAAAATCGATAGGCGCTCTATAAGTGATAAATTTACAAGTACTTATTGTAATAAAAACAATTTGACAAAGCTCCACTAAAAATATTTTAAAAAAATATATCGATAAATAAAATATATCGATAACTTTATCGATTTTTTATTATCTAACTCTTTTTCATTTGGAAATAATTCAATATTTATTTGCAATATTGTGGTAACTATTTTTAAAAACGGTTTGAAAATTAATAATATTAAGAGCAAACGAAAATTTAAGATTTTTTATCAACAATTATACCTAAAGAGCAATTAATAAGCACTCAAAAAACATTATGTCATCTAAAACTAGTTAGTAAATTATATTTCAACAAAAATAACAATGTATCGAAATTTGAAAATTTATCGATTATCATTTATCGTTGACATTTAAAAACATTACTATTCAAACTTTTCAAATAAATTGAAAAAAATTAAGGTTCGACTTTATTATTTCGATATTTTCCGATATTTCACATTTTATACGAAGTTATCGACAAATTTTTGAACACTTTGACATCATCAGTGCTATAACATTAATTTGCTATTAAGCGCTCACCGCTCTTCTCTCACCCCAACCATATTGTTTCATGCCTCATTGCTTGCTAGCTCACAGTCTGCTTAATTGGGTAGAAAAGTTTTTCAACGCTGCATAATTATTTTCAGTTTACTGTGAACGCACAAAAATTTAAAAACATTTTTCCGTCTAATAAATCGAAATTTTATTAATTAAATAGAGACAACATGCACAATTTTATACACTTTTTCGTTCATCCATTTTTTTCTCGCTCTCTTAAGGCCAAATAACTGATATGGTCAAATTTCAAGGTCAATTTAAAATATTTAAAAATCGATTTTTATTATATTATATATATTTATATATTTATATATATGTAGGTATATATAACGAGTATTCTATTATTTAATTTGTCTCTTAACTGCCTAATGGCAATAAGCTATTTAGGGAAATCGACACATGAGTACCCGCTACTGTCTTTGCTTTCGCCGAACAAATTTTTCAAAAATATTTACAGACTATCCTACCTTGCCCCAACTCGGTAGCTGTTGTCATATAATATTTTGCATTGCCTGCGGGCTTCTATGTTGGTGTTGTTTTCATACCTGCAAAGAGAGAAATATAGAAATGATTAAATTTGGGTCATGAGTGTGTTGGAGGTTATTTAAGTTAACTTATATTGAGTTCTTAAGAAAATCATTTAATTGGAAAACTGTTAGAGGGAATTTGTAAAATAGTAAAATATATAAATGTGTGTAGTTGTATGCAGAAAAATATTAAAAACCTATTTTTATATACTTTTTTTTTAATTTCCTTTTTCTTGGGCTTGTAAAACAGAATATTGAGAGAGCGAATTATATTCAAAAATGGAAATAGAGACAGTTTTTATTTCTTAAATTCTGATTTTGTGCATGTGCATGTGCATGTTGTTCAAACGGAAATCGCACTTTAAAAAAAAAATAACTAAGAGAGAAAAAGAGTGTTAAATAGAGAGTCGCGGAAAGTAATAACCAAAAAAAGGATGGAAGAGGTAGAGTAACCAAATCAAGAGCAGACACTAGACTCTTTTTTAGCTTCTCTTCATGTTTTTTTTCAAAAATCATTGAGCTTATAGTTTTCCGCAGCTCTTGAAGACACTTTTATATAATATTTGCATTCCCGGCCTTACTTTTTACATAGAGATTGTGGCCTTGATGTAAATCCTTCAAAGATCGAACTGGTACACTACACTAGAAAGCGTAAATCTTTTGCCTTCAAACCATCCTCACTCAATATCGTTCTTTCTACCGAGGTTAAATAACTAGTCGTACATATGGTAATCTCAGACAGCAAACACACCTGGAACCTGAGCACGTTCGAAAGGTGTAAGAAAGTTCTGAACGCACTTTATGCCTGCAAGGCGGCGATCGGCAGAAGATCGGGACTATACATAGCAGTGCTAAGACCCATATGACGGAGTCACTGTCTGGCCGCCAACACTAGACAAGGCTACCTATAGGAGCAAGCTGGAAAAAGTCCAACAAACGATCTCTATACTCATTACAGATGAGCTGCCCTCAACTCCTACGAGAGCCCCCAAAATTCTGCTAAATATGGCATTCTCACGGCAAACCTATAAGGGAAACTCCACACGAGCTGAATTGCCATACAACTGAATTCAGCTCAGCCCTGGAGAAACCGTATCGGACACACCCAAATATTAAACTCTACACCACTCTCAGAAGAGGTGAACTACACCAATTCCGTTTTCTGTTTCGACAATACTTTGGCAACAAGTAGGTATGCCTGAGAGGAACGCGTGGGAAAATGCACCTATACTGAATCATAGATCCGCAGCTATTTATCTTCACTGACGGCTCTAAACTATTGGGCAAAGTAGGTTGAGGAGTCTACTCTCAACCTCTTGCTATAAAATTAAGTGAAAGACTTCCCGACCAGTGCATCGTATTCCAAGCGGAACTAATTACGATAACAGAAGCCGCTTCATGGTTTGAGTTACAGAAACATTCCAGGGAGTTGCAGAGCCGACGAACTGGCTAGAGAGAGAACAGTCCTAAACACGGTGAAGGACATAGATGAGAAGGAATCGGTGGAATACTACCGCTGTTACTGCCCAGTTCTCAGTCCGTTATCGTTCTGTTGTAACGCATAGGCATCATTACGGACCAATAGGCCTAAGTACGCTTGATCAGGATAAAGTACGTATATTAGGGTTGTACATGCTGCTAAAGTTCTATCAAAAATGGCGGACAAGCGTCCAAAAACAGAGGTGCCTTCGATATCTTTGACCGATCTACTCAAAATATTTCAAAAGTTCTCTCCATTCCATTCAAGGCGTGACTTAGCTGGTTAAAAGTCTTACAGTCTTAACTATAGAAAGAGAAACAGAGAGCTTAAAGACTTATTCAGCTGGAAGTCGATCTAGTAATCTGAGTACAATCAGTTGACATTAAGAGAACTTTCTTAAAGAGCCGCAGATTTTTTAAATTCATTTACCAGACTAGATAGTACTTGTCATCTCGGGAGAAGAAAACGCTTATTAAACCTGTAAAAAAGCTGTACTCTTTTACTTCACTTACCAGCCGAACGGCAAGAAAACTCAATATTTGTTGCATTTGAGCTCAAATGAAATGAACCCTCTCTCGTCTCAGCGAATGCAAGAAAACTCGTCACAAACCGATTTTATGAGTGCCATTTCAAAGATTAACGGTGTCTACGGCCAATAGCTCTCAGCAAGCTAAGATGTTTACGGAAGAAAACGAAAAATATACGAAACAATGAAAATAAAAATTGTAGCGGTCGCGTGTGCAAAGAAAGAAAGCAATAAATTGTATACCGAAAAGGAGTTAAATAAAATTGAAATTGCAAATAAACAAAAAAGAAAAAGAAAAAGCCACAAGCTTGGAGGAAAATTCGCTACACTTGTGGCATGAAAGTTCAGTTCAGGTGAACGTCACAGCACAATTTCTCCATTGCCATTACAACAACATGCGACTTAACGACTGTCCACCGAGCTGCTGGTCCACCAGGTGAACAACGAATAGATAAGGGGAGAGTTGAAGATAGGGAAATGCAATAATAGCAGAGGAAATAATAGAAATAGTTACTCGCCGCTAGTGGCATAAAGCACGCGGCTAGCTGTTGTTGCATGCAAGCGCCATATTGGTGGTATGTACGTATACATATACCTATATACGTGGCTGCTAAGCGACTTGAAAAGTGGCTACAAAAAATGGTACAGCATTTCATGAGGCATATGGCAATGTGGCATGTTGTTAACTACACATATGTATGTATGTGGCTCGCTGAAATTGTGGCAGGCGCATACATAATTTGTACAATTTACTATGGCGGCTGCGGCTTCGTATGCAGGCGTGAAAAGCGTTCAACCGGACGCAGATTTTCCAACGTGTGGTAAGAGCTGTGAAAATAGCTGACGACGCTACAGTGGAATCTGGCGGGAGATATGCTTTTTCGAGCTGGTATAGTTTTCAAATATTTCTCCATATAGTAAAGAGACTGAAATGTGATGTAAAAAGTCTGCGCCTCTGTCAGATCAGACACTGATGCCCATAGAAAAGAGAATGAAGTTCACAAAACTGAACTGACAAGTAAAATAAGCTTTGCAGCTCTAGTCCGTAGATAAAGTCCACAATCAGGTTTACTGTCCACCTCCACCCATACCCTTGGTCTTTTATTCACTTCTCATTTATCGAATGTATCACTCACTCGGACCTTTCGTTTGTTTAGCAGCGTGCGAACGGGAAAATCACGACCAATTTGTATTGAATAAAAGCAATCAACAAGGAGCCTTGTGTAAAGAACCTAAAATATCAACTTTTTGATTACATAGACTCTTTGGAGCCGTACTACTAATGAAGCAATAGGCCAGAGAGGTCGACAATAATGGTTTGCTGTTTGAGAACTCGATATTTCTGGGTGAAATCAAATATATTTACTCAAGAATCAAGGGCAAACTAGCTGAAGAAAACCTTTTAGATACAACAAAAAACTGACTTTGAAGCTCCCTCAATCTAAAAAAGGTGTTTTGGGTCTGATCTGCGAAGAAAACAATCCCAGTTTGTTGCTCTCTCCCACTAAGTGTCCTTCTGTGGACCTAATCTGAGCACAAAACATTCACCGAGAATATCTTGTATGAATTCTTGTCTATAAATTGGGCTTAATACCATAAAAGAATGTAAGAATAAGTAATATATCAGCCGCTTGTAGCGCGCTCTTTTTAAACTAACACCTTCTCTACATCCTCCTCTGCTCCAATAACGCACAATTTTGCACCTATATCTCACTTCAATTCACCTCCGGCACTTAATCTATCGACAACCCGAGCAACTTTATTGATGGCCAATAATTTTTCTTCATAATTGCCTTTATTGGTGCAAGTCATTGTGCCGCCTGGCGATACTCTACCACATGCCAAACATACTCTTGCCTACATCCTATTTCAAATTGCCTGCCAGCACAGTGCATTGCATATGGATAACACGCTCATATTGTTATAAGTGCTTTATGTGGCAGGCAGGAGTTGTTCGTTGGTGTTGCAGTAAAAGAAAAAAAATATTCGCCGCTCACATGTTTGTTTGCTGGAAATAAAGTCATTTCATTGTGACAGTTTCAGCCATTTAACTGGGTCATTTTTTATTCGATTTCATGATTAGATAGACCCGGCGTGGTAAGCGAACGCACACTTGTGGTTGGACTCTCACACGCACATAGTCGTTTACTTTCTTATAATTCGGTGTATTCGTTCTGCCATTAAATTGGTTGTGATTTGTTGCTGGCGGCGCAGCTATTGACGGCATAATTAAACAGTTAATATATTGAACATTATTTACCTGCTCAATACTTAGAATTTATGTTTGCCATTTAGCGCTTCAGAGGCGCGAAAAATATATTAAATTTAAATGAGTATGAATTGCTTGGGGGTTGTGCGTTAATTGGTGTTGCCATATTAATGTGGAAATGTAATCAAGAGAATAATATCTAATGAAATCAAATAAAGTAAAATAAAATAAACTAAAATAAAATAAAATGAAATAAAATAAATAAAATTAAATTAAATTAATTTAAACAAAATCAAATAAATAAAGTACAACAATATTAAATTAAATTAAATTAATTATAATAAACTAAAATAAAATGAAATAAAATAAACTAAATAAAAATCAAATAAATTCTATTAAAATCTAATAATATAAATAAATAATAAAATAAAATAAAGTGATTCAAAACAAAATAAAAAAAATTGAATAAAATAAAATGAAATAAATTATTTAACCTATAATAAATTATAATAAAATTTAATAAAAAATAAAAAAAATAATTAATTATTATATTTAATTATTAATTTTTAATTAAATATGTTAATTAAAAATTAAATTAAATTAACTATAAAGAAAAATATTGTTAAATTGGTTAAATAATATTAGAGGAACTTTTATTGATTTCAGCTAAATTCAATTAAATTAAGTATGAATTTATTCACCAGGTTAAAAAATGTTTTTCAAATTTGTATATCTATGTCCGACGCAAATGAAATAATGAAAAAATAAATTTCTGTTTATTTTATTTTCACAAACAGTGCTTTATATTTAATGGAAAATATATAGTAGCGCTTTGTATTCATTGGCAACTAAGTGCATACATAAATATATGTATGAATGAGCGTACGCCTATATAAACTTATTTTTATTATTCGAAATCATTAACATTACAATAGAGGCTTTTAGGTGCGTGAAAATTCATTACAATTTATTTGTACTCATAAAAATGTGCACACATACATACCAGCCAGCGGCATACAAAAACAGAGAGTAAACAGAGAACAAAAGCGCAAATTTGCGCGAAGTCTTTCGAATTATGAAAATGGGCGATAATAAAAATGAAACTAAAGGAAAGCTTACGCTGGAGAACAAATTATGTACATATACATATGTACATATATGTATGTAAGCACATATATAACAAAATAAACTCAATTTTGTGCACACACATATTAGCAGGTCAGAAAAGCATTTCGCATGCCAACACACTGCAACTGGTCGGCCGGTGTGTACTATTGGCCATTGGCCAACTTCATTTACAGCTGTCATTTGGCACACCAGACAAGTTATATGGTCACATATGCTTACACTTACACACATACATCCGTTTATGAAAAATAAAAAAAAATCAGAAATCCAAAAAGCCGCTGAGTTCACTTGCATCGCCTTGTACGTGTTGGTATGGTCACGCTAGCTCCCACTACCACGTAGTCTGTATGCCGGCCGGCCGGCTTTTTGCGCTGCAGACTATGACTAAATGAGAAAATGTCATACCATATATCCCTGTAATAGAATCAGACTCTGCCGCATTGCACGGTGACCATCAAAGTTGGTCCTCGAGCACCTAACACACCTACATACAGTCACTTACATGTCAGTTATGTAGTATATATACTAGTATATACAACTCCTCTTTGGTTGCGGCTGTCACAAAGCGTCTCGTCGCCAAATCCATGCGTGACATTTCAATCATCATAAAAATTCTGCTTTTTTTTTTGTTGCTTTCGTAACATATTGAGTTCAATTCAATGGCGAAACATAATGTAACGTGTCAACACCGTTGGGAAATATTTTTGCAATCAACGCTGGGACAACGGTAATACAATGAGCTTTTCAACCAAGCAAAGATTTGCCTGTCTGCGGTGGCGAGTCGGTTTTGTCTACTAGCTCTCGTTTGTAATTGAGTCTATCAAGTAAAGGTATGTATGGTATATTAAGAGCGATCGCAGAGGCTGGTTTTGCGCAAATCGTAGATGATTGTAATAAATGTAGGCGGTGGTAAGTGGCTATCAGTGCGTACTATCTTTCGAAATGCCAGGGCCCGAACTCTGGTATAATCAATATGACAATTCACTTTTCCAATTGCGGTTGACCCCTCGGCAGGGAATGTCAAGCCCTCCGAGTGTGTTTCATACCATCTCCATTTCAGAGGTGGCTTACAAAAACTGTAGGACGCACACCACAAACTAGAGAAGATGCTCGGCTGAAAATGAGTTCAAGGTGCCACTTAATATACTCCGGCCGATTGCGAAAAATCTTGGTTTAGTGGATATCTAACTTTGTAAATTACAAAATGCACCATTTTTCGGGTCATCGAATCTGACAAGACTTTCATTATCAGAAGTTGAAAGTAGATGTCAAATCTTAAATTTTTGCGTTCTTAGTACCTATAAGAATCCAAGAGCATTACCTCGTTTTTTGCTCAAAGTGGATTTTCCCCATCAAAAACGCAAAAGTTACAATTTCATTTATTTTATTTATTTCTATTTTATGTTATCTTATATTATTATATTATATTTAATTTAATTTAATTTAATTTAATTTAATTTTGTTTTATTTCATTTCATTTAATTTCATTTCATTATATTTTATTCTATTTTATTTTATTTTATTTTATTTTTTTATTTTATTTTATTTTATTTTGTTTTATTTTATTTTATTTTTTTATTTTATTTTAAATTTTTTAATTTTATTTTAGGTTATTTTATCTTATTTTATTTTATATTATATTATTTTATTTTATTTTATTTTATTTTATTTTATTTTATTTTATTTTATTTTGTTTTATTTTATTTTATTTTATTTTATTTTATTTTATTTTATACTATTTTATTTTAGTTTATTATATTTGATTTTATTTAATTTTATTTAATTTAATTTTATTTTATTTTATTTTTTTTATTTTTGTTTATTACATTTGATTTTATTTAAATCTATTTAATTTTATTTTATTTTTTTATTTTATTCTATTTTTTTTTTATTTTGTTTATTTTATTTTTTTTTTTATTTTTTTTTTATTTTATTATATTTTATTTTATTTTATATTATTTTATTTTAGTTTATTATATTTGATTTTATTTAATTTTATTTTATTTTATTACATTTGATTTTATTTAAATCTTTTTTATTTTATTTGATTTTATTGTGTTACATTATTTAATTTTAGTTTATTATATATATTATATTTTATCTTATTTTATTATACTTTTTTTAATTTATTTTGTTTTATTTTATTTCTATTTTATTTTAATATATTTAATTTAATTTTATTTTATTTAAGTTTGCTTAATTTTATTTTATTTTATTTAATTTAATTTTATTTTATTTTATTTTGTTTTATTTTTTTTATTTTATTTTATTTTATCTTATTTTATTTTATTTTATTTTATTTTATTTTATTTTATTTTATTTTATCTTATTTTATTTTACTTTTTTTAATTAATTTTGTTTTATTTTATTTCTATTTTTTTTAAATATATTTAATTTAATTTAATTTAATTTTATTTAAGTTTACTTAATTTTATTTAATTTAATTTTTTTTAATTTATTTTATTTTATTTTATTTTACTTTACTTTATTTTATTGTATTTGCTTCTATTTTATTGTCTTTTATTTCATATTGTTTTGTTTTGTTTTATTTTATTTTATTTTTTTCTTTTTTATTTTATTTTATTTTATTTTATTTTATTTTATTTTATTTTATTTTATTTTATTTTATTTTATTTTATTTTATTTTATTTTATTTATTTCATTTTATTTTATTTTATTTTATTTTATTTTATTTTATTTTATTTTATTTTATTTTATTTTATTTTATTTTATTTATTTCATTTTATTTTATTTTATTTTATTTTATTTTATTTTATTTTATTTTATTTTATTTTATTTTATTTTATTTTATTTATTTTATTTTATTTTATTTTATTTTATTTTATTTTATTTTATTTTATTTTATTTTATATTATTTTATTTTATTTGATTTTTTTTAATTTCATCTTATTTTATTTTATTTTATTTCATTTATTAAATTTAATTTAATTTAATTTTATTTTATTTTACTCTATTTTATTTTTTTTTTGTTTTATTTTATTTTATTTCATTTTTTTATTTTATTTTATTATATTTTTTAATGTTTTATTTAACTTTATTTTATTTTACATTTCTTTTGTTTGATTTTATTTAATTTTTATTATTGTCTAATTTTATTTTTACAATGAGTATGTCTAATTATCTTAATTTACCTAATAATTAAGTGATTAAGTGTGTATGACTAGACCGATAAGATAAGCAATAAAAATGCCTAGAAACCTGTTCTACGAAATGAGTTTACATAAAATAGTTTTGTATTTGTTTGTTGCATGATAAATTCACATTCATGACCTTACTAATATTTATTTACTTTTACTAGCAGCGTTAAGTTTTTATTGGGGCACTTGAGAATTTTAAGCTCAACACTTAATTTAAGAGAACACAAATTTAAATGTTTTACGAGTGTTTTTATGATATCTTATAACATATAGGTAAGTATGTATGTACTCATCTATGAAAGTTTATAAATTTCATATCATTGACTCCAGCAACTAAGCATAACAACAATAGCAACGTGTACAAAAGCAGATTTGTAATCTAATTATTGTCGGCAAGAAAGTAGAGCAACAAATGGATGACACAACTGACACACTTATAGAGTTCTACAGAGTCAGTAATCAGTGCCAAAGGCATAATAAAATGTCAAATCTTCATAATCTTACTTTACATGTATATATATATGTATGTATTTGTAAAATGGTTGGGAGAGGAAGAGTGAATTGAGACAAAGGGATGTTCTTAGTTTAAACACTTTATCCGAGAGGCAAACAAAGAAGATTGTAACTACAAGAATACATAATAAAGGGTGTACACACTGCAGTGGTAGATCGGAAAATCCATAGAGATTAAGATGAAATGTTTATCTTGTCAAGAAAGCATACAAAATATGGTGGAAATGTTGAAAGCTCTCGAGGAAGGTTACCTACTATAGAACTATTGTGAAAATGTAGTAAGAACCCCTATAATGTCTTAAGCTTACAACAACCAGAACAAGAACAACAACAACAACAACAACAACAACAACAACAACAACAACAACAACAACAACAAAGCCAAGGAATCACTTTTTCTTCAATTATCGGATTAGAACTGTGTGCAAAAACACAGCGTCTGGATGTATCTCAACCTCTAAGGTCTGGAACTCGTCAAAGGCACTTTGGAACGATTGTTTTACCCTTTTTATGAGGAATATTTCGCACGCTCCGCACTCATCCTGGGCACGTACATCTGCGCTCGCTCCTATAACTAGTAGATATTTGCATAAATTTTAAATATACCGACTACAGCAGATCCGAACAGCAACTGGGCTGCGCTTATCTCAACGCTCGAACGACAAGAGAACGTGTGATATGCTACAAATGTCATAATTTAACCCAAGAGCATTTGCATGCCGGAAAATTACAACTTGTTTTTGTTTCTGCTCAGCGCATGCAGCTGCCATTCGCCAGCCAAACATTACTACGATATATTCGGGCCAACTGCTGTGGATGGCTTTAAATGTACTATGATGAACAAACAGGAGAGCTACAGCTTATACTCCCTCTTAGCCATAAGCCCTTTCATCCTCCTTCCTCCTTCCCTCCCTACATCGCTTTCCACTCTTCCATTCATACACACTTTATCTGCCTTCCACTCTCTACAGACAGTCAAGTTTCGAGGCTTCAACACTTATCTACTTTACAAATGTTCTGTACTCAGTGAATAGTCATATTTAATTTAGTTGCCACTATCTGACTTCGTCCGTCCACAGAAGTACTTGTACTCGTATGTTGAATGTTGTACGGAAGCATACACGTTCGGGCGGACGTACGCTTGCATGTGACTGAGAAGTGTGTACTCAAGTACAATTCTGTCGGTGCGCGCATGTGTGGTTGTGTGTGTGTGTGTGCTTAACTATTGTGTCAGAATTGTTTAATTGTTGCATTCAACACTAACAGGAAGGAAGGCGAGAGCAGTCGGAGGAGTGCCAGTTAAAAGTGCAACTCATGCAAAGCTTTAGTCTTCTGCTACCCTTACTTGGCTCCGCTTTGAGCACTCGTCTTCTGTTTTGTATTCCAATGAACGCCCCGTTGCATTCTCGGTCTTTGGAATACTAGTGATCCCTGCCCCTCCTCCCCGGGTGCTGTGTTCGTTGATGTTGCTGTTGTATTCCGCTACTGTTGTGTGTATGTTCCGAAATCTGTTTGGTCATTGCATGCGTACTGCTTCCGTCATTTACCGCCTTTCAATGTGCTGGTTAAGTTGTTCTCTCCGATTGGACTGTAGGGGTGTGGTGCATAATTTAAAGATGAAGATGAAGAAGGAAATGCATGCAAATTCAAAATTGGACTAAAACGCTTTGTGTCTTGTGTAAACGAGGAACGCTTTGTAAAGAGTATATACACTTTTTGGTATAATTTTAGGCTTTTCAGCTACCTCGTTGTGAGATAGATCTCAAATTGGATAGGCTACTTCAAACATTCCGTTCCCTGGCCTTTACCAGGCCTCTCTCTCGCTGTCTCTACCTCCCTTCCGCTCTCTAGCTGGCTCTATCTGCCTCCTCCTATCTTTTCTCTCTGGTGTAGTTTTAAACATCTGCTCAATTGTTGCTTGCACAAGTCTTCCGAAGAGCTCAAGTTTTAAATAGCGTTCTATATACAAGACGTCCGCCACGTCGGTGCCCTCAACTACCGTAAATACCTGCCCGGCTCAAAGTTGCTTAAAGTAAAAACATCTCAGTGGGACATCAGTAAAGACGTACGGACTCCTTCCAGCTCCATTTTCTCCAATTAACAATTGAATGCCTTTTGGAAGTTTTTGAGTTGAATGGCAAGTTGGTGGAATATTTCCTGTTGTAAAGTGTAGAAGCTGAAGGGTTCAACTCAATCCAAGCCGAGCTCGGAGTCCACAGTAGGTTACTTCGTGCAGTTAATGTTTGGAATAACGCCAAGTGCTCGCCCCCTCTTTCGGAACTGTTGTTTATTAAGTTTCACTTTACTTCAGTCTACCTTTCTCCAAAGATTTGACAACATTGAATCAATTTCTCGTCTATCCTACCCACTGCGCTTTGCACTTTCCGCCCATCTCATCCATATTCAGAGCTGATTTGCACAACTCTCATACGAAGGCCACTCCAAAAGCAAATTAGAATTAATAAAAAATAAATATGTTAATAGATTTGTGTTTTATTTTAAATTATGTAAAATTTATGAATACTAAAAATACAACCAAAACAATTCCAACGACCCGCTTACAGCACTACGAGCTCTCAACTGGCTCCACAAGCAAATGTATGCCATCTTTGCTATTCAAAACAAAACTTTCCAATTTCATTTCGAGCGGTACCTTGGTTTGTGGAGCCAAAGTGAATTTGTAATTTTTCAGCAGCAGAGCCAAACCGACCATGGCTTGCATTTTACCAAAACGTAGACCTATGCAATTGCGTGGACCCTCGCCGAATGGCAGCCAAGTCATGGGATGACGCTTAGCGACTTCCTCTGGCTCGAAACGTGTGGGATCGAAGCGTTCCGGTTCGGGATAGATTTCGGGATCACGATGTATGGCATCTATCGGTATGACAATAACGATGCCCTTCTCAATAACAAACTTTGTATTTGGCACATGATAGTCGTTGAGGGTTTTACGCATAGTCATCGTGGCAATCGAGTATTTACGCAGGGTTTCTGAAAGGAAAAGGATGATTATGTTTTTATTATTGCCAACCTAATATCGCTGTATTGCTCGTATACTCACCACAAAAAATTTGATACAAATACTGCATGTCACGCATGCATTCGTACGTGAACTCGCCATTGTGACGCGCCAGAACCGTCTCAATTTCCGTGCGTGCCTTCGTCTGCATATCCTGATTGAGCGCCAGTTCGTAGAGCGCAAAACTCATTGTGCTCGAACTCGTCTCAAAACCGGCAATGAAGAAAACGAACGACTGTGCGGCAATTTGATCCAAACTCAAGCCATTCTCTTGCTTCTTCAATTCCAACAGCAAGTTGAGAAAATCATTACGCTGTATGCCCGTCTGCTCTCTGTAGGCGATGGTGTCATGCACAACTTTGCGAAAGAACTGACTAACATCCTCAGGTGCCATTTTAATGTGCAGCTTGCGCGCGAGTTCGGGATAAGCTTGTGCAAATGCGAATAATAGACGACCGTGACGACGTTGCGAGAATATTTTCTTGCCCATAACACGAAATTCGGTATTCGGTTCGTGTAGACTATTACACTCAAGTCCGAAAGCACAACTGCCTATAACATCGGTGGTGAAGCGTGCCAACAGGTCACGTATTTCAATACCTTGCTTAGCAGCATCACTCTTAGCGACCACCGCGGCCTCCTGACCCAACACCTTTACAAACTCCTGCGCCACACCGACTATCGTGGGAAACATATATTTCATTTTTGCCGAGGTGAAGGTAGGCGTAAGCTTTGCACGCATATTACGCCAACTAGCGCCATCCAAATTGAAGACATGTCCAGAGATGGGATCATCTTTCTCATTATAGTAGACACCGCGACTGCTAAAGTTTGCGAAGTCCTTAACGAGTACACTTCGAATGAGATCGAGATCGAATATCACTGCCGCCTTGCGCATCGACAAGAAGAAGCCACCGAATGGCGCAACATGTTTGTATTTCTTATAGAAATTATAAAAGGGTTCACGTAGGGACTGTGTACGTCCCACGTTGCGTAGATTACCGTAGAACAGCGAAGGTGTATCATAGACAACACCGCGCTCCGCCCAATAGTTGCAGTTCCTGCGCCACCATACAAAGAGCAGCGTTACGATGGCGATCAGCAGATACAGTGGTATCCAAAGCGTCAAGAAAGCCATTATTTATTGTTTTTGTTAATACTATTTTAATATCTTTATGCAACCGAAAAGACTTTTCCAATAGTTTCTGCCTCTTTTTTGCTATTGCGTTTTAGTTTTTCACCTTTATTCGCTACACTATCGCGTCGCACAAATCAAGCGTTAGATGAAAGCGCGCGCTCATATATACGTTTGAACACGAACTAACGGAAAACAGCTGTTGTGGCGATTGAGTAAGTTGATGAGCTCGGACGAACGTGAATCAGCGGCAGCGGCAGCGACAGCGACGGCGACGAGTAGTTAATAGTTGACGACGGCGCGTGGTGACGCTGGGGACTGGCCGACAGTGATCGCGCTTCGTAACGAGTCTTTGTTTTTATTGGAATTAAAATGCGCAGCCAGCGCAGCGGACGCGTTACAAAGTCCCATGTTGTTGTCGTGTCTTCGTGTTTAGATTTTGTTTTTATTTATTTTGTTTATCTGTCTGTAATTTAGTGACATTGCTCACTATGAAAAGTTTCAAATACTGCTGATCGGTGTACTTGTGTGCACTCATGATGAGTTTGCTATTTATCGGAACTGGTATCAGTGTACTGTTATTTGCTTAATGACAGCGCAAAAAATTTGTCGGCCGGTGTGATGAAGCAGTTTTTTTTGTGATAAAATAATAATAGCAAATAGTGATATAATTAGCTTAAGCGACCGCCAACTGGTTTTATATAAATATTTGGTAAAGTAAAAAGTTCGTCCGTTTTTTTTTTTTTTAATGCAAATGGTTCCAAACGGTTTTCTGGCTTATCTTTAGTTCCTCAGCAATTAAATAAGTGTTCACGTGACGGTCTGTTTCCACTATTTCCATGATTTTATCGCAATTTTCGACGACAGGCCGCCCGACGCGTGGTGCATCTTGGACATCGAAATTACCGGAACGGAACCTAGCAAACCACTTTTGTGCCACACGTTCGTTTACAGTATCAGGCCCATAAACTAAATTAGTTTCTTCAGCCGCTTTGGCTGGTGTTCATCTTTGACGAGCACTCACAACGTACTGAGTCAATCAATCGAAAAACTGTCAAAGACAAACTTTTAGCGCGAATAAACACGTTTTCAGCGTCGTATAGTGTGACATGATGCGACACGTGACACTAGTACTATGGACAATAACGCCATCTCTTAGATAAAAACCGAACGAAATTTTTACTTTACCTAATATTACTACACAATTTTGGGTCACCTCCAGAGTTTGTCAAAACTGTAGCTGCCCTCCACGATGAAGGTGATCTCGGTGATCTGTGTCCACACTCCGACGGAGGTGTGGAATGTAGTGATCAAAGCTGCCCATCTTAAGTGCCTGGAACGTACTGATTAGTGCCTGGAACGTACTGATTAGCGCCTCGACGATTTTCAAGTCATAATAATCGGAAATTCAACGTTTCTTACATAACATCCACAAATGAACGGAAGCCAATCAACTTTTCACGAAATATGGTTGTCTGTGGTACTATATTCTAGGAAAGTAAATTCTGCAAGCTATTTGGCTGTTTTCGCATCGAAACATCGCAACCAAATCGACAACATTGTGATAGATGCACGACTTGTCCCTGAAGTTCTAGAGGGCCGTACACCCCACGGACCTAACAACGACTTGCACCACTATCTTATAGCAGAATAAATACTCTCCGTGCTTTGTGCAGCAAAGAAAGCCCTTCAACTAATCCAAGAAAGGGTCGAACAGCTGCTAAATCAACACATATCCTGCCAGTTTTATACGTGACTTGCTCTACCTCTCTCACTGAGCACTCAATAGCAAGTCGGTTTAAGGGAACTGTGGTACGATATTTCAAGCTCCTTACATGCAGCTGCCAACGAAATTATTGGTTTTCCACAATTCCGAAAGAAAACCTGGTACGATGAACTCAGCCGTGCCACTATATATATATGTATAAAATATATATATATATATATATAGAATTGGC
The DNA here is from genome assembly GCA_037013455.1 of Ceratitis rosa. Classification (NCBI taxonomy): domain Eukaryota; kingdom Metazoa; phylum Arthropoda; class Insecta; order Diptera; family Tephritidae; genus Ceratitis; species Ceratitis rosa. Next base: position 12,835,258 of record JAWMAG010000013.1, on the reverse strand, counting down.
GCTTTGTAACCGCTGAAGCGGTTTTCCGGCGAGCTCCTTCTCCAATTTGAGGTTTTCCATCTTGATGTTTTTCCAACAAATGGAGGGACCTACAGTTTATATTAAGCCGCCTCCGAACGGCTGATGGACCTTTATTTCATGTCCGAAATACACCCGGAGGGGTTAACATTCCCTGCCGAGGAGCGACCGCAATTAGAAAATTTAACTTAATTTTTTATTTAAAATAATTTTCCATAACTGTTGGATGTTGGTAGCACCGGGATTTGAACCCGAGCCTTCCCAGTGTCAGTAGGCAATGCTAACCACTCGGCTAACGTGGCCACCAGTTTACAGTATATGGTAAGTAATTCCTTCAGTCTACTTGGATTATTACCAAATTGAAGATTCCCAAAGAGGCGAGCATGTTGTGATAGACGCAGAAGACTCTTCAGTGTGGTTTGAAAATGCGTAGTTTTTAAGATGATAAAATCGACTGGTACTCCGCAATTTATTGCTGAAGAAAAATGCAACTCTGTCTACACAGAGAGGAATGCACGTTAATAAATACTAAAAAAAAAGAAAGCTCGACTTCAAAAGGCTACAATTGCAAAGAAAAACCTTACTGTAAATCAATACATATTTCTGCTCTCTCCTCTCACTTGCTCCCCCATAGCGATTGTGTACATATGCATGCCATGCATTTACCATAATAAAGCAATTTACTGCTCTCACTATCCTACCCCTCTCTCCGTACCTTTCTTGGTACATTTGTTGCTGGACTAGCTTACTAACACACAACACTTGAAACAGCCGCACAATGCGTCACACTTCCGTCTCCACACAATGGAAAATCATGTCCAGACTTTGAGTTAAAAAAAAAAATACAACAATTTAGTTGTAACTATAATTCTCCTTATCTCACACACGTCGACACATTGTCTGCTAAGCTGAAGCATCAATAGTGTATAGCAGCGACAGCGATAGTGCCTCCGATAGCTGGGAAAGCAAAGCAGTTCGCGCTTGACTTGATTGAGTTACACTTGTGAAGAATTTTCATGATAAATCATTTGTATTTTTCGATTCAATTGCCACATTCACGCTACCACAAAGCTCGATAAAAGAAAATTAACTCATTTCTCATATCTTAATCTCTTATTTTTCACCCATCTCCTGCCACAAGTTATACACGTGTGCATCAATTGGCAAAATTAAGTTATACTTCAAAACTAACTACTGACACTAACTAGCTCCTTGAACTCCCTTCCCCTCTCTCCGCCACATCCTCACCCTCTCTCTTTCTCTCTCTGTCTCTCTCTCTAAGTGACAGACAAGTGACAAATTTGATTTTATGCTCACACACAAAATGATCCATTCTGTGGCGTTGACAATGATTATGGCAGCTAATCACGCAGCACAGCCACGCTGTAACGACTTCCGTCAGCGTACAGTGAAGAGAGCATAGTTTAGCTGCTGCTTGGAGCTACTATAATAAGTAGTTGGCTTGAACTCGTTTTGCGGCACCAAATTGCGTGTGTCAACTACATTCTATTCTTTATTATATTCCTTTTAACACGCATTCATTTAGACATACTTCTAAGTACATACATACATACATACATTTCTAAATATAAAGACTTTGCGCTCTCAAGTTGACAGGCACTTGACACACGTGTTCATCTATTAAAATCATGCGTCATTTTGTAAGTATAAAATGACAGTGTACTAGTGTGAGTCCAGTCCTTGCAGTACTGAGCAGTGAAGATAACTGCTTAACGGTGTAGTGAGTTAAAAAATACAAACCAAAAATTTAAAGCAAAAATCTGCTGTACGTTCATTTTTAAGTGTAAGCAAAAATAAACCAGTTACCTAACTAGTTTCAAAGTAACTAGTTCACTACTAATTAGTTTAAAATTTAAAAATTAACTAAATATGAATAAAAATCAATTTAAATAAGTTTTAGCTAGTAGTAACTTTGAAAAAATTATAAATTTCATCAGAAGTGCACTCATCTAAGTAAGAAATTTTGGAATTCAACTTTTTAATGGTAATCAACAAACTATTTCGATTCACCAATTTAAGACTACACTAGAATTTGAAATTTTTTTTTAACCAAAGCAATTTTTTCCGATATCAATAAAGGTCATTTGCCGAAGTTATTCTCTTAAAGTAAAAAAAATAGAACAGTTTTAGTGAAAAACAGAACTAGTTTCCAATAATTGAATTAATCTTCTAGTAATAGATTATGCTTGACTTAGCATTGAGCATTCTCCACAGAAAAATAAGCAATAAAGTAGCATAAATGAATTGTGGTTTACTTTATATGTAACCAATTGGTAACTAGGTACCATCATACTAATTGAGAAGCAGTTTTATAGTAAGCAATTTCGAATTAGTCAAAAAGAATCCAATATGGAAAATAAAAGGTAATTTTTTTGTAAGTACAGGTACTACTTCCGAAGCAACTAGTCGCGAGCTAGTTAGAAAAAAAGCAGTTTTATTTCAAATAATTTTAAATTAAGCACACAAAATAAAAAAAAAATATAAAGTTATTTATTTTTTCATATAACCCCTAACCTCCAAAGTAACCAGTCGCAACCTACTAACAATCAAAGCAGCTGAAAAGCAGTTTTATGGGGAAAATATTTATGAACTTAGCAAAAAAGAAAAAAATTAAACGATTGTTTTACATATAGTAAAGCTCCCACTTCCAAACGAACCGGTCGCAAACTAGTCTCTACTGAAATATCTTAAATGCAGCGCTTAGTTCAAATTAGGCAAAAAGAAACAATTCGGACGAATTAAAATTGTTTTGTTCATAAACATTAGTTTCTACTTCTAAAAAGTTCAGTAGCAAACTAGTTACTACTAAGCTATATGAGAAGCGAAAAAATTAAAAATACCAAAACAATTAAATTGCGCTAATGAAGAGATTTATTCATTAGTAAATATAACCAGTTTGTACTTCTAAAGCGACTAGTTGTAAACTAGTAATTATCACATTACTACAGAAGCAGTTTTAGAAAAATAATTTAAAATGTAGAGCCAATAATAGAAATGAAGAGTTACTAGTTACTATTTACATAGTGAGAAATTTTACGAAAATAATTTTCATTATTCAAATATTAAACGTGATTTACAAAAATGTACTAGTTACTACTTGCAATATGGTCAGTTGTAAATTTGTAATTATCAAATTGTATGCGAAGCAGTTTTAAGAAAATAATGCTTAATAATTCAGAAATTTGCCGTAATATAGATATGTATGTGCTTGTTACTATTTCTAAAGCGACCAGTTGCATACTACTTACCAACAAATTATTTGAGAACCACTTTCATGAAAATATAATTTTTAATTAGTCAAAAAACTTAAAATAAAAAAATTGGTTACCTTTTTTTCAAAGTAAGTAGTTGCAAAGTAATGTGTAACGAACTGGTTAAAAACCAGTTTAAAGTAATAATTTTAGATCACTTAAAAGCATTTGCAAAAATTTATATATTTTCTTAAATTTTTTTCTATTGTACTTCATATATAACTAGATTGCAACTAGTTATGAACGAGTTAGTTGCGAAGTAGTATTACTATAAATTATTTTAAAATAATGGAAATACTATCTCAAATTGGAAAAAAAGCTTACACAAATTATTCACATTTCATACTCTTTAATACAGATACTCACACATATATACATACATTACTACCTAAAAACTAACTAATTTCCAAATTCCTCTTTTCTTGCACATTTGCTTATCAGAAAATAAACAAAAAGCTATAATTAAACGTTTTCAATTAAAATATTTTTTCTTCATACCAATTCTTTTTATTTTTCTTATTGTATTTTCCAACTATGTACGTATGTATGTGTGTACATGAGCATTTTTTCCCACATCTTTCAGACATTGATTAATTACAATATTTATTTACCAGAATTAGAAAATCACTCAAAATGTTTGTATGCATAAATGAGCTTCCGTTTGACCACATTAGACCCCCCCCCCCTCCCTCTACAGCAGGCATACAGTAAAGGAGGCTGTTGTCAATCTTCTTCTTTGCATACATACATATGGTACATACATATGTACATTCTTTTTAAGTTTGTGTGATCTCGTGCAGTTTTATTTATCTTACTCCAAAAGACAGTGATTAATTGCTTATGGGAAATAATTGGGATTATTCAATTAAACTTATTTAAATTGGAAATAGAAATTCCATTCACAAAAACACTTGTGTGCTCTACCATATAGTGGTTATACATAGGTATGTACATACATATGTAATTTTATGGTCAAGTGAGTTAGGCAAATGATATTTTTTAACATAACGAATAAATCTTTTACTCCATTCTAAAGTATCGTATTTCACTAGTCACTGAACTACTTACAAAATAACTAGTTACAAGTTAGTTTTTTTTGAACTAGTTAAATATAAATTTTTTTTGAATCTGATTCAAATTGGATATATATGTCAAAAGTAAACAACTGAAGAAACGAACTACTCTCAAAGTAACTAGTTTCGGGAGCAGTTTAAATAAATTAAAGCAAGCAAAAGACAGAAGAAGGCTTATCTATAAACCGGCTTTTGAGTAGGCGAAGTCTTTAATATTTTCCCCTTTTCAAAACAAAGAAACTCACTAGCTCCCAGGTCTGAGGTCTAATATATACGTACACGTATGTATAATAAGCCGGACTTTCTAAACTCTTGCCATAACAAGCGGCATATATTCCTATCAAGAACTGCAGGCAGACAATCCGAGGAGATATAATATCTCATGTACAAATAGGATTCCCTAGACGTGCTGATAAAGAGGCAGTAGAGTGTCTAATGGGCTTTGGGTATGATCTACTATTCCTTGAAAAGACCAGCCCTCAATTAAGTTCTGCAGGTGAACTGTGACTGTCACAGTTCATAAAAGTCATTTAGCTTGACTAGGCCGCTGCTCCATTCCTATTATAAATAAATTCTGATTTTTGGCGAAGTAGCATAGCGACCGAATACTTTTATCGCAGCCGCTGGGAATGTTCGCCATGAATGAATAACTGAAGAGCAGCTGGATCTCACTTAAAAAGGTTCTAACAATCTACAGCTAATTGTCATTCAGACTTACCTTCGAGAGAAAAACTAAAAACTAAACCAAGCCCGTGTTGAAAGTCTCGCAAAGAGGACTTCTTTGAGTCAACTCGGAGAGCCCTTTTATATTGAACTTGAGCGACTTGATCCGTCTGTTCCAAGTAGGAAATGCCTATAGGGCTTCTTCGAAACCCGGAAGAATAATGGTCAATGTTAGGTGATGATATCCAGGGCAACTCGTTCTATCGCCTTTGAGTTCTTAGTTATAATAACATATAGTGAAAGAGACAGATAGATAGATGAGTTTGCTTGAAAGGTTATTGAGATTTCAGATATTTATTTCCAAAAACAATTGAGCAAGTTGAAATCAGAGCCTGATTTTTTTGGCAAAATTAGACAAACTTGATTAAAAACGGAACCGTAGGCCGTTATACGCTCTGAAAAGGAAGAAAGCCTAGACAAATATGGTTAAGAATTCAACTCGATGTAATCACATGGCTTGCTTACTCTGAAATAGAAACCCCCTGCGGGTTATGGGTTCAAGAATTTACCCGCGGTAAGGCATGCCTGTCATAAGAGGCGACTAAAATCCAATAGTTCCTGCGACAGTTGGGTCTTTATACCGGAAGGACCCGAATTTTTTATCCGGCCAAGGACTGTCACTCACGCAATATTCCCCAAAAATTACTTTGAGGAATATTTTTGCGGTTACAACAACAACAAGAACACTCTGAAAGAGAAGCACATTGTCAAGTTAACAGCTGTATTGAGCCTAAAGGACGACAATAAGATCAGTTATGGGCTCGGATTAGACCATTTTTCAAGAGGATGTTTTAATAATATTGGCATCCAAATTTATGGCAAAGAAGCCCAAAAAGAGTAGAAAATAATTGGTGTATTCTAATAGGGGAAGTTCAGCTTGTGGTGTGTCTCTCGATGGATTTCTCACAAGTGGTGGTAGCTCGAGTTTATGGGTATCCATGTATTCAAAGGTTATGCCGAGTTACGAGTTGGCTCCGCGTATACTTTCCCCAGAAGATGAAATCTTTACTGCAGGAGAATGGCGCCAATTTAGAGGGAAAAGTTAATGCTCTCATTCACTTGGAAAGTGCAAAAAAAAACAATTTATTTTCATATGTTACAATCAATTATCTTACAGGACGATACATCTGTTTGGGGGCGAGCTAAACTAAGAGGCGAACACGCTGTGGTTGTGCCTACGGTTTGGTACTCAATTCATAAGTAATCGGTTGCTATGAAAAGAATAAGAAGTCTCGAATGAGAAACTTCGCTTTTCATGATTCATATTTAGAGTGTTTGCAATGATATTTTTGCGGGTGTTATGTCATATTTTCGCTAGAGGAAAGTATAAGGAACGAAGATCAAGCCGAAGCCAAAATCGACCACATTTCGAGGCTGCAAACATCTGGTGAACTTAGAAAAAAAAAAACTTTTATTTCATGTCGACACTTCGAGCAGCTGAGTGGACGCCAGCGCGAGAACACATGACACTTTGAGACCTAACAGGCTTTGCAACCCATATTAGGAGCCGCCGTGTGATGCCATGAGGTTAGCATATCATCGTGAGCCTGCTTTAACCCAGATATGTTGATCTTCCCACCTCGGTGCTCCCGCTCAACTGCTCGAGTATTCTTTAGGCATACAATTTTCGCTGAAGAACACACACAGTTCATGCAACCACACTTGCTGATGCCTCCAGCTAATAATGTTTACTTGTCGCAGGCGTTTAAATGCAAGCAACAATCACTGCCTCACACACCACACCACAAACGCGGTGGTATACAACAACAACATTTTTTTTGTTGATTTTACACAGGCTATTATGGTGAAGAAAAACATGCTCGAAAGGATGAAAAGTACACTAATAACCAGGCTTAACACATGTACTTACACATCCTTATACATACATATATACCAAGGCATAGAATATTAAGTCTAAACGGTGTTTAGTGTATTAAAAGTTTCTGATCACATGTGCACATACATCCTTTATGTGTGTGCATATATGTATGAGTATATAAATATGTGTGTGTGTGCGCTTATATGTGGCTTTTATTGAGAGGAAGCAACAAAAGCCGGAAACTTCTCATTTCTGGCGGGTAAACAAAGTGTTCCTATGAGAAAGTTGTAAGTTGTTTCTTTTTCTCATGCCTCTTCTTCTTCTTCTTCTTCTTCTTCTTTGCTTCGTCGTCGTACGTCAAAACATCTGCTTTTGCGGAAGTTACCGACTAAAAGGTGCCTAAACGTCGTGGCAAAGCGCTGAGCACTAGTGAATGGAACTGAAGTTGTTGTGGGAGGGGGTGAAAAAGAAGAAGAAGAACATATGAGTCTGTGTGTGTATATGTGGACTTAAGTAAACGGTAGTTTTTGAAAGCCGTAAATGTTATAAATATGTATACTTATGGTATATATTTAACAATTTTATATAGCCATAGTTTAGTTGGCTTGCCTAACTTTCTTCTGTCTTTTATTATATTCTTCAGCTTCAACAACGGTGTTTAGGTTAAACAGAAAACTTTAGCTGCCGCTCAACGACTGTGTTGTAGTATTCTGTTGTTACATGTTTGTGGCAAGTTTAGTAAAGTCAAGCAAAAGGTAAGTGGAGAATAAGCGACTCATGTGCACTGCTTCCTGTTGGCATTTGATGTGTGGCAAGATCTGTGTTGGTGATGACGGCGGCGATGGCGCTCACGTGCCGATATATTGCAAGCTTACTTTAGGTAGTATGTCTACGCGGCAGTGTGCTGTTTATTTTTGCTTCTTAAGTGCACGGGAAGCGGCGTTAAAACACGCTTAAACGGCTGCTCAAACAGAAAGTCAAGAGTTAAAAGTGGCTGTGCAGCAGTTGAATGTTGAATGTGTTGTGGCAAGTGGTGGTGTTCGTATGGTACATAAGTAGTACAAGCGATCTCTGACCGCGCAGTGTTGTTACATGTGTTTGGCAACAATGTTGCACAAGACGAGCCATGACAAATATTAGTTGAGCTGAATGAAAGTGTATAATGACAGCGGCGTCAGGTGAAGAAAAGTGTTATGAATAGAAAATAACAGAATGTAAGTAGGTAGCTGCTTAAGGCAGACGAGCTCGAGAGGCGCGAGCGCACATTGCAACAAAGGAAAGACACTCAGCGAAACAAAAAAGTTGTTTCAGAAAGCTTTGAGTTGGAGTTTCTAAGCAAAATTGGCACAGTTAAGAGAAGTACACTTATAATATATTAGCTGACATAAGATTAGGAGAGGTAGCTCTTGATCTAAACGAAGGAAAACCGGTTCTCAGTGAAGTTCTTACACCGAGGATCTTCAAAAGGCCGTCAGATTTACGTTGAGCAGAGATTTTTGGCTTGTTACCAACTTTTTTGAAGTGCTACTTCGAAATCAACAAATCTTTTAAAGAGCTTTGCAGTTATTTCACTTGTCTCTTTGAGTATTCTTTTTTCTGATGTTAAGTAGAGAAAAATAGTTCGAAATCCAAGAGAAATTGACCAAAAACGCTTCTATTTACGCAGTCTCAATCTAACGCGTTTTGACTCTCACGAAGTCTTCAAAGGCCTTGTTGGATTACGAGTTGGCTGAGCAGATCCTCTCACCAGAGTTGGAAGAACTCTTCCTCTTCTTAACTAACATAGATGACACCAACGAGAATGATGGGACTATGTGAGAGGAAGAATTTACGGCTCCCATATAACTGAGAGCAGCCAAAAAAGGTTTAATTTAATACGATTCAACCAATTGTCTTACAAGACGTTACAACTGTTAGTTGCCGAGCTAAACTAAGAAACGAACCCGCTGTGGTTTTACCTACGGTCTGGAGCCCATTCCATGAGAAAACTGTTCCAATGAGAAAATATAAGAAGCTTCGATTGAGAGACGTCGCTCTTGATGAAGCACATTTAGTGTGTTTGAAAGGATATTTTTTCGGGAGTTATGTCATGTTGTCTTGAGAGAGACAGGTATCTAGAACAAAGAGCAGAAAGCAAAAATCGATCAAATTTTATGATATTTATTTTTACTGACCCAAAGTCTCCAAGAACTAAATTAGCTCAGTGCGAGACGAAAAGAAAACTGCCAAAACAGTTTGCGCATCGGAACTCAGAACTTACAGCAGGGTTGCTCTCAATCTTCCTATCAGGGCTCACATCCTATGGTATATATCTGTTGCATGAGCATCAGGCGACTATACACCATTCCTTCCCTTTAGTTTGAGGCAATTTGTGCGTTGATTAAAGTCAACTTAAGACATCGTGCTACTAAGTTCTACTACACCTCCAGCCTCTACGGTAATCAATAGCAATTATCCATGGTTTTAGTTCTCTCTAACATCCAAGCCCCCAACCACTTTTTCCTACATCTCGCTTAGGAGTGCTACTCAGAAGCTCCTTTCTTTTTCCCTTGTGCCACCAAATACCAGCAACATGGCGCAAAACCACGAGTAATGAAGCAGCAAAACACAACACTCTAACTAACTCTCCATTCCTCACTCACCGTACTTCAAATGCCCACCGGGAATACCAGCAGATCTTTTGAGCTCGTTCCTTGGGTCTTACGCTAGATCAGCTGACCTTTATCTGCCACCACAAACGTGATTAAGAAAAAAAACTCGTAGATTTCAAGGGTTGGAAGAGCTCTGTGTCTTACTACGGGATGATTTCTGAAGAGGTCAAGAATTTTATTTAATTTTAAAGCGACTTTGTTCGGAGAGTAATGTTAGAACTCATTTTTCGGAAGTTTATTTTAAGAAAGAAATTAAAACAATAAATACCCTGGGCGAGAAAATAATACAAGAGCTCTACTCGATCCGTAGCTAAGGTTGGTAGTAGTGTAGATAAGACAAATGGAATTTTTAATTTTTAAAGCCGAAAGAGCTTGGCCCAAAAGAGTTATGGGTGTATAAGTCTCTCATCTTTTCAGTTGCAGTCCAATAACAAGACATTTTATATTGAGAGCTGACCTACTTATTCCCTTAGGTCCTGTTTAAAATAAACTGTTTTGGAAGCAGCTTTAGCTTAACTACTTTGGAAGTGTCCACAATAGACCTCTCCGACAGATACAAAGTCAAAGCCAAATTTCCAAAGAGTTGTGACCTTAGCTGCTTGATCATCGCAACTCAACTGTGCTTAAACCATCTACCACTAATAATTTGTTTCTTATACCGAAGTTTAAAAAGAGTGAAGCTTTTTCCATTTTCTGTCGGACTTTAAGTGGATTCCAAGGCCAGCTGGCTCTACTGCAAGCTCTAGCAGACGTTGGTGGTCCTTGTGAGACTTATCTTTAAAGAGAGTCTTATCTTCCTGCTTGTCACACCCAATGCTGACCTTAGGAGATGAAGAAGGGATAAGTGGAACTCATACTGAACCTATTAAAAGTGGCCAATAGTCTGGTAGACCAAAGCTCGGACTTAATGAAGCAAACCACAAACAAAAATAACGATCCACAATATAAGCAACCATACTGCGATGGAACACTAAACCACAGCCGCTTCGCCTGCCACATTGGTTGAAGAAAATTGTGTCTAAAGCATTAGATTGTTTACACAAGAAACGCGCATAGTCAAGCTCAACTACATTTCATAACAGAGACGAGATAATAAAACGTAAACATCGCACCCGCACTCAACCACGCAGAGGGAAGCCGCAATAAGGGGACGGCCAAACTAAAACGAAGCAAACACCATACAAACCGACTCTGCTCAGAGTAGAAATGTAACACTTTGGAGTGTACGAAGCTTGAAAGGCACTTGACATTTTAGATTATGTGTAAACAAACCGCACTTTAGAAATATGCAATGACACGACGACGGCTGCCAACACTAACTACTACACGGCTGTGAGCTGTGAAGCTGGAGAGAAGGTGAAAGACAGCGGAGACGTGTGGACCAGTCATTGTTGGCCGAAGCTTAACCGCAAGAGATAGTGTCAAAATGTAGTAGTAGGTGTGAATAACGGAGGCTGAGAGACTAAGAGACTGTTGCGCTGGCTTTTATTTTCTTTGTAGCTTTTAGTTTTAGAAAAGAAAATATTATTTTTGAAATGAAATAAGAAAAAAGAAAATTTAAAAAAACGTGATGCGTTCAAATACAATTTTTTATTTATTTTATTTAAGTGTGGTAAGTGCAGGACTTAGAAATGACTGCAGACCCTCGGGGTGAGTACACATTATTTTCAAAAGCAATGCGCGTACTCACTCACTATTGTCTTAAGCTAAAAAAAAAATAAAAATAAAAAAAAATTTAAATAAAATAAAAAAATATATTTTTTTTTTTACCTAAGCAGATAAGCGACAATGCTTTGCAGTGTCGCTGTCGCTGTTAATGCAAAAAAATATATATATGTGTATATTATTTGCACGAAAACCCGGCAAATACAAAAGTGTATGCCAAACAATGGCCTAACGCCTGACATTATGCAATGGTAAATGAGTTTGGTTCGTTTGGCGCTCGTCGCTTGGAAAGTAGAAGGTTTTCCGTTTTATCTGCGAGTCACCAACACTTTCTTTAGTCAGCGAGAAAGACGTTATATTTATATACCGTTAGCTATCACATTATGCAACTTATGCTGCAACAACACTTTTGTTTTGCCACATTTTTTCCTTCTTTAGGTTTATTTTCCCGAAAAAGTTGCTGCAGATATGAACTTAAGTGTTAAACTATTTATACTTTAGATTTGTTGGAACAATAGCTTAAGTAAACAGCAAACAATGCGAGTAGTTGGTGCAATAATAATAAAGTAAAAATAAAAAATAAAAATGTTTTCTTGCGTACATTTTTACTAGCGAGTCAAGAGGCGCAAACAAAGTAGAAGAAATTAAATAGATAAAGGTGCACAAATTTTGTTGAAAGTTTTTTTTTTGTGTTTAGCTATTTTTATTTTTTTTATTTTTATTTTTATTTTTATTTTTTGGTAAGTGCGAATGAGGTTAACCTCTGTTGGCATTGTTTTCTTAAGCACAATAGTTTAATGTTTATTATTTCGATGTCTGGTGAATTAAATAAAGAAAGAAAACTTTCTCAGCGTTATGCTGCTAAGAAATTGGAAATAAACTAGAATAATGCTTCGCTTATATATGAGGACAAAGGATATTCAGCGAACATAAATTAAATCAGTTTATACGTTTTTGTAAAAATTATTAATAAATTCACATTAATGTAAGCCTCTTTTTTTACATTTAATACAATTAAATCATTTGAAATACAAATAAATCATATATGCCTTAAACAATTAACTTTTACACACTGTTCACACACGCACTCAATTAGCTAATTATGCTCCAATTAAACCTTATAAGAACTTTTCAAAAACTCAAGCATAAATACATATTTAAATTGAAGAAGTATAAACAAAAATCTTCTAAACAAAGGGAAAAAAATAAAATATATGTGAATGAAATGTTGAATTTAATTAATTAAAATTAAATTTAATTTCAATTAATTAAATTTAATTTTAATTATTAAAATTTAATTTCAATTAAATAAATTTAATTTTAATTATTTAAATTTTACATTTCATTCACATATATTTATTAATTGAAATTAATATAATTAAGGCAATTAAATAATATTAAATAAATTAAACGAATACAATACAAATTAAAACAATTTAAAATTATGAAATTAAATAAACAAAAAAAAAAATAATGAATTAAAATAAAATAAATTAATTGCAATAAAATAAATTTAAATTAAATTAAATTAATTTAAGTAGAATAAAGTAAAATAAAATAAATTAAAATAAAATAATTTAAAATAAAATAATATCATATTAATTTAAATAAAATAAAATATAATAAAATAAAATAAATCAATAAATTAAAATCAATTAAAATAAAATAAAATAAAAAAATTAAATTAATTTTAATTAAAGTAAATTAAATAATGCAAAATAATGTAAAATAAAATGAAAATAATAATTAACAAAAAAAAACATGTAAAATAAAATAACATAAAACAATATAAAATAAAAAAATTAAATTAATTAAATCAAAAAGATAAAACGAAATAAAAAAAATTTAGTATAAAAAAATAAGTAATATGACAAAATAAAATTTGTTAACATAAAGCAATATAAAATAATATAAAAAATTAAATATGTAAAATAAAATTAAGATAAATTAAGGAAAAAAATAAAATAAAATAAAATAAAATAAAATAAAATAAAATAAAATAAAATAAAATAAAATAAAATAAAATAAAATAAAATAAAATAAAATAAAATAAAATAAAATAAAATAAAATAAAATAAAATAAAATAAAATAAAATAATATAATATAATATAAAATATAATAAATAAAATTACACAAAATAAAATGAAAAAAAATTATAATAATAAAAAAATAAGTAAATAAAAAAATTAAATATTATAAAATGAAATAAATTTGAAGTAAATTAAATTAAATAATTTCGAAATAAAGTAAAGTAAATAATATAAAGAATATTTCACATTAATAATATGCAGGTAACTAAAAAACTGCCCTTTCAGGAACCATCGCCCACCTCGAAACCGCTTTCGCATTACTTCAGGGTGGCGTTTCATTTTTTCACGTAGGGAGATTTATATCCAGGTCCCGCTTTTGTGCTCTTAGCACGTGTGTTTTTGATTCTGTTACACTTTCGTAGCTTCTTTCACATGCGAGCATGACTGAGACGATAACGCTGAGGGTCATCTTCGCTGACATCGTTATAGATACTTCATGGCACCCCAGCCTTTCCTATTTCGTGTAAATATTTCTGGAAGTAACCGTGCCCGGATAGCATCTGTGTGACATAGCACCTTTCGGAATTTCCTTTTAGTACATTCTTGGACATCTGCTAGCTTCCTTTTTTCGTGGATCGGTCCTCCGATAGTGATTCTACCGACCTTTCCCGCGGCGTGTTGGATTTGCATCCAGAAACTTAGTCCAGTCTTGCGCCTAAACAGTTGTAATCTCAATTTGAAACATGAAAATACCAGACAAATATATTGCCATTTTTTATCTTCCACGTTTTTCTTAGTTAAATACTCGCTCGCAACCTTTGGTACTCGCTTAACTCATATATTCTACCTACCCTTTCGCATTGTTACTGTATAAATTCCTTATTTTTCTTCTTCCACTTCTCCTTTCCGTAACAATTTCTCGGTGAAACTATTTGCCATAACCATTCGACATTTTTGGCATATTAGCAGCATCCTTACTACTCCCCCACTTTTCACCCTTCATTTATACAACATTTATTTGTGGCACATAAAAAGAGGGTTCACTTTTATGGTGTCTACTTTTTGGCTTTGTACTGTTGGCTGCTGCAAGGAGTTATCTCATGTTTATTCAGGCGTATTTTGGTCGTAAATTAAAAAATAGCTCAATATGTAAATCCTTAGACAACATGAGGATAATATGGGATACCTTACATGTCTAATGCTTTAATGTATTCATACAGCTACGAGTGTATGTAAGTCCTATGGGGTATATGTAAGTGTAAAAGTGTGCCGTATGTTCGTCTATACTCTATTTAGATTGTGATTAATACTTAAATATATGTATGTAAATGTATACAAAAACTAAATATTTTACTGATAGCGTATATGTATGTGTGATTATGCTGTTGAAATAAATTTGGCATATGTGAAAAGGTAATGCAGCACAGCAGACACATGTTGCAATGATAAATGGTCGGTTGAAAGAGGAAAGCAGAAAATTGTTAGATTTTTTCTTTAGTTCACAAGGATTATCAAGAAGAAGGCAAATGATATGTTTGTAAGCAAATAAAGTGAATTTTTAAATAAAATATGGTCTTTTAAACGCAAAGAAAAGCCGAAACTGCAAATACTTTTCACCAGAAAAATAAATCGAGCACGAAATACGGAAATCATAGTATTTATTTGGGTGGAAAATTTCACAAATAAATATATTGAGTATGCAAAGTGATTTTTTTCACTACAAATTTCGATTGAAAATGTGATTGAATTGAAAGTGTGTTTAAAAGGAATTTAAATTCCCGAAACTATTTATTTGCCAATTAAATTCAATGAATGGGTCGGTAAATGAATTCCAAATATTCTCCTTATTTGAAAGTAAATATTTAGTAAATATCCTTAGGTGATTTTAATTTAAATATTAAAAAAAATATTTTTTTTTCAAAATTTTTGAAAAAATTGATTAATATTATTTATTATAAATTAATAAATTTCTTATTTAAAAAAAAAACAAAATTTTTAAAAAAAAGATTGGGTAAAAAATTTATTTTTTTAGTTTAAAATTTAGAAATGATTATTAATTAACAAAAATTAATAAATTGCTTCTTTCATAAATAAATTTAAATTCCCAAAGCTATTTATTTGGCAGATAAATTCAATGGACTGGCCTGTAAATAAATTCCAAATATTCTCTTTTATTGAAAGCAAATATTTAGT
This sequence comes from Ceratitis rosa, assembly GCA_037013455.1. NCBI lineage: Eukaryota > Metazoa > Arthropoda > Insecta > Diptera > Tephritidae > Ceratitis > Ceratitis rosa. The sequence goes on along the minus strand of JAWMAG010000013.1, from coordinate 12,819,813 downwards.
AAATATTTTTAGGTGATTTTAATTTAAATATTTAAAAAAAATATTTTTTTTTTTCAAACTGATTGAAAAAAAGTTGTTATTATTATTTAATATAAATTAATAAATTTCATCTTAAAAAAAAAAATTTGCAAAAAAAGTCTGACTATAAAAATAATTTTTTTACAAAAGTATAGGAAAAAAAAGTATTATTAATTAGCATAAATTAATAAATTTCTTCTTTCTGAAAAAAAAAAATTTGCAAAAAGAGTTTGAATAAAAAAAGAATTCTTTTTCAAAAGTATTGAAAACAAATTCTTATTAATTAACATAAATTAATAAATTTCTTCTTTCTTAAATGAGAAAAAAAAATTTGCAAATAAATGTTTGAATAAAAAAAAAATCTTATTAATTAACGTAAATTAATAAATTTCTTCTTTTTTAAATGAAAAAGAAAAATTTTGCAAAAAATAGTTTGGATAAAAACGGAATTCTTTTACAAAAGTATAGTGAAAAAAATTATTATTAGTTAGTGTAAATTAATAAATTTCTTCTTTCTTAAATGAGAAAAAAAATTCGTAAAAACAATGTTTGAATAAAAATAAGAATTTTTTTTAAATTATTGAAAAAAAGTTCTTATTAATTAACATAAATTAATTATTTTTTTTTTTGGAAACCAGAAAGGTTTGGGTAAAAAATTAATTTCTTTTTAACTTAAATATTTAAAGAAAAAAATTTCAAAGTTAAAAAAAATATTTTTGTTGTTTTGTTTTTCTTTTTTTTTTAAACCAAATTTTATAAAAAAAGTTTGGGTAAAAAATACATTTTTTTTATTTAAATATTTAAATAAAATTTTATTATTTTTTTCAAAATTAAAACAAAATTTTTTAAAGAAATATTATTACTGTTGTTGAATATTTATAAATTAAGTAGTTTTCTCTTTTTCGAAAAACAAAATTTTGCAAACAATATTTAGCTAAGAAATTAGCTTTTTTAAACATTTATAGAAAAAAAATATTATTATTAATTAATATAAATTTCTTCTTTTTTTTTAACAAACAAAATTTTGCAAAATATAATTGGGTAAAAAATTAATATTGACATAAAAAAAAAATTATTTAACCTTCTTTATCACCATATATGTATTTATATAACTATTTTCACTTATACAGCTGAGGTAATCATTTAAATTTCCGCTAAATAGTCCGCTGGGACGTAATTTTTGCCATAATTTTTATTTTGTTTTTTTTTTTGTTGATTTTTTAATATTGTTATATCGGCCACAGGCAATTAGCCCAGTGAGAACTAGAAAAAATGACACCGTTTCATATTTGTAACTGTAACCAATTTGTTAGTGGCAGCTGGCATTTTCCTACTCTAGAGAATTGACTTTTATTTAAGTGGTCGCTAATGGTACAAATAATGGAAATTGAGTAGTAAATATAATATACATACTTTTGCAATAATAACGGTATGCATATGTAGTTATAAATGCATTTGATTAATTCAGTTTGCAAAGTTCCATGTTCGTGTCTAACGGTGATGCAATTTCAATTTCAACAAATTGCACTTATCTTAATAAGAATTAAATTACTGAACAATTTATTAAAAAAAAAACAAAAAAAAGAATTAAAGAATATCAAATGAGATAGTGACCTTCAACAAATGGTTTGAAATAATAAAAATGAAAAACCATTTAATATCACAAAGGTCAAATTAAATTATTATTTGTTTTAAATAAATTATAAAGTAATAAAGTTCTCATCTAAACTGCTTCCACCATATAAGTAGCTACCATATACATACATATGTGTATTAAAAATCGCCATATGTAAGCAAATTCCGACCAAGTTGGTCAGATAGAAGACAAATTCCTCCCGGTCTTGATTATACCCAACACTTCAAGACGAATTATAGCATCAATTAGCACATTAAGCTGTTCAAAATATTAAATCTCAACTCTTACCATGACGAACATTTCAAACTTTGCTTGAGTTTTGAAAATTTAAGAATTCAAAGAATTTTTCAACATTCCTCCAAAGCATGTCTTGCCAAAAAGTTGCCTGATGGCACAACGAAAGTGTGCTAAGTGGATCTCCGGAACAAAAACAAAATGGCAACAAAAAAAAAAAAAAAAAAACTACCCAAAAGTGCCTCCCAACTCAGCTCCGCTCTCATTATATTGACATTATTGGCAATTTCCGGCTACTTCAAATTATTGTAAATCAAATAAGTAAACAAGAAAACAACAACAACAATTGAGTTTTAATTTTTTTTCTCGCTTTCATTTAATTTAAATTAAACACTCAATCATGTTCGAGTGCGTGTATCTGTGTATTTATGTACTTTTGTTTGTACAAAATTGTAAAAATGCATTTAAAAAACGTAATAAATTATTTATTTAAAATTTTACAATAAATATGCACTTGTAACGCACCGCAGATTCTTTTTTTTTACATTTGAATTTTTGTTGCCACATTTTATTTATTTATTACTCAATTGATTGGTTGGCTTTTCGAGTGCTCTTGCATTCTGCCAGCACTTGACTTCTGAACTGGATTAATTTCGATTCAATTGTGCAAAAAAAAAAAAATATACAAAAAATATAAAATAAAAATAGAGAAATGTGCAGTTAGTGGCTTTAATCCATTTTAATTTATACACACACACACAAATGAATTTACGTACAAACATACACACTAACATATATTTCGCTCATAGCAACGAGTATCGGCACTGCATTGCTTGAATTTTTGCTTGGCAGCAATTTAATCATTTCAAGTAGGGTTGAAAATTCTGTTTTTTGTTGGCTTATGCAGAAATCTCGGTCGGATTATATTTTAAATTGGATTTACCGAAACAAAAAAAATTTACAGTTTTTCTAGCTGAAAATAATGATTGAAAAATTAAGCTAATAACCCGATATAGAGATTCAAGGGATTACTGGATTAAGGCTAATAATGTAAAAAATATAATAATTTTAGATAATAAAATAAATAAATAAGTTAAAATTATAAATATAAATAAAAAGAAATTAAAATAAAATAAAATAACATTCCATAAAGCATAATACTATAAAACAAACTAAAAAAAATGTAATAATATAAAATAAAATAAAATAAAAATAAAATAAAAATAAAAACAAAATAAAAAATTATTTTAAAAAAATTTTATCATATAAAAAAATAAATTAAACTAAAATAAAATTTAATTAAATAAAATAAAATAAAATAAAATAAATTAAATTAAATAAGATTCAATAAAATAAAATAAAACAAAATAAAATAAAAATAAAATAAGCTAAAATAAAAAAAAATTAAATTAAATTAAATTAAATTTCATAAAAAAAAATTTAATTATATAAATTAAATCAGAAAACAATAAAATATAATAAAATGAACTAAAATAATATAAAATAAAATTTAATTATATTAAATAAAATTAAATAAAATAAATTAAATTAAATTAGATTCAATAATTTAAAATAAAATAAAATGAAATAAGCTAAACAAAAAAAATAAAATAATATAAATTTAAATTAAATTAAAAAAAATTAAATCAGAAAAAAATAAAATAGAATAAATTTAAATTAAATTCAAAAAAAAAATAATAATTAAATAAATTATATCAGAAAAAAATAAAATAGAATAAAATAAATAATTTGAAATAATATAAAATAAATTAAATTAAATTAGATTCAAAAAATAAAATAGAATAAATTTAAATTAAATTTAAAAAAAGTAATAATTAAATAAATTAAATCAGAAAAAAATAAAATAGAATAAAATAAATAATTTGAAATAATATAAAATAAATTAAATTAAATTAGATTCAAAAAATAAAATTAAGTTAAATTAAATTAAGTAAAATAAATTAAGATTAAATTTAATTTCATTAAATTAGATTAATATAATTAAATCAAATTAAATAAAGCAATAAATAAAATAATGTAAAATAAAATAAAATAAATTAAACAATATAAAATAAATGAGGTGAAATAAAATAAGATAAATTAAAATAAAATATAAAATATAAAAATATATAAAAAAATTAAATAAATAAAATAATATAAAATAACAACAAATAAAGTAAAATAGAAATTTTATTCTATAAATAAAAAAATTAAAATAAAAGAAATAAGAAAAAAAATAAAATGAAGTAAAATAAAAAAGATTAAATAAAAAAACTAATTATAAAAAGAGTAAAATGAAATAAACTAAAATAAAAGCAAAATAAGAAAAATTAAATAAAATTAAATTAGATTAAATTATATTAAATTAAAAAAAGCAATATAAAATAAAATAATATAAAAAAGAATAAAATAAAATAAATAAATTAAAATTTAAAAAAATTAAATAAAAAAAATAAAATAAAATTAATATAATAATATAAAATAAAATTAAATGAATTAAATTAGATTTAAAAAAAAGTAAAATAAAATAAGATAAAATTATATAAATGAATTATAATAAAGTAGAATAAAATAAAATAGAATAAAAAATAAAATTTAATTGAAAAAAATTAATAAAATAAAAAAAGTTTAATAAAAAAAATAAAATAATCTCCATCTAACATAATAAAAATAAAATTAAGGACATATATATCTTAAAACAAATTATGAATTTAAAACAAATTTATTTGGAATTCTATATGGACTAGCTTATGTACTTTAATCTACACAAAAATAATATGCTTTAAATATCAATCAAATAATCAAGCATTTGACAGCTGTTGACAAGTCATTGCGTCACAGTTGTTACGCCCAGTAATTTCATAGAAAAACCCTCGGAAAAGTTGAAAAAAAAAATTGTTTGCAATGAAACCACAACTAAATCCA